>JALIGW010000044.1:4194735-4339735 GCA_023053685.1 Diadophis punctatus similis | reverse complement strand
TCTTCCAGTACTTGAGGGGCTGTCACAGAGAAGAAGGGGTCAACCTATTCTCCAAAGCACTGAGGGTAGCGTAAGTAACTAGACACTAATCAAGGAGAGAAGCAGCCTGGAACTACGGAGGAATTTCCTGGCAGTGATAACAATTAATCAGTGGAACAATTTGTATCCAGGAGCTGTGGGTGCTCCACCATCACTGGAGGTTTTCAAGAAGAGATTGGTATAGAGCAGTGATGGCAAACCTTTTTGGCACCGAGTGCCCAAACCGGAATGCGCATGTGCTTGCGCCGGAGCATCAGGAACCCGAAGACTAGCTGGCCAGTGCACATGTGCGTGCCAGATACTGGAAGAGCAGCTGGCGACGGCGCAGGTGCCCACAGAAAAGCTCTGCTTGCCACCTGTGGCACGCGTGCCATAGGTTTGCCATCACGGGTATAGAGTCTCCTGCATGAGCAAGGGGCTGGACTAGAAGACCTCCAAGGTCCCTTCTGACCCGATTGTTCTATGTTCTTCAACGTGATGGTGTTTCTACCTTTCTCCAGTGTCATAGGACCTTCTGCCATCTTGGGGGAGTGATGGCTGTCCCAGCTTCTTCAGTTTGAGGTTCTCCCGCTATCAGAAGGATGACCGGTTGTCCCAAAATAGGGGAGTTTGACTTTTGGAGAACCATTATCTCCTGGGGCACCACATGTGGTGGTTCTTCAAGTCATGAGGTCTTTGGTGTTCTCTGAGCTTGGTGGTTGTCTTGAAGACCTTTCATGACCCAGCTAGGGAACATCATCAGTACTAGGAGGGAAGGGGGTGGTTGTTCCCTGTTTATGTACAATCCCTTTTAGCATTGTTACTTAGTTGGGTCATGAAACATCTGCAAGAAAACCACCAAGCTCAGAGAGCACCAAGGACCCAACACTCCTCCTCCTTCTTTTCTTCTCCTTCTCCTTCCTCCTCCTTCCTTTTCTTTTTCTCCTCCTCCTCCTCCTCCTCCTCCTCCTCCTCCTCTCCAAACCCCCCCACTTCCTTCTAGCACTGATGACCTTCCCTAGTTGGGTCATGAGACATCTGCAAGAAAACCACCAAGCTCAGAGAGCACCAAGGACCCAACACTCCTCCTCCTTCTTTTCTTCTCCTTCTCCTTCCTCCTCCTTCCTTTTCTTTTTCTCCTCCTCCTCCTCCTCCTCCTCCTCCTCCTCCTCCTCCTCCTCCTCCTCCTCCTCCTCCTCCTCCTCCTCCTCCTCCTCCTCCTCCTCCTCTCCAAACCCCCCCACTTCCTTCTAGCACTGATGACCTTCCCTAGTTGGGTCATGAGACATCTGCAAGAAAACCACCAAGCTCAGAGAGCACCAAGGACCCAACACTCCTCCTCCTTTTCTTCTCCTTCTCCTTCCTCCTCCTTCCTTTTCTTTTTCTCCTCCTCCTCCTCCTCCTCCTCCTCCTCCTCCTCCTCCTCCTCCTCCTCTCCAAAACCCCCCACTTCCTTCTAGCACTGATGACGTTCCCTAGTTGGGTCATGAGACATCTGCAAGAAAACCACCAAGCTCAGAGAGCACCAAGGACCCAACACTCCTCCTCCTTCCTTTTCTTTTTCTCCTCCTCCTCCTCCTCCTTTCCCTCCTCCTCTTCCTCTCCAAAACCCTCACTCCCTACGAGCACTGATGACGTTCCCTAGTTGGGTCATGAGACGTCTGCAAGAAAACCACCCAGCTCAGAGAGCACCAAGGACCCAACGGTTCAACCCTGAGCTTCAAATATTGTCTTCTACCGATTCTCCAAATCACCCACCCATATGCACCCACCCAAAGAATGGGACAGTGGTTCTCGGCTTGGGACTGTCCACCCTTTTGTGACAGGCAGACACTTTAAAAACCCCTCCCATTTTAGCCCAACCCCAAACGTGTCCCTTTGATCTCCTGAAGGGCATCTCCAACATTCATGAAATCCCTGGAGCGACCGAGATGGTTGACTTGAGAAGTACAGTAGGAGTGTCCTGAATCCCTCTCCTCCGGCTCACACAGGGTTGCGTTGCATTGTGTTGAAGTAGGAAACACATCTCTTGGACGTTAGCCGCAACGGGAACAATGGATCTTATTGTTCTTCCTGTTTTTTTGGGGGGGGGGGGTTTGGTCCTGCAAGGAAACATCCTAGTCCTAAATAAACATTTTTCAATTGCAGCCGGGATTGTGTAACCAATCGTCTCCTATTTCTTGCTGGTCCCTGAGGGTGCTCGAAACTTCTATTGGAGAAGACTTGACGCCCAAGCAGAGGGGTCCAGGGCTTACTGTGGGGGTGGGAGTCTTTAGAATTCAGCCCTTTCCCCAATCTTCTAAGAGCTCGGAACCTCCAGAGGTCCTGCATCTGGTCCCATCCTCTTCTCTCCAGCTTCTCTTCTCCTCCTCCTCCTGTCCTTATCCCACCCCACCACCACTTTGGAATAAATTATGCAGAGGTCTTCCCCTCGCATGAAATATATTCCGAGCACATCTATTCTGGAGTCGGAGATTTCTAGACCGTTGTCCAAAGATCGGCGCTGTTAGGATGGATGGCCTTGGCTAGCCAAGTCCGTTCTCGTTGGAAAGGTCTCCTCTGGGTCATCTCCCAACTCTGTTTTTATGGTGGTCTGCTCACATTTTATGGCTCTTGAAAGACCCTTCTCGCCAACCCCGTTTCTGTGCTGCAGGAGATCCTTGCATGTTCCTGGAAGAACAGTTTTGTTAGCTTGGACCTGGTGGGAGGAGAACATCTTGGGCTCTTGGCCCCTGGAAACATCTGCAGAACTTTTGGAAGGACCTGGTCTTGCTTCTCCCTCAGTTGTCCCTTTCTTTCCTTCTCCTCTTCCGTAGGTGCAGATCCAGAACAAGAAAATTGACCTTTCTAAGGTGTCTTCCAAGTGCGGTTCCAAGACCAACATCAAGCACAAGCCAGGTGAGAAGCAGAAGTAGGTGGCCACCAAGGGAGGTGGGCTACGTTATGGGTTTGGCTTTCACTTGAGCATCAACCTAGGGTGGTGAATATGGAGGCTGGGTGAGAGACATTGAGGACAACAGTGTGGGCCTTCAACCCAGAATCCTGCTTCTCCTACATTGGGCCCAGAAGACTTCTGGAAAGCTGCTAAGCAGGTCATGGTGCTGTCCTCCAACTTTAATCTCCCAAGAGATTACTCCAATCTCCCTCTCGCTTGGACTACTGCAACGCGCTCTACATGGGGCTACCCTTGAAGAGTATCCGGAGACTTCAGTTGGTGCAAAATGCGGCTGCGCGTGCTGTGGTGGGTGTGCCAAGGTACACCCACGTGACACCTATACTCCGCCAGCTGCATTGGTTGCCCATCGGTCTCCGGGTCCAATTCAAGGTGTTGATCACCATCTTTAAAGCCCTTCATGGCTTAGGACCAGGTTATCTACGGGACCGCATTCTGCCTCATACTTCCCTTCGACCGGTTAGGGCCCACAGAGTTGGCCTCCTCCAGGTCCCGTCGGCCAAGCAATGCCGGCTGGCGGGCCCTAGGAGGAGGGCCTTCTCTGTGGCGGGCCCCGCGCTCTGGAACCAACTTCCTCCAGAGACCCGAACCATCCCCACCCTGCTGGCCTTCCGAAAAGCCGTTAAGACATGGCTCTTCCTGCAGGCAGGGGGTAGAGCTTAATTCCATCTGAACTCTCCCCCGGGTATGTCTGGTTGTTGGATGGTTTTTAATATTGTAATTTTTAATTTTTATATTCTGATTTTAATCCAATTGTTTATTGGTTGTTCTTGTATTTTTTTCTGTGCTGTATGCCGCCCTGAGTCCCTCGGGAGTTGGGCGACATATAAGAAAACCAAATAAATAAATAAATAAATGAGCAGGTCATGGTGCTATCCTCCCAACTTTAATCTCCCAAGAGCGTAATTCCAGAGGGAAAGGATCTTGGGAGCAGATCTTTGAGCAAAAGAGAGTCCAAGAGACATCCACTGGACAGAGAAGATCTGCAGCTCCAGAGCCTTGGGTTGGGAGGTAGATGATCTCTCAGAAGGACAGGTTTGTGGCTGATCTTGGAGAAGGTGTCAAAAGAGCCGCCAAGGCAGGACTTGGAGAACTGATGACCCTGTCCTTACAAGAGTCTCGTTGCAGCCAGGTAGCAATATGGTCTCTGTTTCTTGAACCTGGCCTACCTTGAAGAGCCAGCCCAAGCCAATGTGTCCTAGAAGAAGACACATCAATAAATGGTCAGATCCTATCTTAGATACCTCCAGGATCTGTCTGTTGGATCACAACCAATCTGCAGCATCAGAAGGACTCGGTGAGATCCAATGAGTATACGGCAAAGAGGCTGGTCCTCGCACTTACGATCGGTCTTCACACTTACGACCACTTCCTGCCCAAGTCATATGATCGCGATTCACGCCCTTGGCCACTGGCTCGCATCGTAGTGGGTTTATGACTTGCAACTGGGTTTTTTGCTGGTTTCGCACCCGGGACCCTGGCATTCACTGAACGACCGGTGATTCATTTAGCGACCATGGTAGAAAGGGTCGCCAAATCTCATCTTGGGGACCGTAATGACTTAGGATGGAAATTCTGGTAGTTGTAAGTTGTAGTCTTAAATATAAGGGCATGCGGACGCCGGATGGCTTTGTGTGGTGATCTTCAACCAACAGATCGAACATTGGCGGAGATCCTATTTGGACCCCGCTAGAGAAAATGTCAAAGATGGGATGGGGGACTTTCCTCCAGAAGTTCCTCACGGACCACTCACCCATCATCATCCCTCATCATCATCTCCTTTTAACGACCCCATAATCCCTTGCGGGAGTGGAGTCTGGGCAACTGAATGGAGCTAGCAGAGTGTTTTTTACTGGCCGGATGCCCTTCCTGTCACCAATGCGGAGTTTTGTTCAGCAGATACATTCTCAGTGTGCCCAGAGAGAGAAATATCTGCCTCTACCTAGGATCGAACTCGCAGCCTCCTGATTGTGAGGCGAGAGCTCCACCTCTAGGCCACCACTCCACTCCACCGCACCACTCTACTCGCTCATCAGTTGGCGGTTGGTAAGGCTGTTCACCCAGTTGCTGTGGTCGGGACGATGGACCTCTGGTGAAAATTACGTTCCCCTCTTTTCTTTCAGGCGGAGGAGACGTAAAGATTGAGAACCAGAAGTTGAACTTCAAGGAGAAGGCCCAAGCTAAGGTGGGCTCTCTGGACAACGTCGGGCACGTGCCAGCTGGAGGCATCGTGAAGGTACGCTTGAGGCCTACCCTTGTTGAGGTTCCTCACCGTGAATGAACCAAGAAGAAGTTCTTAGTGGCCGGTTGAATCTAATCTCTGGAGCACGCTAGGTGGAAACTGACGACTTGTTAAATATGGTGGACCCTCAGGGAGGCTGGGTAACGAGTAGCAGAGCAGGAGGAACTGAGGAGGGAGATCTTGTGTGATGTTCCCCCACCTCCTCTGCTCACATCCACTCTTCCTCCTGGTCGCCGTGATGTGAGCAGAGAGGAGGAGTTGGCAGGCAGCCTTCCACACGGTCCAGCTCCACTTGGCGCATCGCCATCCTGTGGGGCATGAGCAGGACCCTCGCCCGTTCTATCTCTCCACCAGAGAAGGGGCGTGTCTGCAACATCTCCTAAAGGGGTAGTCCTTGACTTGCGACCGTGCGTTTAATAACCGTCCCAAAGGTGCTTTTTTTTAAAGAGGCGACTGGACTTCCTTGGGGTTTTTTTGAAGACCTTTCGCTTCTCCTCCGAGAAGCTTCATCGGCTTCTGAATGGATGGTGGGGAACGGAAGGATTGATACTCCTTGCTGGTCATTTGCATTGTTTTTAGAGAGGCGTTGAGGCTACTTGCAGGTTTGTCGGTGTCCTCGGGGTCACCTGAGGAGTGCGAACAGGTATGTAGCCTTCTTGGCACTGCTGAAAGGCCGGTGTTGTGGAGCTGTGCTTTCTGCAGGATGTTCAGCAGTGCCGAGAAGGTTCACCGACAAACCTCCAAGTGGCCTCAACGACCCTCTAAAAAGAATGCAAATGACTGGCTGTCTGCAAGGAGTATAAATCCTTCTGTTCCCCCACCATCCAGTCCAAAATATACCAGAAGTGAAAGAGGAGGATCTACGTGAACAGGTAGTAGAGATATTGTCTGAAGCCCTGCAGATAGATAAAGAAGAACTAATCAGACACATAGACGAGGTCTATAGGGTACAAACAAACTTTGCAAAAAAGACACAAACTCCCTAGGGAGTTACATGTACAATTTACTAAAAAAGCGTTACGGGATGAGATATATAAAACCACAAGAACTGAACAAATACTACATAAAGAAAGAGAAATTAATGTACTAAAACAAATCCCAAAACGAATAAGAGAAAACAGAAGGGATCTACAGTATTTTACCACAAAATTAATAAGACAGGAAATACCCTTTAGATGGTTGATTCCGGAAGGAATCTTAATAACATGGAAAGGAAAAAAAATAAGGATAGAAACGATGGAGGAAGCAGACCAATTTATTGAAAGATATTTAGAAAAAGATGGAGAAAGTAGTGCGGAGGGAGAGGGACGAAGTCAGGAAGAAAAAGAAATGGTAGAAGATATAGAACGAATGAAAAAACGAGAGAGAAGGAGATAGGACGACAAAGTCAAAAGAAATAAGAAGTACGAGAGTAACAAGAGCAACGAGTAGACAATAAAATGCAAAATCAAATTAAAATATTCTCAGTAAACATAAATGGAATTAACTCACCAATAAAAAGAAGGCAAATTTTTAACATACAAAAACAAGAATCAGACATCACATGTATTCAGGAAGTACGTATAAAAAAAGAAGCTGAAGAAGCTTCTCAGAGGAGAAGCAAAATGCCTTCAAAGAAAAACAAAGTCCAGTTGCCTCTTTTTTTAAAAAAAAATAAAAATAAAAAAGCACCTTTGGGACAATTATGACCTGGATAACCGAAAAGCTCCCTAGACCTTTCTTTAATAATGGTTTTGTTTCGTTACGAGATGGGTGACCGATCAATCGGTCGATCAATCAGCAGTGATGATGGCCTTGGCAAAAGTGACGTACGACCGATCCTCAAAGTTACGACCGTCACAGCCACCCCCGTAGTCACCTGCTCGCAATTGGTGGGTGACCTGGCGACCAAATCCATTTACGATGGATACAGTCCCGTGATTGTAACTTGCGACCTTCCCAGCTGACGTCCGATAAGCAAAATTAATCTGGGAAGACAGATTTGCTTAATGACCATGTGATTCACTTAACAACCATGTGATTCACTTAACGACTGTGAGGTTCATTTAACGATCGCAGCCACAGTAAAAATGGTTGTAAAACTCGGTCCAGTCATGATGATTCGCTTAATGTCCATATTGTTTAGCGAACAAAATTCTACTCCCAATTGTGGCCGTGAGTCGAGGATTATTTCAAGGATCTCTTCAATCCTTGTTGACTGCTACAAAGACCAACCGAGTTCCTCGGCAACGGAGAGAGTTAACATTTCTAAAAGTCCCTCTCATGGGCGTCTCAACAGTTGGAGAGTTGCATCCTGGGTAGCTTTAACTCATCCTATGTGCCTGTCTTGAGCTGGTCAGCCTTAAGAAAAACCTTGGGGAATGGTAGGGACAGGACAGGTCCCCTCCCAGCATCCTTCTCAACAATCGCCTGTGTCTGTCGTCACTCCACCACCGTTCCCCACATGCCACTGTGTTCTCACGTCTTCACTTCACAGCCAACCCAGTCCCTGAGATTGCAGAAGAGTACAATATTTGATCTGGGGTGCGGGACAGAGGAGGTGAGGAGCTGAGCAGGAGAAACGAGCCTGGACGAGATTGAAGCGAAAGGGATCAGTCTCTCCCTAGACTAAATGATCTTCTCGGAACAGTTGTGTTGAAACCTCTCTGTCTAGGACAACTGATCACAGCCAATTCGCTGTAGCCATCATGCTGGGACATGGCCATTTCGCTGGAGCCAACCTGCCGCGGCCATCTTGCCATGGCCAACTCGCGCCGGGACAATTCCACGTGGAATAACACGATAATTATTATCCACCATTGTTTCCTCAACATTATTTCCGTTTTTGTCCATGGACATAATGTCAAAGATGTCAGCGTTCCAACTAACTCCTCATTGCAATTCAGAACTCCGAGACAAAGTAAGATTTTATTAGAGAAGTCATATTGGTACATGAGAGGAAAACCCGAATCTGAATTCCCGCATTTCCCCCCACCCACGCTAAAATTCACACCCTGACCTGTCCAGTGACATTCACAACACTTGGCCCAATCAATCCCCTGTCTCAGCTGTCCCCAGGTTTCGTTCACTCCCCTCCAGGTGCCAGCAGCCCGGTCTTGATCGCATGTGAAAGAACGTTGTTATGATTTACTCCGTTCACTACTCTCTCGTTCCCACTGTGGCAGCCCTGTAAAGTCTGACCAAAGATGGATCCAGGGCTAACAAAAGAAACAGTGGCGGATAACATCACATTATCCCAGGTAGAATTGTCCCGTGGCAACTTGGCTGCAGTGTGCTGTCTTGAGGCAAGTTGACCTCTAGGAGAGATGGCCGTGGCAAAATAGCCACAGCGGGTTTGCCATGGTGAGATGGCTGCGGCGAGTTGTCCCATTCCGCTCTCAGTGTGTTCCCTCCAGATGTCCTCCCTTACATCCCATCCCCTTCCCTCTGTGTAGTGACCCTTCATTGTCCTCCCCACCCCCTGTTTCCTTCTAGACTGAGGGGGGCAAGGAGGCAGCCCCAGAGAATGGAGTGCCCCCGTTGGGCAGCAGTGCCCCGCAGGAGAATGGCGCAGGACCACTCACGCCCGCGCAGGGCAGTGGTGACCAAAGGGAAATTCAGTGCTTCGACACTCACATACAAGAGACAAGTAAGTGCCCAGGGAAACTGGCAGCCCCAGAGGAGGTAGCGGGTCTGGGAGAGCAATTGAATTCTGTTTTTTTCAGGGTTTGGAAGGGAGGAAAGGAAATAAACCCTGAACGGTTGCTTGTGGGTGATGTTGTCTTCTGCTAATGTCGTTAATGCAATCAATTGCCTTTTATTTTCCAGGCCTTTAATGCTGACATTCTGGTATCGCCTTCCGTCCCTTGTCTCTCCCCACCTTTTTCCCATCCCCCCAATGTGTCGCTGCAGATTGAATCCCACAAGCTGACCTTCCGTGAGAACGCCAAGGCTCGCACGGACCACAGGGCGGATATTGCGGTCTGCGCCGGCAGCCCCTCCACCTCCCCACCACTGAGCACTTCTTTCAGCGAGAGCCTGGGCACCATCACTGCCGCTGCCGCCGTATCCTCCTTGCCCCCACAGCTGCCCTGGCGGGCTCCCCTCGCAGAAGACACCTCTGCCACGCTCTCTCAGCCAGGCTTGTGACTCGCTTTCCTGTCCTGTACCCTATCCCAGACCCCAAATATCCCCTCAGAACCTCAGCTTGCCACCCTTAATCCGTGCCGCCCACCTGCCCGGGCTTCAGTGGGGCTCCAGTAAGTGGTTTGTCCGTTGATCCTTTGCGCGAGTCTTGGACTCAAATGGGATGGGACGACCTTTCGGGCAGGGGGTCTTGCTCACCTCTGGCCTCCCAGACCTCATTTCAATTCTTGCTTATTGGGATACCAGGATCAAAGTGCAAATTACGAATTTGGCTTCGAGCCCGCAAATATTGGATTCTTCTCGGCAAATATTGGATTCTTCTCGGAAACCGGCTCGAGACACTGAGAAAGGATTCAAAAGCCGATGACAGTTAAAGGAGGCAAGCTTTCTTCCCTTCTCTTTCCGACTTCCTCCCACCCCATGGATCTCCTCTGCACCCCGTTTAGCGCTGACCTTGCCCTCTCACACATAACATCATGCTCATTAGCACACCCCGCGAACAACATCATAACCTTTTAATTTTCTCATTCTTCCCCTCGCGTCCCAACTGTGCGGTGTCGCTGTGCCGAGCAATGGTCCCTGTGGCTTGCCCCGCCGGCTCACGCTTCTCTCCCTGCTCATCCGTGCCGCCCTTCCTTTCACCATAGGAGAATTTAAAACAAAAACAAAAAAAACACACCATTATCTATCTGCTGTTGCACCGCTGTTGGCTTTGTTATCCACATATCCTGCCATTTTAAACTGTGTTCTGTTTTTGTTTTCTTTGTTTTCTTTTTTTTCTTTGGTGTGGTTCTTTTGCGTGTGTGTTTCAAAATATTTGGAGAATGACGGAGCCAAGGGACTCAAAGCCCCCCTCGGGGGGGGGGGGCAGAATGGATAGTGGAGACGAAAGTGGAGAGGCGAGCGAGTATGTACGAGAAAATAGGCAATGTAGAGCTGGGTCTTTGCACCAACGTGCTGCAGACAAAAGCTTCAAGATGGGCATTGAAAGTCAGCCACTCCTGCACAAATACCGGGTGGGTTTCCCTTTGAGAGACCCCCTGCCTTTGCAGGTGGTTTCCAAAGAATCAAACACCAGGGATCTGAGCAGTCCATACCGTACGGGGGAATCCGTTCCGGAGATTTTGCGACCACCGAGGGACACTGAAATATGGGGGAATGTTTCCGAGGAAATTGGGAAGGGAGACAGGGAAAGTCACGGGAAAGTGTTTGAAGGTCCGAAAATGCTGGGCTGTGCAGGATGGGAATCGGGGTCCCTCTGGCTTTGAGTCTCACAGGGAGATCCTCGTCCGCGCTCCATCTTCCACACTGCAAACGACACTAAACAGAGTTGTAAATAAAAGTTTAAAAACGACCTGTGATGAGAGTCTAAGAAGGGGGTACTTCAGGGGAGATTGGGGGGGTTTACGTCGGAAGGCTTTGGACGGGAACTGTGTAAAAATTTTTTTAAAAATAATCTTATCCTCTTTCCTACCACTCCGGAGTCAGGATGCTCCTTCGGGGACTCTTCCAAGTAGCCCACGGTTTGCATCTTCCCACCGAGAATTCTTGCGCTCGTGATTGTTTTATATATATAAATATATCTATTAAAGATTGCATGGTTTCTAATAAAATAGCGTTTTAAACTCTTAATGAGGGTTTATTATTTATTTTTGGGAGCATCTGAACCATCTGCTAATTTAAAAAACAACAACACACGAGTCCCAGGAGAGAAAATGGATGGGTAATATAATTTTTTCAGATTTTGTCCTGAAAAAAAGGTACAGTTTAATCCTCGACTTTACGACCACAAACGAGCCCAGAATTTATGTTGCTAAGCGATAACAATTGTTAAGTGAGTTTCGGCCCCCTATACGACTTTTCCTGCTAAGTGAATCACTGCAGTTGTTAAATTAGCAACCCGGTCGTTAAATGAATCTGGCTTTCCCATTGATTTTGCTCATCAAAATGTCACAAAAGGGGATCAGAGGACCCCGGGATATTGCAACCGTCATACATATGAACCAGTTGCCAAGCATCCAAACGTAAATCTCGGGACCGTGGGAATGCTGCAGTGGTCATAAGTGTGGAAAACGGTCGTAAGTCTCTTTTTCAGGCCGTTGTAACATTGAACAGTCACTAAATGAACTTGTAAGTCGAGGGCTTACCTGTCCTTTATTTCTTATTTTTCCCCTTCCTTTCTGTGCTGCCCAAAATCAGGACTGTTTGAAGCCCCCTCCCCTATCTTCCTTCCAAGACAGGACGGACTCTCCCACCCACCCACCTTCTGCGTGCCCTGACTTCTTTTATTGTGTGGTTTTGAGAAGGGGGAGCCAATATCACAACTTGCCCTCCGCAAACCCGATACCAGGTCTTGGAAGTCAATCAGAATGGAGCTGGAAGGCACCTTGGAGATCTTCTAGTCCACCCCACCTACTCAAGCAGAAGACCCTGACTTCCGGTTGACATCGCGGCGAGAACGGCTGGAAAATAGGGCGCTCGGCCGGGCTTTGTGAAATGCAGCCAGCAACTGCTTGCTGGGCGACCCTTCGGGGTTAAGCCTCCCTGGAGGGGAGGTGAAGAAAGGAGATGCACTTCATCGGATCGTGAGGAAAATGCATTGGGAGAAATTGCTTTTCTAAATTTTATCTCTAACGCCCCTGATTGGATGAAAAACAGCTGTTTCTGGTTTTTTATATTCTGGGAGCAGGGGAGCCATCTACTGGAAGTAGAAGATTACTGCATTGTACAAAATCCAAAAGGAAATGAAGAGAAGAGTAAATAACATCTGGAAAATTACCTGACCTTGACTTTATCTTAGTAGGCAATTGGAATGCTGGGAAATATTTACTGAGCTTCTTGAAGATTCAGAATGCAAATTAAACACTAAAACTCTCCTGGAACAATACACTGAAAAGCGGATTGGAAGGAACTTGGTGGGCTAAATTGGATTTGGGTTGTTAACATTACGTGATAGATCATCTCACGAAGCAAAAGAAGAAAAGTGACAGAAGGCGAAGGAAAAGAAAGAAGAAAAGATAAGTAAGATTTTAAAAACTGGACAATTGGGAAGGTGTAAATTGGAAATTATAAAGACCGAAAAGCACAAATTGATAGACATTTTGGGGACTTTGAGAAATAACTTTGGGAGTGATCAAATCTTGTTAATAATTGATTTATTTTTTGGGAGTTTTTAGATATTGGGATATTGGAGGGATATTAATTTGTTACAAAATGACCCAGCAGGAGACAATAAAGTTTTATGAAAAAATGTTAGAAATAGAGACAAAGAACTATAAGAAGTTGATGGGAATATTTAAAGATAAAGATGTGAAAGTAAAAGTGCACTCAACAAATGGTGGGAAAAGATGAATATGATACACAGAAGACAGCTAAAAGCAGAGAAAAATACTGAAAACAGCAATGACAAATACTAAAAATCAAATAGACAATCCCTTAAGAGCTTATAATAGGATAGAGGGGGGGGGGGAAGGAGGAGCTCACAAAAACAAAGAAAGGATTATGGATGGATATCCAAAAGACGCAGCAGAAGGAGATAAAGGATAAGACAGAGGGAATAATCAGTTTGTGTAAAAATGCTAGAAAAACATAGGATTCCAGGAGAGAAATATAAAAGAATCACCAAAAAATCAATAAATGATGAAATTCTATAAAGGCTGAGAGTTGACGGATAGAGAAACAATATTTTGTAAGGTAGTAACAATATTGAAAAACAATAGAAATAAGTTGGAAGTTTGAATTGGGAAAATAGTAGCAGACACCTATATAATAGAACTTATTATAAATACAGATATATTAAGATCAGGAGATGGAAGACTAGGTATATTTAAAAGTATGATTATGATAAACAGGATGGAAAAATATATTGGAAAATATAGCCTATAACCGTGATGGTGAACCTATGGCATGCGTGCCACAGGTGGCATATCTGCCAGCACGCAAGCCATTGCCCTAGCTCAGCTCCAGCGTGCCGGCCAGCTGATTTTTGGCTCGTGCAGAGGCCCTGGGAGGGCGTTTTCGGGCTCCAGAGGGCCTGGGTGGGGGGAGCCTCTGGGGCCTGGGGAGGGCAAAAAATGGGCCCACCAGGCCCACCGGAAGTTGGGAAATGGGGGAGGGCTGGTCTTGTGTGCATGCATGGGGGGGCATTGCGGGGGTGTGCATGCATGTGCAGGGGCGGGGCATGTGGGGGCATTGAATTATGGGGGTGGGCACGGGCGCTTTTGGCATCTGAGGGAAAAAAGGTTAGCCATCACTGGCCTATAAGGACTACAAATCCAGGGGACTTAGAGATATAAACTTGGGACTGATTAGATCTTACTGATAGTTGGTTTTAATGGTGTTTATAGAAAGTTGAGATATTGAAAATGTGGTGGAACTCTGAGTGTCATCTATAATATCAAAATGTTAGCAGTTAATAAGTATATAAAAATATATTACAATTATAATGAGCACATTAAGGTTAGAAGTTGGAAGATAAAAATTCTGTATATGTAATTGTATTATTACTGTGAGCACTGTGTGAAAAATATGTTAACCCAGTCATTATACTAACCACAAAAAAATGTCGGTTGTTAAAGAAAAACTGCAAATAAAACTTATGCAAAAAGAAAAAAACCCAGAAGTGTCAAAATCAATTTCATTGAGGGTCGCATGAGGGCTGTCGTTGACCGGGGGGGGGGGACTGGGTGGGTGTGGCCAATGGGATGGGTGTGGCCAACTTGACAATACTCACTGGGCGTGGCCAGCTTGACGCCACTCCCCAAACTTATGGCATGTTTCCTCTTCGCATTGGGTAGACTGGGCCGAAGTCATAAGTCAAGGATTACCCATCCTTGCTCCCAACCTTGTAGACTTGGTCCTCGACTTACAACAGTTAATTGAGTGACCTTTTTTTAAGTTGTTGACATCCTTGGAGAAAATGACTTAATGGCCGTTTGTCACACTTTACGACCGTGGGCGCATCCCCATGGTCAAAGTTCAATGGTTTGGCAATTAATTCCTCTTTATAGCGGTCACAGCGTTCATGGGAGTCACGTGATGAGTCACTGTTCTGTCCCCACGGGTATGCCCCCAAAATAAGATGCACAAGAAGGAATTGGAAACAATATTGTTTTACTGCAAATAAGTTCTTAGCCAGAGTTGAGTTTTTTGAAAAGAATATCATTCATTCACAAAGTCTTTCCGGTATTTGGCTAGAGTCTCAGAGAGCAATTAAGGAGTCTTATCTCACCTCATGGAGGTTTTGGTGGAAATCCAAGCTCTCATTAATCACAGGAAAAATGTTAACTGTTGAGAATCCGAGATGCAGATATAAGAACAAAATGCTGAAACCACAAACGGGGTTCTGACAGACCCTTAAATACCTTCAGGGTGTGGTCAAGTCCTGCATTACTACACGAGGAAGCCTCCTCCTGATTAGCCACTCATGTCTCTTTGAGAACCTGCGTGCTCTGGCATCCAGAAGAGCCTCCTCCTCTTCTCCTGAGTCACTAATCTCAGGAGATGCATCAGGTTCTAATTGTTCGCCAGCCTCTGAACCCACGTTCTCTTCACTCTCCGGTGCCAGGAACTGCACCCCCACTACCTCCGAATCCTCGGGATCGGCTGCTAATTGCCCTGGACTCGACCTGGCCACAACAGTCACATGATCCCTTTTTGTGACCTTCCAACAACGGGGAATCTGGGTTCACTTAACAACCATGTTTCTTAACCAGTGCAGGGATTCATTTAACAACGGTGGCAAAAAAGTTCTTAAAACGGGACCCAATTCAATTAACAAATGTCTCGCTTAGCAACAGAAATTTTGGACTGGATCACGGTCGTAAGTCAAGGACTACCCGTATATAAGAGAGGGTCATCATTTCTACAGGTCCTTGACTTACGACTGCAGTTGTGCCCAAAATTCGTTTAGTGACCGTTGGATGTTACAACATTGAAAAAAATGACTTGCAGCCGGTCATCACACATAAGGACCGCAGCAGCATGCCCACTATACAGGAAGTACTCTACTTACGACCACAATAGTGCCCCAAATTTTCATTCCTAACCGATAAGTTGTTAAGTGAGTTTTGTCCTGTTTTATGATCTGGCTTGCTGCTAAGCGAATCACTACTCCTTAATCACATGGTCGTTAAGCGAATCTGGCTTCCCCGTGAACTTGGCTCTTCAAGCGGTCACAAAAGGGATCACATGCCTCATGGGACACCACAACTGTCGTAAATACGAGTTCATTGCCAAAGCATCGGAATTTCAATCGCCAGGGGGATGCTGCTACAGTCATAAGTGCAAAACATGGTCCCAAGTCCCTTTTTTCAGTGCCGTTCTAACAGTCATTAAATGAATCGTCATCCCTTGGAGAAGATCTGAGAAGCGATTGAGCACTTCCCAGCTTAGTCTCCAACCTGGGATTGTGGTCTCCTTTCCTAATAGTCAAATAACCAAATTCTAATTTTGGCCAAGACCAATTCCTGTGCCACTGCCATTTTCCAGATTAAAAGTAGTCCTTGATTTACGACCGTTCATTTAGTGACCGTTCCAAGTTACAGCGGCACTGAAAAAAAGCGACTTAGGACCGTTTTCACACTTATGACCGTCGCAGGATCCCTGTGTCACATGATCCAAATTCAGTCGCTTGGCCACTGGCAAGTGGCTAGGTTGTTAAGTGAACCTGTCTTCCTCACTGACTCTCCTTGCCAGAGGTTCCCCAGTTGTCCTGGACTTATGACCGTTCCCTTAGTTATTGTTCAAAGCAGGGGTGAAATGCTCCCGGTTCGGGCGGGCCAGTCGGTCGTCATAGAGCCGATAGCGATCGCAGCGCGAGGCTTCCCCCACCCGCCTGGACGCCGCCATTTGGGTTCTTTTAACCTCTGCGCATGCGCAAAGCGTTCTGCGTATGCACAGAAAGTAAAAGAACCCAAATGGCGGCGTCCAGGCGGGTGGGGGAAGCCTCGCGCTGCGATCGCTATCGGCTCTATGACGACCGACCGGCCCGCCCGAACCGGGAGCATTTCACCCCTGGTTCAAAGCAACAATCAATAGGGAAGCTAAATTCGCTTAACCACGGTGTGACTCGAACACTATTAAGAATTTACATCAGATCCTATTTAGTGGCGATAAGGGCGGCAAAACGATCCTATTTTTCCGCTCTTATTGCATCCGCAGATTCTCGCCCAGCCGCCTTGTTTAGGGTGACTCGCTCCCTCCTTGCTAAAGGGGGGAGCGAGGAACACTTGCAAGGTAGAGCTGAGGAATTCGCAGAGTTTCTGGTGGATAAAGTCGCTCGGATCCAGTCGAACCTGGACTCTGGCTGGGCAGAGTCCATGGAGTTGACAGGGGCAAATCTTAGTCCACCGTTGTGGGAGGAGTTTGGGCCTGTTTCTCCCGAAGATGTGGACAGAGCTGTGGGGGCGATGGGTACCTCCACCTGTTTATTGGACCCGTGCCCCTCCTGGTTGGTTTCGGCCAGCAGGGAGGTGACACGCGGCTGGATCCGGGCGGTGGTCATCGCTTCTTTGGAGGAGGGATCCGTACCGCAGTCGCTAAAAGCTGCGGTGGTGAAGAAGCCCTCCTGAAGAAGCCCTCCCTGGATCCAGCTGACTTGAAGAACTATCGTCCGGTCTCCAACTTACCTTTTTTAGGGAAAGTTGTGGAGAAGGTGGTGGCTACTCAGCTTCTGCGACTTTTGGATGAAACAGATCATCTAGATGCCTATCAGTCGGGTTTCAGGCATGGCTACAGTACAGAAACTGCCTTGGTCGCTCTGATAGATGATCTCTGGCGGGTCCGGGATGGGGGAAATTCCTCCATCCTGGTGCTACTTGACCTCTCAGCGGCTTTCGATACCATCGACCATGGTATCCTTCTGCATCGTCTCGGCGAGTTGGGAGTGGGAGGCACCGTTTTACGGTGGTTCTCCTCTTATCTCGCCGATAGGATGCAGTCAGTGTTAACAGGAGGGCAGAGATACTCCCCTAGGCCCCTGTTATGCGGGGTGCCTCAGGGGTCGGTTCTCTCGCCCATCCTGTTCAACATTTACATGAAACCGCTGGGGGAGATCATCCGCAGACATGGGGTGCGTTACCACCAGTACGCTGATGACACCCAGCTGTACATCACCACCCCGTCTGATTTCAGTGTGGCAGTTGATGTAATGTGCCGATGCCTGGACGACGTTAGGATCTGGATGGGGAGGAACAGACTCAGACTCAACCCCGACAAGACTGAGTGGCTTTGGGTATTGCCTCCTAAGGATTATGACAACTGTCCCTCCTTGGTTCTCGAGGGAGCGAAACTGACTCCCTCGGATCAGGTCCGCAACTTGGGGGCCCTCCTAGATCCACAGCTAAAATTGGAACATCATCTTACCACTGTGGCTAGGGGGGCCTTTGCACAGGTTCGCCTGGTGCACCAGTTGCGGCCATACTTGGAGAAGGAGGCTCTACTCACGGTCACTCATGCCCTTGTCACCTCGCGCTTGGACTACTGCAACGCGCTCTACATGGGGCTACCCTTGAAGAGTATCCGGAGACTTCAGCTGGTGCAAAATGCGGCTGCGCGTGCTGTGGTGGGTGTGCCAAGGTACACCCACGTGACACCTATACTCCGCCAGCTGCATTGGTTGCCCATCGGTCTCCAGGTCCAATTCAAGGTGTTGATCACCATCTTTAAAGCCTTTCATGGCTTAGGACCAGGTTATCTCCGGGACCGCATTCTGCCTCACACTTCCCTTCGACCGGTTAGGGCCCACAGAGTTGGCCTCCTCCAGGTCCCGTTGGCCAAGCAATGCCGCCTGGCGGGCCCTAGGGGGAGAGCCTTCTCTGTTGCAGGCCCCGCGCTCTGGAACCAACTTCCCCCAGAGACCCGAACTATCCCCACTCTGCTGGCCTTCTGAAAAGCTGTCAAGACATGGCTTTTCCTGCAGGCTGGGGGTAGAGCTTAATCCACTCAAGCTCACCCCAAGTATGTACGGTTGTTGAATGAGTTGGACGATTTTAAATATTGTGTTTTTAATTTTTATATCTGTTTTTTAAATGTAATATTTATGAATTGGTGTCTTGTATTTTCTCTGTTGTACGCCGCCCTGAGTCCTTCGGGAGTTGGGCGGCATATAAGAACACCATAATAAATAATAAATAAATAAATAAATAAATAAATAAACAAAGGCAGTGGAAAAAAATGACTTTCCCCACACTTATGACCATTGTAGCATCCCCATGATCCAAATTCCGACACTTGTCAACTGATTTGTATTTACGACGGTCATGGCATTCCCCGGGATCAAATGATCCCCTCTTGCGACCTTCCGACAAGCCAAGTCAATGGGGACAGACAGATTCGCTTAACAACCGTGTTACCGGTAGATCCTTGACTTACAACCTCAAGTGAGCCGCAAAGTTACATTGGTAAGTGAGGTACACTGAGTTTGGGCCCATTTTATGACTTTAATTGCTACGTTTGTTAAATGAATCACTGCGTTGTTAGGTCGTTAAGCAAATCTGGCCACCTCCATTGACTTGGCTCATCAGAAGATCGCAAAAGGAATCACGGGACCTCTGGGGACACCGCCCCGTCATAAATTCGAATCGGTTGCCAAGCGTTGGAATTTTTATCAGTAGGGGAAGCTGCTATGGTCATAAGTGCGAAACACGGTCCTAAGTCACTTTTTTCCCCACCACCGTTCTCACTGAATGAACAGTCGTAAGTCCAGGACAACCGGGGAATGTCTGGCAAGGAGAGTCCATGGGGAGCCAGATTCACTTAACAACCTAGCCTCTGCAGTGATTCACTAAACAACGGAGGCAGGAAAGTTTGTCAAATGAGGGCAAAACTCATTTCAAAGCTGTCTCACTTAGCAACAAACTGGGGGCCTCAATTGTGGTCATAAGTCGAGGACTGGCTGTATTTTTTAGTCTACTTATTTGAAAATCACCCATTAGTCGATTTGCTGCTGCCCCCTAGTGGACACGGCAAATCTCTCAGAGACTCTCAAGTCTCTGGTTTTTTTCAGTGCCATTTTAACTTTGGACAGACACTAAACGAGTCATCGTACATTGAGAACAATGGTAGTCCTCGACTTAAAAAGCATTGATTTAGTTACAGAAGTTGCAGTGGGACTCAACAATGTGACTTATGACTCTTTTTTACACTTCACAACCGTTGCATGGTGATCAAAGTTCAAACACTTGGCTGGTGATTCACATAACGGCCGCAGTGTCCCGAGGTCATTATGTGATTTCCCCCTTTGTGTCCTTCTGACAAGCACAATCAATAGGGAAGCTAAATTCGCTAACCTAACAACTGTAGTGATTCACTTAACAACCAAGGCAAGGAAAATTGTAAAATACAGCAAAACTCACTTGACTGTCTCGCTTAGCAGCAGGAGGTTTGGGCTCCCTTGTGGTCGTAAGTCGAGGATGCCTTCTTTTGTATAATGTTAAATTTCAATCTTTTTTTTTTGCTTGCTTTGTAACAATCACTGTTGGAAGGGGCCTTCGATCATCTGATCCAGCCCTCTGCTCAAGCAGGAATTCGTCTCCTGTCCAATCTCTAATTAAAAACCTTCCAGGTTATCTAAATTTAATAAATAAATACAGGGAGTCCTCGGCCTAACGGCAATAATTGAGCCCCAAATGTCTGTTGCTAAGTGAGACACTTAAGGGAATTTGGTCCCGTTTTACGACCCTTCTTGCCACTGTTGTGAAGTGATTCACTTAAGTTCGAGGCTGACACTTAATGGCAAGGGTCTATGAGCCACAGAGTTTGGGGACCCCTGAATGAGTTTGTTGCCCATCCATATCCTGACCCGAGCGGACTCTGCTTAGCTTCCCAAGCGTGCACAGTTACGACCCTTTAAAGCATGTATCCGCCCTCTTTCTAGCCTTGCAAACGGGAAGAAAAAGAAGGGAGGGGGCTTCCAGCCTCCAGGCACGTGGGAAGGTACCCCAACTTTCTTGGGGTGCAAGAATATGGAGCTACCCCTGCGGGAAAGGTGTGTGTGGAAGCTGCTTTGCAGTCCAGTTCCGCTTGGGGCTTGGAATTTTAAGCCCTGCCTGCCAGGTTGTCGGACTACAATTCCCATCATGCTCTCATTGCGAGAATAATGCGACTTGCGGCCCGTGGGCGCCGAGTTGCAGAAGGCTTTTTCACACATCCAAAGTGGCATTTACCTGTATCTTCCGCGCAGGCGCGACGTTCAAGCCCTGCCGGCAGGTGTCGCTGCCGAACAACTTTCCGCCGGATCTGCTCTCGGCGAGGCAGCGTCTCTCCGGATGAAAAGCTGCAGCCAATCGCGCCATACGTCACGCCCCCTGGGCTCCGCCCCCCCTCGAGGGGTTACCTCATCGCTAGAGTGGAGTGAGAAAAGGCTGGGAAAAGTAGCTAGGAGTTCCACCGGCCTTCATGCTCCGCCAAAAGGCCAAAGTGCTTGGAAACTCTGCAGAGCAGGCCGTTTGCTGACATTTGAGCCACGGGTTCCAAGTTTTCTCCCATAAATGTTGCAATTGGAACGGATTTAATTGAAAACTTTTTAAAGTTTCGTTGCAAAAGCATCTCTATTGCATTTCCCCCATTAGGAAAAGAGGGGCTTAAATTTACAGGCGTCAAAGGGGAAAAAGCAATGATTTTAAAAACAGAACGAAATGCAACTTGAATAATTTGCACTAATTTAATCCGTGTCTTTAAAATCCCTTATTCATTTCTTATTCATCTGTTTAAAAAAAGCACAATATTCAGTTCTGGTGTTTCACAATATCCACGAGTTTAAGGGCTGTGCACTTCCAACTCCCAGAATTCCCTTGCCAGTTTAGCAACTTGGAGATGCGTGGACTTCAACTCCCAGAATGCCTTAATATACCCAGGAACTTGGAGATGCGTGGACTTCAACTCCCAGAATTCCCCAGTTAACCCAGCATTCTGCCTGGGGAATTCTGGGAGTTGAAGTCCTCTTAAAGCATGCCAGCTGGAAATTCCAGGGCTACAGACAAGGAGGGGGGGCTCGAAAGCAGGAGGAAGAAGAAGAAGACAGGAGGACGCCCCCTGGTGTTTCTTTGAGGGAGAGGGCTGGTTCGGAAATGGGAACAAGAAAGAAAATCGATCAAACAGGTCAGAGAAGAAAAGTGAGCAAGATGGGATGGGGCACCACCAGGAAATCCCTGGGATGTTAAGATTTGGGTGGGAAGGAAGAACCCACCCTGGAAAAAGGGGTTGGCTTCAGCGGGTCGTGGCGTGATCATTTTGCCCCCCCAGGTCTTCCAGCCAAAGTGTGTGAAGCATCCCCGGGTGAGGTAGGGAACTCTTGATTTCATACAAGGATTTGGCTGGGAATCAGATGGGATACCACCAGGAAATCTCAGGGTACAGGCTTCGGAGGGGGAGTTAAAAAGGGTCACTGAGAATTGCATTATTGTTGCTGGTGGAACAACGGGATATAAATGAAACAAAAAAGGGATTGATTGTAAATTTGATAATAGCAGCTAGATTAGTATGTCTAAATATTGGGGATGAAATTGGGATATCCAAAGAAATTAGTGGTATAATGAAATTTGGAATATGGCAACAAATGATAAATTAACAACAGAAATGAAATTTTAAAAAGGGATGATCAAAGCAAACAATTATAATGAAATATTGGGTTTTTTTTTTATAAAATCAGTGTTGGTGGATGGCAAAGGGAATAAACCTACTCAAGAATATACACCGTGTGCACAATTATTAGGCAAGTGAGTATTTTGACCATATTTAATTAATTAATTTAATTTAATTTAATTTAATTAAATACACACCATATCATTGCTATACATATTGTCCACCTCCAACCTGTATAAACTGGAATGCTTAGTTTGCATAAGCATATCAGGTGGTGTGTATTTGTGTAATGAGGGAAGGTGTGGCCTAAGGAGATCAATACCCTATATCAGTGTTTCTCAACCTTGCCAGTTTGAAGATGTGTGGACTTCAACTCCCAGAATTCCCCAGCCAGCGTTGCTGGCTGTGGAATTCTGAGAGTTGAAGTCCACACATCTTCAAACTGCCAAGGTTGAGAAACACTGCCCTATATCAAGGTGTGCATAATTATCAGGCAACTTCTTTTCCTCAGGCAAAATGAGCTAAAAAAAAGATGTAACTGACTCTGAAAAGTCAAACTTTGTAAAAAGTCTTTCAGAGGGATGTAGCACTCTTGAAATTGCTAAGATATTGGAGCGTGATCACAGAACCATCAACCGTTTTGTTGCAAATGGTCAACAGGGTCGGAAGAAACGTGTTGAGAGAAAAAGACACACCTTAACTGCCAAAGATTTGAGAAGAATCAAACATGAAGCTACCAGGGACCCATTATCCTCCAGTGCTGTCATATGTCAGAACTGCAACCTACCTGGAGTGCCCAGAAGTACAAGGTGTGCAATGCTCAGAGACATGGCCAAGGTAAGGAAGGCTGGAATCCTACAACTACTGAACAAGACGCATAAGTTGAAACAACAAAGACTGGGCCAAGAAATATCTGAAGACAGATTTTGCAAAGGTTTTATGGACTGATGAGATTAGAGTGATCCTTGACGGACCAGATGGAGAGGCCCGTGGCTGGATCAGTAATGGGCACCCCATGCCAGCAAGGTGGAGGTCAACTCAGATGCCAGCAAGGTGGAGGTGGGGTACTGGTATGGGCTGGTATTATTGAAGATGAGGTAGTTAGACCTTTTCAGGTTGAAGATGGACTCAAAATCAACTCCCAAACCTACTACCAGTTTGTAGAAGACACTTTCGTCAAGCAGTGATCCAGGAAAAAGTCTGCATCTTTCAAGAAGACAAATAATTTTTATGCAGGACAAAGCTCCATCACATGCATCGAAGTGCTCCACTGCACGGCTAGCCAATAAAGGCCTTAAAGATGAAAGCAAAATGACATGCCCCCCCTTCCTCACCTGACCTAAACCCTATTGTGAACTTGTGGGCCCTTCTTAAACGGGAGATTTACGGTGAAGGAAAACAGTACCCCTCTCTGAACAGTGTCTGGGAGGCTGCGGTTGTTGCTGCACACAAAGTTGATCATCAACAGATCAAGAAAGTGACAGACTCCGTGAATGGAAGGCTTATGACTGTTATTCAAAAGAAGGGTGGCTATATTGGTCACTGATTTTTTTTTTTGAACTGTCAGAAATGTTTATTTGTAACTTTTGAATTGTTTGTTTATTATTCTCACTTTAACAGACGAAAATAAATGAATGAGATGGGAAAATTTTCATTTTTCATTTAGTTGCATAATAATTCGGCACACTAATAATTGCCCAATTAATTGTGCACACATAGATATTCTCCTCAGAAAGCCATAGCCTCACTTTTACTTTTTTAAATATTCAGGTTTGAGGTTTATTAACATTTTGGATTGACCGAGAGCACTGTAGTTGTTCAATAATAAAAGTAATCCTCAAAAATACAGCTTGCCTAATAATTGTGCACACAGTGTATGTTGTTTCGGAGGGGATAAGGGCACAATAGGAATATATTGCATATCTTTTAGCTGTTATAGACGAAGAAATATAAGGGGGGGGGGGAAATGGTCTCCGGGGATGGGAGTGCACTGTATTATTTATGGGTTTTTTTCTTTTTTTCTTTTTTTGTATTTAGATGTATATGTACTGTTTGTATTACTTGTATTTAAAATATTCAATAAAAATTATTTAAAAAATAAAATAAAAATAAAAAGGGGCTCACTGAAGCCCACCCTTTTTCCCAGGCTGGAAAGAGGCAGGAGGAAACTGACCTGCATCTCCTGGCTGAGCAAACAGGAAGAACAAAGGAAAAGCTCGGAGCTGGGATGGGAGACCAAGAGGAGATCCTCACCAGTGTAGACTTGGCTGGGAAGACCGAGATGAGGTTCAATCAAGTCGAGCCGAACCAGTTTTGCTCCCCCCACCCAAAAGCATGCATGAAAAGAAGGGAGCTCCGCGGATGTGTGGATTTCACACAAGGGACGTGGCTGGAAATCGGATGGGGCACCACCAGGAAATCCCAGGGATGCAGGTCAGTGGGGGCAGTGGGAAGCAGAAAACCCACTGACATGTCCTGGCTGAGCAAATGCGGGGAAAAGAGACCAAGCTTGGCGCTGGGATGGGGGACCAAGAGGAGATCCTCTCCAAAATCTACTAGGCTGGAAGAAGATGCAAGGATGCACCTGGGAGTCGGATGGGGCACCACCAGGAAATCCCAGGGTAGAGGCTAGGAGGTGGATTTGAAAGTGGCCCGGAGGAAGGCAGGAGGAAACCAACCTGTTTCCAATCCGCTTGGCTGGGAAGGCAGATCCCTAGCTACAGGTAGGTCCTCGACTTACGACCACAATTGAGCTCCACTTTTCTGTTGCTAAGTGAGACATCTGTGGTGAGCTTTGCCCCATTGTATGACTTTTCTTGCCACAGTCGTTAAGCGAGTCACTGCATCTGTGAAGTTAGTTCGGAAGGTCACAAAAGGGGATCACGTGACCCCGGGACTCTCCCTCCGTCATAAATATGACTCACTTGTCAAGCGTCTGAACTTTGAGAGCGCGACCACAGGGATGCTGCCACGGTCATAAGGGTGAAACACCTTCCTAAGTCCCTTTTTTCAGGGCCGTCGTAACTTTGGTCACTAAATGAACTGTTGTAAGTCGAGGACTATCTGAACTCGGGCTGCATCGGGCCCGTCCAAAGCATATGGGACGCCGCCTCCTAGGGGCCGGGATGAGGGACCAAGAGGCGATCCCCACTGTAGGGGGGGGCGGGATCGACTTTGGCGGGGAAGGCAGAACACAGCCAGGCAAAACGGGGGATGGAGTCGTGTTGCAGGGCATGGGTCCTAGGTCTTCCAGGACACGTGTCCTTCCAAAGCACGTGTGAAGCAGCCTCCTCGGGAGCCGGGATGGGGGATCCCCAGCTGTTCAGTCTGCCCGTCCGTCCAGAGCACCTGTGAATGGGATTTGGGGGTGGGGGGTGGGAGGGGTCTGCGAAGGTCCCGGGACGGGGCGGGGCGGAGGGCGGGGCTGTACTCCTTGAGCCCTGCAGGGGGCGCCTCCCGGCGAGGATCCAGCGCCGCCCGAGGCTTCCTGGCCGATCAGTCGACGACGCCGCCCGGCCTCGGCGCCCCCTCCCCAGCGCCGCCCCTGCTCCAGCGCCGCCCGCACGCCATGGCGGAGTGGGCCCCCGCCCAGGTGAGGACCCCCCCGGGCAGGGGTCTTCCAGCAGGCCCGGCAGCTGGACCCCATTGGAGTGGGGGGGAGGGGGCATCGGACTGCGGGGGGGGGAGCTGGGGCTTGGCGGAGGGAGGGGAAAGGATGTGCTTAGCCCACCCACCCACCCCACCAGATCGCGCTCTGCCGTGCGGGGGGAGGGGGGAGATGGGGAGGGGGGAGGGGGATGCCGCTCCGGAGCAAGTTTTTGGGGAGGGGGTCCCTGCTCTCCTTCCTCCTGCTTTCCCTAATTCTCCACCCTCCCCTTACGGCATATCTCCCCTCCCCCCCGGGAGATTCCCCCTAAGTGATCCCAGTCCTCTCCCCCCCCCTGCCTTTGGATCTCCTCCCCTGGCTGCCCCCATGCCACACGCATCCCCCCAAGTGATCCAAGAGACCCCCCTTCCCTGCCCCTCAGTTCCAGGGGATTCAGGAGATTCCCTTCCCCCCATGACCTCATCCCATCCGGTGGATCCCCTGACTAGCCCCCAGGGGAACCAGCAGATCCCCCACCCCTGGCTGCCCCACTCCAGGACACCCCAACTGCCCCTCACCCCCAAAGGATCAGAGGTGATCCCCTCCCCCTATTCTCTCCTGCCTTCATCCCCTCAGGAGTCTAGGAGATTCCCTGACTCCCCCCCCTCTCGAATCCCCAGGAGATCCAAGAGAGAAAGTAGATCCCGGTCCCCAGGATTGGCCCCTGCCCCAGGTGATCCAGGGGTTCTCCCACCCCCACCCTCACCCCACCCCAAGGAGTCCAGGGGATCCCCCTGACTGCCCCTGTCCCCAAGGGTTCCAGAAGATCCCAGTGACCCTGTGGTTATTGCCCAGGGCTCTAGGAGATTCCCTTCTCCTTGATTGCCCTCACCCCAGGGAACCCAGTAGATTCCTCTCCTCCTCCTTTGAAACAGCACCTCTTGTTCCTGGCCAGCGGCCCCCCTGCGAGGCAGGCTCTGTAAGGACCCCTCCCTTCCTCCTCCTCAGAGGAAACCTGGGTGACTCCCATCATAACAACCCTGCAGAGCAGGCCAGGCTCATAAGAAGAGACTGGCCTGAACACACACACACACACACACACACACACACACACACACACACACACACACACACACACACACATATTTTGTCTTTCGGTCTTCCGCCTCTAATCTGGCACTCTCCAGGCCTGGGGACTCCATTTCCCAGAATCCCCAGTCAGCCTGCTCGCATTGACCAGGGAATTCTGGGAGTTGTAGTCCCCAGGCCTCCTGACGGTACCAGTCCCTGTTTTATCATCCGCAGGGTGGCTGGTAAATTCCATATACAGGTAGTCCTCGAGTTACAACCACAACTGAACCCCAAATTACCATTGCTAAACGGGATAGTTGTGTGAGTTTTGTCCCATTTTACGACCTTCGTGGCCACAGCTGTTGTGAATTCCTGCGGTTGTTAAGTTAGCAATTCAGTTACTCCTTAGTTACTCAGTTGTTAAGTGAATCTGGGTTTTTCCCTTGACTTCGCTGGTCCGAAGGTCGCAAAAGTGGGGATCACGTGACCCGGGGACTCCGCAACCGTCATAAATACGAGTCGGTTGCCAAGCGTCTGATTTTGGCTCACGTGACCACAGGGGAGGCCGCAGCCGTTGTAAATGCGAAAATTAGTCGTACGTCACTTTTTTTTAGTGCCGTCACAACTTAGAACGGTCACTAAATGAATGGTTGTAAATCGAGGACTAGCTGTATAGTACCGGCTGCTACGTCTTTTGTAAATTCAATTTTAGCCGTTTATGTAGATGATATAATAGCCTCCCTTTTATGAACAGAAATTTACCAAGCTGAAAAAGCCACTTGAATTGTATAGAAGTGTGTTTATTCCAGATATTACACCTCTTAATCGCATGCACATTACCCCCTTTTTAATAAATATATAGCTCCACCGTTTAACGCAGGTTTCTAGTCCTCATGAAACGCTGCAATTTGGTCCTGATCCCATTGAAGTCTTGCTATCTGAGCATTGGGCCCTGAGGGAGTAGCATGTGCTGAAACACAGATAATCCTCGGCTTACAACCACAATTGAGCCTAAAATTATTATCGCTAAACGAGACCGTTGTTAAGTGTGTTTGCCCCATTTGACGACTTTTCTTCCTGCCGCCGTGAAGTGAATCCCTGCACTTCTTAACTTAGTAACACAGTTGTTAAGTGAACCTGGCTTTCCCCTTGACTTTGCTCATCAGGTGGTCACTGCGACCATCACAAATGTGAGTCAGTTGCATGAATTTTGATGACATGACCGTGGAGAGGCACCGACGGTCGCAAGTGTGATAAAGGGTCCCTAGTCTATTTTTACGGTGCCGTTGTAACTCTGAGAGAACTGTTGTAAGCTGAGGACTTCCTGCAATTGGCAATTGTCCCCTTCGGCGGAAGGTTGCTTGGCGAAGGTCACTCAACCAGGGTTGGCTTTCCTTCTTGGTCTTCTCCAGCTCCAGGAATGGAACGTGGAAGCTCAGCATCTGATGCCCCTGCAGCCTCCTCTGGTCCCCGAGCTGAGCCACATGCGAGAGGCGCAGCTGCACACCGCCGAGGCCTCCCTCTGGAGCGTGGTGGCCACGGTCCAAGCCATGGAGAGGAAGATCGACCTGTTGGCCACCCGGCTGCTCAGCTTGGAAGGCCGATCCGGGACGGCCGAGAAGAAACTCCTGGATTGTGAGAAGACGGCTATGGAGTTCGGCAGCCAGTTGGAGAACAAGTGGGCCGTCTTGGGAACCCTCATCCAAGAGTACGGCCTCCTGCAGAGGAGGCTGGAGAACATGGAGAACCTACTCAAGAACCGCAATTTCTGGGTCCTCAGGCTGCCCCCAGGATCCAAGGGAGAAATCCCCAAGGTCAGGGGGCCTCAAAGAGGAAGGGGTGGGGGTCTTGAAGAAGGAATCCTGGGTAGGGAAGAGGCTGGTTCCTCAGAAGAATGGGTCCTCCTGAAGGAACCAAGATGGAGTAGATCTGGGCATCTTCTCCCCTGTGGTGGTTCCAGATGTTGGGTTGGGACCAGAACTTCCATAATTGTGTCTCAGATGGGTAGGGTAGGGATTGCCCTCCCGAAACATATGGAGACTTGTGGACTGAGGCAGAGGTGGGTTCCTGCCTGTTTTTGCCGGTGCGGTTAATAGCTGTTGTTCTGCGCAGAGCTGAAGACGCTGCTGCCTTTCGCGGCGCGGGAGCTTTCCCCGGGCGCTGCCGCCGTCCGCATGGATGCCGCCGTTTGCGTTCTTTTGCCCTCTGCGCATGCAGAACGCTTTGCGCATGCGCAGAGGGCAAAAGAACGCAAACGGCGGCGGCCATGCGGGCGGCGGCAGCGCCCAGGGAAAGCTCCCGCGCCGCGAACGGCAGCAGCGTCTTCGGCTCTGCGCCGAACAACAGCTATTAACCGCACCGGTAGGAACCCACCTCTGGACTGAGGTCCTCCTACTTCTTGATGGGACACAAACCCTGATTTGGTGGGCTCCCAAGTGGGGGGACTCCATTTATGGTCTGCCACAGAAGCTTCCTTGAGACCAATCCTTTCCCCCTACCCGACCTTAGACCAACCTACCTCACAGGGTGGTTGTGTTGGGAGATACATTTTTCAAAATGAAAGATCCAAAATTAGGAAAGAAAAAAAAACATGTCTTCTATTTTTCTATTTCCAAATTGTGACAGGATTTACGATTGAATTCACATTTGGTAATTTTTAAATCAGAAGAATCATTTTAAAAAAGGGACTTAGAAAAATTAAAACTACAAACTACGAAGAAAAAGAATCATATTTTTCTACTTATCGTTCAATACTGGATTTCTAATGAATTCAGTTTTTGTAATTTTTTAATAAAAAAACAAACTGTAATCTTAAAAAGAAAAGAAACTTTAAAAAATTAAAAATACAAACTAGGAAGAAAAATGTTAAAAATGTATCTTATATTTTCTACCGATCAGTCGTCACTGGATTACTTTTACTAACCAAATAGTCTTTAATCTTGAAAAGAATGTTTTTTTAGAAATTAAAATATAAACTAGGAAGGAAAACAAAATAATTTTTTTTAACTTTTCAATCGTCGGTGGATTCACAATGAAATCACTTTTAGTATTTTTGTTAGTGGCAAAACAATTTTTAATCATAAAAAGAGAAAGATGTTAGAACAGAATTTTTTATTTGTAATATTTTTAAGAATTTTTAATCATAAGAGAAAAATCTTAAAAAGAAAAGAAAATTAAAATACAAACTAGGAAGGAAAATTTAAAAATGTATCTTGTTTTTTTATTTATCAATCGTCACTGGATTTGCAAGGAATTCACTTTTAGCAAATTTTTTAGGGACAAAACAATCATCTTAAAAAGAGAAAAAAATAATTAAAAAAAGAAACTTTAAAAATTAAAATATAAACTAGAAATAGACCAAAATGTACGTTTTTCTCCTTATCAGTTGTCACTGGATTGGCAATTAATTTCACTTTGGGTAAAAAAATATTTAGCAAAGAAGCCATCTTTAATCTTTAAAAAAGGGGACTTAAAAAAATTAAAAATAGATTTTTTTAAAATTAAAAATGGAATTTAAAATTTTTAAATTTAAATTTAAAAAAAACCAATAAACTGGGAAGAATGTCTCATTTTTCTTTCATCTTTTTTGCCAGATTTTTCAGGGAAGAACCGGAGCAGTGGCCATTCGGGGATGGATGTAATTTCGTGATTGGGAAGGCGCAACAAATTCAGGGTCTGGGTGCGAAAGCCACCTTTTGCCCTTCTTGAAGTCTTGTGCTTTTTTTTTTTTTGCAGATGCCGGTTACGTTTGTGGACATTGCGGTTTATTTCTCCGCCGAAGAGTGGAAGAATTTGGCTGATTGGCAGAAAGACCTGTACAACAACCTTCTGAAGGAGAACTACGAATCTTTGCTAGCACTCGGTATAATCAGGTTAATCGGCAGCCCGCCGGTCTCTTTATATGTCCTTACAGCTAGTCCTCGACTTACAACCCCGATTGGGATCGGAACGTCCATTGTTAAACGTTGCAGTTCGATTATGTCATTTTTGCCCTCAGTTGTTAAGCGAATCGCCACCATCATTAAGCGAAGCACACGGTTGTTAAGCGAGTTTGGCTGCCCTTATTCTATTTGAAGGTCGCAAATGACGATTGTGTGACTCCCGGGATTCTGTCGTAAATAGGAGCCCGTTGCCAAGTGCCTAAATGGCAATTGGTGACTCCAAGAACGCTGCGACGGTCGTAAGTGCAAGGACCAGTTCTAAGTCACTTTTCCTCCCCCAGCACCATTGAAAGATCAAAGGTTCACTTAAATAAATGGTCGTAAATAAAGAACTACCTGAAGGTGCATTTTGGGAAATGTTGCCATATTCCAGATAGTCCTTGACTTGCAACTGTTCGTTTAGTGACCGCTCAAAGTTACGGCACTGAAAAAAAGGGATTTTTTCACTTGTTTTTCTCACTTATGCCCGTTGCGGCATCCCCAACATTCATACGATTGGCCGTTGACTCATATTTATGGCGGTTGCTGCGTCCCCAGGGTCATGTGGTCCCCTTTTGCGACCTTCTGACAAGCAAAGTCACCGAGGAAGCGAGATTCGCTGAACGACCGTGTGACTAGTTCAATAACTGCCAGGGGTTCATTTAACGACCGTGGCCAGAAAGGCCGTAAAATGGGGCAAAACTTCCTTAACAACTGTCTCACAGTGAGAGAAAGTTTGGGCTCCGTCATGGTTGTAAATCGGGTCAGTAACCACAGTGTTAAGAGAGGTTGTAAACGGGGCGAAACTCCCTTAGCACCTGTCTCGCTTAGCAATGGAAGCTTTGGGCTCCGTCTTGGTTGTAAGTCGAGGATTGCCTGTATTGCCGGACCGGTGGGTTTTTCGGGTCGCAACACCGGCCCTGCGAGGTGGGGAAAGCCAACGGGGGCAGCTGAGATCCCTTTTCAGGCAGCCTTTTTGATCGCCTCCCCGTTTTCCAGGCGCCAACGTCAACGTTGCCAAACCCGAGGTGCACCCCAGGGCCGAGCGGGGAGCGCCAGAACCCAGCGTCCCAGAGCCGCCAAGCACGAAGGAGCGCGACGTGATCCCTGAGCCTTGCACAGGTGGGGGTGGGGGTGGAGAGGGCATCTGGGGTGGGGTGGGGGGTCTGGTTTGAAAGGGGTGCGTTGTCTGAGATGGTATAGGGTCCCCTGCTTGAGCAGGGGGGCTGGACTAGATGACCTCCGAGGTCCCGTCCTACTCTGTTATTCTGTCATTCTGTAAGGGTCTCCTGATTGAGTAGGGGGGTGGACTAGAGGACCTCCAAGGTCTCTTCCAACTCCTGTCATTCCATGATTCTGTAGGGGGTTGGACTAGAAGACCTCCAAGGTCCCTTCCAGCTCTATTCTGATTCTAAATTGTGAGGTTTGGGTTTCACATGCGCACACACAACACAACACAACAACACACACACTTTGCCGAGTGCTGGAGATGAGATTTCCACGGCTTAGCAAAAAGCAGAACTTTTGTTTCGTCTTCCTTACGGTTCCTCCTCTTTCCCTTAAGTCTGCTTTTATCTCTCTTTCTCCTTCTTATCTTCCTCTCTTCGTTCTGGTTTATCTTTGCCTGCCTGCCTCCCTTTCCTCCTGGCTTCATCCCTTTTTTCTGTTTTTCCTTCTTTCTGCCCTTCGTTCCTGCTTTCTCCCCTCCCACCCTGTCTCCCATCTTTCCTTCTTCCCTTTCTCACTCCCTCTTTCATGCATTACTCCTCCCTCCCTCCCTTTCCTTTTTTTTCTTCCTTCTGCCATTCTCTCCTTTTTTTCCTTTCCCCCATCCTCCATTCTTTCATGCATTACTGCTTCTTCCTGCTCTCCCTCCCTCCACTCACTTCTTCTTTCTTTCTCCCTGCCTCTCACTATCCTTCATTCTTTCATGCCTTACCTCTCCTCCCTCCCTTCCTCCTCTCCTTCCTTCCTCCCTCCGTCCTTTATTCTTTCATGTCTTATCTCTCCTTTTCCTTCCTTCCTTCCTCCCTCCCTCCTTCCTTTCCCAGAACCATATACATGCCAATGCAAACTGTCCAATCCTATTTCACCCTTTCCAGCCAACCACCGAATAAAACCACAATTACTTCGTGCCACAGTTGCTTCCCCCTACCCACATTCAGCCTTGCCCACCCCCAAATGCGCCCCTGTCCTACATCTACCCATCCTTGCTCCACCATCGCTGGAAGGACCCCCCCTCCCAGCCCTTCTCCCCCCAATGGGGTGTATTTTTGAGCCTGTGGGTCAAGGAGGGTTTGGGGCTGGCTGGTGCCCTCCGCCCCATGGTGTGGGGGCTCCCAGGCTGTGTTTCCAAGTTGCGTCCTGTCTCTCCTCGCCTTCTCTCCCTCGAACCCAGGACCCTTGGCTTCCACGCCAGACATCCTGACACGCATCAAGCAGGAGGGGGCGTTCAGTGGAGGGGGTCCTTTCTCTGAGGACAGAGGCCTGGCGGCTGATCCGTGCGCAGGTGATGGGCGAGGGAGGGGGCTGATTTTGGGGGGGCAAAAGGGTGGGTGGGTTCCCAGATTCTGATCCTCCCGCACAAGGAGGTCGAAAAATGGTAGAGTTTTAATAGCACCGATACTTTTAATGTCTGATATTTTCAATTTACGATAGCCTGACCCATTGAAAGAACTGGGTGGCTGGAGAGAACAGCATGGATAGAATTAACCATGGCTTGTTTGGGTGGCTTAAACCCATTGGATGACCCAGCCTGTTGGTTTAGTGCAGTGGGGTTCAAGCTCGGCCACTTTAAGAGGGCTGGACTTCAACTCCCAGAATGCCCCCTTTCCCATGCCTTTAAGAGTTGGGAGTCCACGCCTCTTATAGTTGCCAAGGGAGAGAAAGGCTCAGTTTACCTGTGCGAATTGAATGCACAAGGCCTATTGCTCCGTGTGCAAACATGCGTGATTCTGACACCTCTGGGTGGGTGGTCCTACATCGGTGGGCTTGGGGCTGGTGTGTTTCTCTGGCCTCTGTCCCCTTCTGCCTTTTTTGGGGGGGCGGGGGGAGGTCCCTGAAGTCCTTTCTGTGAATTCAGCATCCCCTCTGTTCCCCTGCAGGTGCCCAGGGGCTCATCTCTGCCCATGACTTTTTATCCTGGATTAAACAAGAAGAGAATTCGTGTGTCCGACATCAATGGGACACGTCGGAAAGGGAGACCCTCCCTGTGCATGGGGGCCCGGGTAAGTCCTATACTGACTCACCCCGTCAGTGGGGCGCTGTAAGTCACAACCGCAGTTAAGCCCAAAATTCCCTTTGCTAAGTCAGAGACATCCGTTAAGTGGAGTTTCGCCCCGTTTTATGACCTTCCTTGCCCCTAATGTTCAGTGAATCACTGCCAGTATTAAGTTAGGAACACGATCTTTAAGCAACTCCGGCTTCCCCTTGGACTTTGCTCATCCAAAGGTCGCAAAAGGGGATCGCGTGCCACCATCATGAATACGAGTTGGTGGCCGAGTATCCGAATTTTGATCACGTGACCCACGGGGATACTGCCATGGTCGTAAGTGTGAGAAACGGTCCTAAGTCGCTTTTTTTCAGGGCCCTTATAACATACTGTTATAAGTGTAGGATTACCCGTTATTCAAAAAAATGAGAGGAATGAATGCTGAAATTGACAGATTTTGCTGAAATTGACAGATTTTGCTGAAATTGACAGATTTTGCTGAAAGTGACCGGAGGGAAAAAACCTTACAAGTGAGCCTCAACTTAACGCCCACACTGGGGATGACAATTTCTATCTTTAAGCAAGGCGGGGGTCGAGTGACTCGTGCTGGATATTGCTATTTCTCGCCACAGTGGTTAGGCGAAGCACTTCAGTTGTTAAGTGAATCGTGCCATCGTTAAGCGAAACCGGCTTCTGCCTTTGACTTGGCTTGTGGGGAGGTTGTATTGTGTCCTCAACTTATGTCCATTTCTTCTTCAAAGTACTGAAAAAAAAGTCTGGTCCTCATACTTATGACTAGCACACCACGTCACGGCCACACGATCACAATCTGGGCACCCTTACGACCTGTCACAATGATCTGTTGCTACATGATCACAATTTGTGACACTTTTTGGATCATTTGCCGCAAAAACCCGCCCGTTTGGAAGAACGAAATTGTGTTTAACGACCGTTAACTAGGGCCGCTGAATGGCCATAGTAAAAACGGTCATAAAATCAGGACTGACTTGACTTTACAACCGCAATGACGTGTGATGGACATTGCGATGTCGGTGGCGGTCGTAAGTCAAGGACTACTTATAAAGCAAGTGTTTCTCAACCTTGGTCAGTTACAGATTTTGATTCCCAGAATTCCTCAGCCACTACTAAGGTTAGTTACTACTTATGGCTGTAAATCAAAGAGTGGCATTTACCTTTTATTTGGGTTGGGTTTCTTTTGCAATTTGAAATATGCCAGCTTTGAAAAGCCTTGAAGTCTCAAATTTATTTTTTATTTTTTAAAAAAAATGTTTTAATTGATTTTCCATTAATTACATTTCTTAGTGCTTAATAAACTTCGTGTTGTCTGGGTATTTAATTTGCTTAACAGTATAAATTTACATTCTTAATCTCCACCCTTTTTTTTCCCAACCCTTGGTAAAATAAAATCCATGTTTGATAATATTCTAATCTACATCTGCTTTCTGTTTAATTTTCAATGTCAAGCTATCCATTTCCGCACAATCTACTATCTTCCTGACTATCTCAATTTTATTATGGCTTAAATTGAGATAAATTGGAATCTGGCACTGTGTTCCAACATTTCCAAAGATGTTTTGTAAATTTAAGAATGTCAGATAAAATAACGGCAATTTGCTGATTATTCTTCTTTCTTGGTGTGTGGTTCCTTTTCTTTTATTTTCAAAAGAAGAGGCGGGTGTAAAAGTAATTGTGACCTGGAAAGAAGGTCGTTTGTTTGCATCTGGCGCCGACAGGATGTCAACAATTCTGACTGGGAAAATTCAAAGGTTTTTTTTTTTTTGAGTCCCAGAAAAAAATTGGCGCTCTTGGTTAGTAGCCCCCGTGGGATAAATCCAAGCAATTTGAAGTACTGGTGGACAAAACTTTAATTGTTTCCCCCCAAAAAATAATAATTTCTTATTTTAAGTGGTTCTCTCAATGCATCGGATCAATTTTAGAATTAGAATTAGAATCACAAAGTTGGAAGGCACCTTGGAGGTCTTCTAGCCCAACCCCCTGCTTAGGCAGGAAACCCTACACCACTTCAGACAAATGGTTGTCCAACATCTTCTTAAAAACGTCCAGTGTTGGAGCATTCACAACTTCTGGAGGCAAGCTGTTCCACTGATTAATTGTTCTAACTGTCAGGAAATTTCTCCTTAGTTCTAAGTTGCTTCTCTCCTTGATTAGTTTCCACCCATTGCTTCTTGTTCTGCCCTCAGATGCTTTGGAGAATAGTTTGACCCCCTCTTCTTTGTGGCAACCCCTGAGATATTGGAAGACTGCTATCATGTCTCCCCTGGTCCTTCTCTTCATTAAACTAGACATACCCAGTTCCTGCAACCGTTCTTCATATGTTTTAGCCTCCAGTCCCATTAATCCTCTTTGTTGCTCTTCTCTGCACTCTTTCTAGAGTCTCAACATCCTTTTTGCATTGTGGCGACCAAAACTGAATGCAGTATTCCAAGTGTGGCCTTACCAAGGCATTATAAAGTGGTATTAACACTTCGCGTGATCTTGATTCTATCCCTCTGTTGATGCAGCCTAGAACTGTGTTGGCTTTTTTGGCAGCTGCTGCACACGGCTGGCTCATATTTAAGTGAAGATTTGTCTAGCATGATCTGTTTTCGACAAATCCATGTTGGCTTTTGGTTATTACTAGTCATTGATTTACAATCACAATTGAGAGTTGAATTTCTCTTGCCAAGCAAGGCTGCTAAGTGAGCGGCCCTCAATTTTACTGCCTATTTTGCGACGGTTGTTAAGTGAGTCGCTGCAGTCATTAAGTGAATCACTTGGTCTTTAAGCAAATCCAGCTTCCCCCCATTGACTTGGTTGGTTGGAAGCTGGCTATTAAGCTCGCGAATGGGGATCATGTGACCCCAGGACCAGTGGTGGGTTGCTACCGGTTCACCCCGGATTGGGCGAACCGGTAGCAGCGGTGGCGAGAGGCTCCGCCCACCCACCTGGACGTCATCAAAAACACTCTGCGCATGTGCAGAAGGTTCTGTGCATGCACAGAAGCATTGCGCGTGCGCAACCACGTGCTCCCATTCCCGAACCGGTAGCAAAGGCAAGAGAAACCAAGTACTGCCCAGGACGCTACGTACAAGTAGTCCTCGATTTACGACTGGAAATGAGCCCAAAATTTACATTGCTAAGTGAGACATTTGTTAAGTGAGTTTTGCCCTGTTTTACAACCCTTCTTGCCACAGTTGTTAAGTTCTGAAAAAAGCTGACTCCTCACACTTATGACTGTCACACCACCCCATGGCCACATGATCGCAATCCAGGCACATTTATGACCTGTCCCAATGATCTATCATTACGTGGTCACAATTCATGATGCTTTTTCGATAGTTTGCTGCAAAAAAAAAAAACCCCACCCGTTTGAAAGAATGTGATTGTGCTTACGACGGTGGTGTTTGCTTAACCGCCGTAGTAAAAATGGTCATAAAATCTGACTTGACTTTACAACCGCAGTGACGTGTGATGGAAATTTTGATCTCAGTTTTGGTTGTAAGTCAAGGACTACTTATAAAGCAAATATTTCTCAATCTTGGCCATGTATAGACTTTGATTCCCAGAATTCCCTGCTCACTACCCCTGGTTGGGGAATTCTGGGAGTTGAAGTCCCCATGTCTTACAGCAGGGGTCCCCGAACATGGCAACTTTAAGACTCATGGACTTCAACTCCCAGAATGCTCCAGCCAGCTATGCTAGCTGGAGAATTCTGGGAGTTGAAGTCCATGAGTCTTAAAGTTGCCAAGTTTGAAGATCTCTGTCTTACAGTAACTGAGTTTGAGGAACATGTATGTCCTCCTTTCTACTGGATTATAATGGTAGAGGTAATCCTTGACTTACAATAGTTCATTTAGAAATGATTCAAATTGACAGCGGCATTGAAAAAAATGACTTATGACCGTTTCTCACACTTACGACCATTGCAGCCATCCCCATGACCATGTGATCAAAATTCAGATGCTTGGCAACTGTTTCATACTTATGACCATTGCAGTGTCCCGAGGTCACGTGATCCCCTTTTGCAGCCGCCTGACAAGCAAAATCAATGGGGAAGCCAGATTCACTTAACAACCGGGTTACTAATTTATCAACTGCCGTGAGTCGCTTAATAACTCTGGAAAGAAATGTTGTAGAATGTGGCAGAATTCACGTAACAAATGTCTCACTTAGCAACAGAAATTTTGGGCTCCGTTGTGGTCGTAAGTTGAGGATCACCAGTACTTTGGTACACAAGTGCTTTGAAATTCATTAGATTTGGTACACAATGCATTTTGACACGAAAATTTTGTCCCAGTACTCAATGGAATGGGACCTTGGAGGTCTTCTAGTCCAGCCCCCTGCTCAAACAGGAGAACCTATACAATCTCAGACAAGTGATTGTCCAGTTTCTTCTTAAAAACCTCCAGTGATGGAGCACCCATGATTTCTGGAAGCAAGCTGTCCCACTGGTTCATTGTCCTCAGTGTTAGGAAGTTTATCCTTAATTCCAGGTTGCTTCTCTCCTTGATCAGTTTCTAACCATTATTTCTTGTCCTGACCTCTGGTGCTTTTGAGAAAAATTTGACCCCCTCTTCTTTGTGGCAGCCCCTGAAATACTGGAATACTGCAATCATGTCACCCCTAATTCTTCTTTTGTTTAGACTAGACAGACCCAACACTTGCAGCCCTTCTTCATATCGTTTAGTCTCCAGGCCTTTGATCTTCTTAGCTGCTCTTCTCTGAAATTTTTCCAAAGTCTCAACCAGTGGTGGATTCCTACCGGTGCGGTCCACTCTGTCGTTTCGGTAGCCGATTGCACAATTTGCACGCGACGGCTCTGGTGCTGTCTTCGCCAGTCCGTCGCGCGGCACCATCTTTTTTCCTGAATTTTTGGCCTTTTTTTGCTTCCTGCACATGCGCAAAAGCAAAATCTTGCCCATGCGCATAGCAAGCGTGCGCAAAATGTGATGATGCGCACGCAGCGCACCGGTAGGCAGGTAAGAGGAACCCGCCCCTGGTCTCAGCGTATTTTTTGTAGTATGGTGACCAAAATCGGTTGCAGTATTCCAGTGTGGTCTTACTAGGGTTTTGTAAAGTGGCACTAATACTTCATACTTGATTCTATGCCTCTGTTTATACAACCCAGGATTATATTAACTTTTTTGGCTGCTGCTGCATATTGCTGGCTCATATTCAAATGATCATCCATTAGGACTCCCAAGTTGCCTTTCCCAGTTACTGTTTTTGAGCCAGGTCTTGCCTAATCTGTTCTTATGTCTTTGGTTTTTCCTGCCTAAATGTAAAGCTTTGCTTTTCTCCACATTAAAATTCATTTTGTTGGATAGGGCCCATTGTTCAAGTTTGTCAAGATTTTTTTGGATCCTTAGTTTATATATCTAAAAGCAGGCATCTTCAGGAACTTCAAAATCCCCAAAAGTAAAACTTTATTATCATTACAGCACTTGAAGAAAAGCAAAAAAACTGCGTTGATGAGTTTCATCCCCTTCTCCCATGGAACAGGTCATCGTGTCCAGTTGGGAATCATCCTTTTGTTTTGATAACCGTGCATATCTTGGCAGACACCTACAGAAGTGTCCTTGGTTCTCACGGTTCAAGATTGTAGCCTCCACATTCCATCTCACCCTTCCCTCCCACCCAGTTCTTTGGCAAGTTGAAAAGGCTAAAACATGTGAAGGACGGTTACAGGAACCGGGCATGGCTAGTCTAGTGAAGGCCCAGGGGAGACATGATATCAGTGTTCCAATATTTGAGGGGCTGCCACAGAGAGGGAGAGGTCAACCTGTTTTCCAAAACACCCGAAGGCCAGACAAGGAATAATGGATGGAAACTGATCAAGGAGAGATTCAACCTAGAAATAGGGAGGAATTTCCTGACAGTGAGAACATTCAACCAAATGGAACGGAAGTTGTGGGAGTTTCATCCCTGGAGGCTTTCAAGAAGAGACTGGACTGCCATCTGTCAGAAATGGTGTAGGGTCTCCTGCCTGGGCGGGGGGTTGGACTAGATGACTCAAAAGGTCCCTTCCAACTCTGTTAATCTGATTTAGCAATAATAGTCACAGGAAGCTTAAGCGTTTTTCAATCTTGACACATCGTTTGTTTGGTACTCAATGCACAAGCTAGAACTTGTCGGCTACCGTGCAATTCTCTACATTATCCCTTATGGTAAAAATTTGTTTGGTACTCAGTTTTTGGTGCCCACCGTGTCTTCCTGAACCAATTAACACTGCTTGCCGAGGTACCACTGATTTCAGTTTTCTTTCGCTTTCTATTCCAGCTGGAGACGCAATGACCATCAAAGCCGAGCAGCCTCGCCTGTGCCCGGAGCAGTCGGTGAGACCTCGGGAGATGCTCTTCCAGGGAGAATCTCCTGCAGTTGCCGTTCTCGCTGTTCCTCCAGCAGTGGAAGGCTATGAGGCTCCTCGTGGGCCGCCCGTCAGCCCCACCAAATGTAGAGCGGGTAAATCTCTGGAGTTAGACAGTGAGCTGCAAAGCATCCTGGGCCCTCCTCAGGGCTCGGCCGAACGGCCCCACGGCTGCAGTGAGTGCGGCAAGATGTTTGGGGTGAAAAAAAGCCTCAAAGTCCACCAGCGCAGCCACCATGGCCAAGCCCGGCCGTACGAGTGTGCCGAGTGCCGCAAGAGCTTCAATTGCCACTCGGGCTTGGTGCGGCATCAGATGACCCACCGGGGCGAGCGCCCTTACAAGTGCGCCGAGTGCGGCAAATGTTACAGCCGCAAGGAGCACCTGCAGAACCACCAGCGGCTGCACACGGGTGAGCGCCCCTTCCAGTGTCCCATCTGTGGGAAACGGTTCATCCGGAAGCAGAACCTGCTCAAGCACCAGCGCATTCACACGGGCGAGCGCCCCTACCAATGCGCTGAGTGCGGGCGCAGCTTCCGCTACAAGGAGTCGCTCAAGGACCACCTGAGGACTCACAGCAGTGAGGCCTCGGCCCAGCGACTCCTGCCCGGGTTGGGGGGTGACGGTCTCCCTTAGCACCCCACAGCAGCGGGAAAGAGCCCAGCCTCTCAGCCCGTCCAATCGATCCCCACCCCCCAGCACTCCCTCTGCGGCCCCTAGTCCCATGCCTTAATTCTACCTGATGTGGAAAAGCAGTTGGACCAGATGGGCTGGACTAGACAGACTCATTTTGAGCCAGAATCTGTGCCAACTGCCATAAAACCATTTCTGAAAAAGGACACGCCAGTGTGCAGAGGCAAGGTATAGCTGCTTGCAACCAACTACCGGCCAATTCCGACTCCTTTTCAGCTGAGGATGCTAATGGTGAAGAATCATGCCCCCGCCCCCCTCCCAAGTACAGAAGGATCCCGGCCCTTTGGGGGAATTTAGAATGTGGGGAGAGGACAGACGGGTCTGAAGCGTTTTCTGACCCCCAATTCCCTCCTTCCTTCCCTCCTCAGTACTGGCGCACCTGCGTGGTAAGTGCACGTGTGCAGGATGTTATTTCTTGCACGTAACAAGCGGCCTCATTTTTCTGGATGCTCAAGGACATCGTGTGTCTTTCGGGCTTCTGTTGGATGCCACCGGCTGCACAGTTGTACTTTCCCCATCAGTTTCTGACAGAGTGACTCGCAACCTATAGCGGCAGAACCACGCTTCCGGATGGATCCTTTGCTTTAAAAAAAAATGTTTCTCCAGATGTACGGATGGAACCCATTTATGCGGAAAACTTTACGTTGTGTAGCTGGCACTCCGTGGGACTTCTTGTTCGAGCCGCCCGTTGTTTCCTTTCTCTTTCTTTTCCTCTTCACTTCCTTTTCTGGTACCCAGTTTTATTGCGAGTGCGGGAAAACCTTTTGAATTTTTAAAAGAAACCTTGTGAGTCTGACCTGCAGCAACCATATTAATTTGTTCTCCCTGGGCTCTCCTCTGCTGCTCTTAGGATTTTAAAACTCCCTTTTATCTCATAAAATGTGGGCCGCCTCGTTTTGTTTTTTAACGAACAATATATTACTCACCCACACAGAGAGATTTTCAGGATGTAGTTTTGTATTGAAGGTGCATTGCAAATAAAGACAAATTACCAACAAAAAGAGAGAGAATCGCTTGCATTTTTTGTTCATTCACTTCAGGGACTTTTGCAGATAGAAATGGGCATAAAGGCTGGGAAATAATGCAGTTACAGGTAGCCCTAGACTTACGGCAGTTCATTTAGTGACCACTCAAAGTTACAACAGCACTGAAAAAAGTTACTTGGGACTATTTTTCACACGTCTGACCGTTGTAGCATCCCAATGGTCATGGGATCAAAATTCGGGTGCTTGGCAACTGACTCATATTTATGACCATTGCAGTGTCCCGGAGTCACATGATCCGCTTTTGTGACCTTCTGACGAGCAAAGTCAACGGGGAAGCCAGATTCTCTTGACTGCCGTGTGACTCACTTAATAATTGCAGTGCTTCACTTAACAACGGTGGCAAGAAAGATCGTAAAATGGGGCAAAACTCATTTAACCGACATCTCTTAGCAACATAAATTTTGGGCTCAATTATAGTTAGAAGTCGAGGATTACCTCTATTTATCACTAAGGAGCATCATCAATGCTAGAAGGGAGTGGGTTTGAAGGGAGGATGAAGAGGAGGAGGAGGAGAATTTTTGCATTGATGGATGACGTTCCATCAAGTTGGTGTTGACTCTAGTAACCACATATCTCCTAGTTGCCTTCTTTCTTTCTTTCTTTCTTTCTTTCTTTCTTTCTTTCTTTCTTTCTTTCTTTCTTTCTTTCTCTTTCTTTCTTTCTTTCTTTCTTTCTTTTCCTTCCTTCCTTCCTTCCTTCCTTCCTTCCTTCCTTCCTTCCTTCCTTCCTTCCTTCCTTCCTTTCTTCCTTCCTTCCTTCCTTTTTCTTTCTTTTCTTTCTTTCCTTCCTCCCCAAGATCAGCAGGTTTCCAGAAACTGGGCGCTATATATTGATGATTAAGTTCCCTCACATCAGTTTTAATTCTTAATGACCACATAGGTAGATCTTCCCCATGGCAGTCTCTCCTAACCTTGTCTTTCAGGTCTTCTAACGATGCTCTCATGTCCATCTACCTTCTGCTGATTGTCCTCTTTTCTTCCACTGTTCCTAACATTATGGACTTCTCCAGAAATGACATTGTGTCCAATGTAGGATAATTTGAACCTGGTCAACTTTCTTTCCACCTTTCCTACTGTTATAGACTTCTCCAGAGGAGACATTGGGTGTCTAAAGAAAAATAATTTGAGTTGGGTCATTTGTGCCTTCAGTAGTTGAGTAGATCTATTGATCTGTTCGTGTTCGATGATCCATCAATTCGGTTGCTCGGCTGCCCAAGGTATTGCCATGAGACTTCTCCAGCACCAAAATTCAAAAGTGTCAATATTCTTCCTCTCCTGTTCTTCTAACTCCAGCTTTCTCTTCCACGGTGTGTCACAACAAGGTATACCATGCCTTCTGTGATTTTGATTGTTGTAGGACATATGGCATCTTTATCAATGACTTGGATGAGGGAATAGATGGGGAACTCATCAAATTTGCAGATGACACCAAACTGGCAGGAATAGCCAACTCTCCAGAAGACAGGCTCAAGATACAGAAGGATCTTGACAGACTTGAGCATTGGGCGCTATCAAAAAAAATGAAATTCAAGGGTGAAAAAAGTAAGGTTCTACATTTAGGCAAGAAAAAAAAAATGCACAGGTACAGTATATGTGGTACCTTGCTCAACAGTAGTAACTGTGAGAGGGATCTTGATGTCCTTGTGGACAATTACTTTAAACATGAGCCAGCCGTGTGCAGCAGCTGCCAAAAAAGCCAACAGTTCTAGGCTGCATTAAGAGAGGGATAGAATCAAGATCACGCGAAGTGTTAATACCACTTTATAATGCCTTGGTAAGGCCACACTTGGAATACTGCATTCAGTTTTGGTCGCCACGATGTAAAAAGGATGTTGAGACTCTAGAAAGAGTGCAGAGAAGAGCAACAAAGATGATTAGGGACTGGAGGCTAAAACATATGAAGAACGGTTGCAGGAACTGGGTATGTCTAGTTTAATGAAAAGAAGGACCAGGGGAGACATGATAGCAGTGTTCCAATATCTCAGGGGTTGCCACAAAGAAGAGGGAGTCAAACTATTCTCCAAAGCACCTGAAGGTAGAACAAGAAGCAATGGGTGGAAACTAAACAAGGAGAGAAGCAACTTAGAACTAAGGAGAAATTTCCTGACAGTTAGGACAATTAATCCGTGGAACGACTTGCCTCCAGAAGTTGTGAATGCTCCAACACTGGAAGTTTTTAAGAAGATGTTGGATAACCATTTGTCTGAAGTGGTGTAGGGTTTCCTGCCTAGGCAGGGGGTTGGACTAGAAGACCTCCAAGGTCCCTTCCAACTTTGTTGTTATTATTATTATTAAATATGACTTATCTTTTCCAAGGCATTCCTCGATGTTCTACCGAGGGCTAGTCTTGGTAGAGGAGAGTATTTGTATCTCAGTGTTGAATTGTGGGGTCCTTGGTGCTCTCTGGGTTTGGTGCTTTTTTTGCAGACATTTCATGACTCCACTTGGGAACACAATCAGTGGTGCTAGAAGGGAGAGGGGTTTTCAGGGAGGAGGAGGAAGGGGGAGGAAGAGTAGAACTGGGGTCCTTGGTGCTCTCTGAGTTGGGTGGTTTTCTTGCAGACGTTTTGTGACCCAACTAGGAAACATCATCAGTGCTAGAAGGGTTTGTAGAGAGGAAGAGGACAACGACTGTGGGTGTCCTTGGTGCTCTCTGATCTGGGTGGTTTTCTTAGACATTTCATGACCCCATTAGGGAACATCATCAGTGCTAGACAAGAGGGGGGAAGGTTTGTAGGAAGGAGAAGGAGGAAGAGGAGGACAACAATGACTATGGGCGTCCCGGGTGCTCTCTAGACTGGATGCTTTTCTTGCAGACGTTTCATGACCCAACTAGGGAACATCATCAGTGCTGAAAGCTGGCGTCAACATCCAAGATGTTGCCACAAACCGCAGAGGGGGCACACAGTCAGCTGTCAGGTACTGAATGTTGGCATTAACGCACACAGGTGGAGGGTCAGGAAGGAGAGATAGCTGCCACCAGATGAGAGACCATGAAGCCACAGTGATTGTTGGAGCAGGCTGGTAGCAGGCGTTGGTGGAGGTGCCAAGCCCTCATAGCCAGTTGGCTGTTGGAAGCCGGTAACGCTGGCTAGAAAAGCTTCTGTTGTGTTCACTGTGTGCCGAGCCGAGAGACCACTAAAATCATTTGTTGGACCCCACAGTGAGGCCACTTCTTTTGCTATCCAAGCTTGGAACAGTGACAGGTCACCAGCATTACTGGCTGGCTGGGGTATAAGTTGTCCCTCACGTCGATAAATTCATTGGCAATTCTGAGGCCCGATTGTTCTTCTGGTTGCCATGAATTTAATATTTAAATTCATACTTTAATATTTAATTTTGATTTCAACTATTTCCTATCTCTTCCTTAAAACATTTATTTCATGATTAAATTGGCATATCATTTTAGTCCCCTTGATTTTCCAAACGGTGCCTATTCTTGGTAAAGTGCACAACAGGGCAGAACACCCAGTTGTGGTCAATTAGTTAGAGAGGGCTGAGTCACAGGTGAGGCAATCTGCGCTGTGATTGGTTGCCCTCAGTATAAAGGGGGCGTTCGCATTTCCCTCCCCCCCCCCCTTTTCCCTTCTGTCTGTTCTGTAACAGTCTTTAATTTACCTCAGGAAGTTCCTGAGAGTGGTGTTTTTCTTTCTTTCTGGATGATGACAAAGACAGCTATTATCTTGAACATTAAATATACATACCGGTATACACATATACGCTATATACTATTTATTTATTTATTTGTTTTATTTGTCAAACATGTACAAGATAGTAGGTGTTTGTATAAACATAAGCAAAGAAGTACAGATAAATTTGGACAATAGGACAGTAAGACAGGGACGGTAGGCACAGTGGTGAGCTTATGCACGCCCCTTACAGACCTCTTAGGAATGGGGTGGGGTCGATTGTAGACAGTCTAAGGTTAAAGTTTTGGGGGATTTGGGGAAGAAACCACAGAGTCAGGTAGTGCATTCCAGGCATTGATCACTCTGTTGCTGAGGTCGTATTTTCTGCAGTCGAGATTAGAGCGGTTTACATTGAGTTTGTATCACGGGCTTGTGTATTGTTGCGGTTGAAGCTGAAGTAATCATTAACAGGAAGGACATTGTGGTATATGATTTTATGAACTACATTTAGATCAGATCGAAGGCCACATAGTTCTAAGCTGTCTAATCCCAATATTTCAAGTCTGGTGGAATAAGGTATTTTATTGCGAGCAGAAGAGTGGAGGACTCTTCTTGTGAAATATTTCTGGACTCTCTCGATTGTATTAATGTCCGATATGAAGTGCAGGTTACAGACAGGTGAGCTGTATTCGAGGATTGGTCTGGCAAATGTTTTGTATGCTCTGGTTAGCAGTGCAATATTGCCAGAGAAGAAGCTACGCAAGGTTAGGTTGACAACTCTTAGTGCCTTTTTGGCAATGTTGTTACAGTGGCCTCTAGCACTTAGGTCATTAGATATGAGTACTCCAAGGTCCTTAACCATCTCTGGGCCATCTCTGGAAACTTCAATGATTTCTTCGGGGGGGATTGTTGATGCAATAATTTTGTGAACATTTGTGATATCAGGTTCTTTGGTGACATCAAGCCCAAATAGAATAGCATTATTATGTTTTTGTTCACGCTCAAGAGTGTCTTTGATGAGTAAGGATATATTGCTTGACTGATTGGTAGATGTTTGTGGTTGTGCATGTGGTTGAGGTAGTGATTGTTGAGCTTGTCATCTGTTGGGGCTTGGAAACGGAGAAACGGGGTTGCTGCTTTGGAAGCGCCCGCTACAGCCGTTCTCTCTATGAGTTTCAGCCGCTCCCTTTATGAGTTACAGGAGTGGCCGGAGCTGTTACTTTGGAGCGTGCGGAGCCTCTGTTAGGGGTTAGGGAATGGTTAGTTATTACTTGCCGGTGATGAAGATAGGGTTTGGGGATAATGGCGGCGACCTCACTGGTTGGATTGTTGTCTCCTTAGCCTCGGTAGCTTCGGACAGCTTATTTTCACTTCTAGAGTTGTGTGGAGAAGTTCAGTTGTTGGTATCTGTCCGAAGTCGTCGCTCAGAAGCGTCCACTATTGCCGTTTTGGGGTATTGGGAGTTATCAAGCAGAAGGAGCTTGAAGAGTAGCTTCTTCTTCCATGAGCGCCGGAAGTTGATTATACATACATACATACATACATACATACATACATGTATACATATATACTTATACATAACATATATAAACTGCCAGGAATAGGCAACCCCCTAGAAGCTCAGAATCCAAAAATATCTTGACAAACTTGAACAATAGGCCCTATCCAACAAAATGAATTTCAATGTGGAGAAAAGCAAGGTTTTACACCTAGGCAGGATTTGGGTATGGCTGGTATAAAGAAAGAAGGACTAGGGTGTAGGTTATTGTCAATTATTGTCAACGATACGAACACCAATCTTGACTATCTTGACTAAACATTTTGCTCTCTTAAGGTAAAGGTTACTTACTCAGCTCTTTCTATTGTTCTATTTAACAGTAAACTAGCACAATATAATCACGTGCTCACCTATATGCTTGACATGATCTGTCTGTATATTAACCTATTATCACATTGTTACTAGTTAGCGATCTTTGGGGTAAACCAATCATTGTAATTGTGTGCACAAGAAGATTACTATAAGAATAAACACAGCTGACCAAGAAGAGAGACTTCTTAGCTTGGGAAGCTTTGCTCAATAATCATTTCTACCTGTCCATGATTACTACACTAGGGAGGGCATGATAGCATCTTCCAATATTTGAGGGGCTGCCACAATGAAGAAGAGAGGGTCAACCTATTCCCCAAAGCCCCTGGAGGCAGGACAAGAAGCAACGAACGGAAACTCATCAAGGAGAGAAGCAACCTGGAACTAAGGAGAAATTTCCTAACAGTGAGGACAATTAACCATTAGAACTGCCTGCCTCCAGAAGTTGTGAATGCTCCAACACTGAAAGTTTTAAAGAAGAGATTGGAGAATCATTTGTCTGAAGTGGTGTAGGGTTTCCTGCCTAAGCAGGGGTTGGACTAGAAGACCTCCAAGGTCCCTTCCAGCTCCTATTCTATTCTATTCTATTCTATTCTATTCTATTCTATTCTATTCTATTTTCTATTCTATTCTATTCTATTCTACTCTATATTTACATTAAACATATATGTGTACATTACACATAATTATACATATACATACATATGTATATGTACAATGTATGTGTATACACAGACACATATACGTGTACATATACACTATACATATAGATTATACATATATACAATTCACATATACATATAGTGGTACTTGTATATATGCATTATATACAATATACATTATACACACACACATATTTAGTTCATTAATATTGAATAGATTATGGGTAATAGATAAATAGTATTAATAATATTTAATGGGTAACAGGTAATAAATATTAATAATAAGAGCCGAGATGGTGCAGTGGTTAAATGGAGCTACTGCAGGCTACTTCAGCTGACTGCTAGTTCAGCAGTTCAGCTGTTCAAATCTCACCAGGCTCAAGGTTGACTCAGCCTTCCATCCTTCCGAGGTGGGTAAAATGAGGACCCAGATTGTTGGGGGCAATATGCTGAACTCTGTAAACCGCTTAGAGAGGGCTGGAAAGCACTATGAAGCGGTATATAAGTCTAAGTGCTATTGCTATAATATTTAATAGATACGTATAATAACTATAAGATACATAAATAATATTTATTAGGTAATGGTGTGCCCAGCCAAGTCCCCAAATTCCCTGGACCCGGAGAACCCGACCCTTGTCGCAAAGCGAGCCATCTGCACGTCGGAACGCGGACGCGTGTTGCAAAGACGCGAGTTTGCAGCCTGGGAAGTGGGGGGGGATGCGGGGGGGGGCGGTCTCGCTGGCAGCCGCTGTTTCCGGCTCCGGGCTGGTTAATATAAATTGCCATGCAACTCCCCGGGGATCCTTCCCCCTGCGCGTCAGCCCGTGGAGCCTCCCACCCGCCCTCCTTCTCGCCACTCGAGGTCCAGCTGGGGACGCCGAAGAGCCGTCGGGATGGCCAGCAGCGCGGTCGGGGGAGTCGAGAGAGAGGTAGGTGGGCGAATCCCCGCTTGACGCCCCCCGGCTCAACGGGGCTCCTATGCGGGGGCGCCCGCTTGCAAATGCACCGACGGATAGTTGCAAACGCTGCGCTTCTCGGCGGTGCAACGCGGGGAACGTCCCGGGGGGGCGGGTGTCTCGACTTCTGACTTATTTCCCCCCTTTTGGCCATTCCCCATCCCCGGGGGTCCGCAGTTTGGAACGGTGGGGACGGGAGACCACCAGGCGATGGCTTAGCCTGCCAAGGTGTCAGCCGGGAAGAGGGTCTTGGCAGGGGCCAAAATCTTGAGCCCTATTCAAGGTTTACTCCTCGCAGCTAGGAAGTGCGAGGCTGAACTTGAATTTAATTTTATTCTGCGTTTTTAAAATGCTTTTTACGTTATGTGTTTTACTTTTTAAAATGCCCCCCCTCTCTCTATAAGGCGTCTGTGGGCAGCTTACAGATTATTACTTTCTTTTTTAAAAAATGTATTTATTTCATTTCTATCAGCAAATGACTCTGGGTGGCTCACAATTCAAATAAGTTATTAAATGAAATTTCTACACTCTTTCTACCTTTTAATTTTTACTTTAAGTTCTTGTGCTGCCTCTCTCCTATAAGCGACTCTGGGTGGGTTAGAAAATGTTAATTTACTGTTAGTCCTTGATTTATGGCCACAATGGAGCTGTAAACCCAACATTAACATTGCTTAAACGAGACTGTTGTTAATTGAATCTTTGCAGTCTCATTATATCGCCCCTGTCTTAAGTGAATTCCTGTAATTGTTAAGTTAGGCCCATGGCGGTTAAGTGAATTTGGCTTCTGCATTGAGTTTGCTTGTAGGAAGGTCGCAAAAGGAAATCACCTGGCCCAGGGACGTTGCAACCGTCATAAATGTGAGTCAGTAGCCAAGCCTCACGAAGTTTGATCATGTGACCTTGGGAATGCTGCAACGGTCAAAAGTGTTCAAACGCTCACTTAATGAACTGTTGTAAATCAAGGACTCCTTGTACTTTTTACTTAACTCTTTCAGTGTAACTTGTTTTTACTCTTAGTTTCACTTTCTTTATTTAAAAGTAATTTTACGCCACCCTTGTCTCCCTACAAATGACTCTGGACGGCTTACTGATTATTACTTTTACATTCTACATTTGGCTTTACTAAAATAAATTATTAAATTGAATTAAAGTGTATGACCTTTCTGGCCACAGTTGTTAAGTTAAATACTGCAGCTGTTAAGTTACTGATGCGTTTGTTAACCTGTTTCCTCCATTTGTTTTTTGCAAAAGGGGATCGTGTAATCCCAGGAAACTGCCAACGTCATAAATATGAGTCCGTTGTCAAGCATCCCGAATTTTGATCACGTGACCACAGGGATGCTACAGCGGTTGTTAAGTGGGGAAAACGGTCATAAGTCCCCTTCTTCAGTGCTGTTGTAACTTTGAACAAACTGTTGTAAACCAAGGATGAGGATTATAAAACGGTCACAAATCACTTTTATTAATGGTGTTGTAACTCAGAACGGTCACTAAACGAATGGCTGTAATTCAAAGAGCCAAGATGGTGCAGTGGTTAAATGCAGCACTGCAGTCTACTGCTAGTTCAGCAGTTCACCTGTTCAAATCTCACTAGGCTCAAGGTTGACTCAGCCTTCCATCCTTCCCAGGTGGGTAAAATGAGGACCCAGATTGTAAACCGCTTAGAGAGGGCTGTAAAGCACTGTGAAGTGGTATATAAGCCTAAGTGCTATTGCTATTGCTAAAGAGTCTCGTTTGGCTTTTGCAATTTGAAATATGCCAGCTTTGAAAACCCATAATTTTATTATGGCTTAAATTGTGATCAGGCACCGTGTTCCAACGTTTCCATAGAAAATTGTGCAGTTTTGTAAATTAAGCTTTGGCTTTTCGGCCTTGCAGGGCTGAATGTCAGATAAAGCAGATTCGCTGATTTTTCTACTTTCCTGTGTTTAGTTCCTTTTCTTTTGTTTTCAAAAGAAGAGGCGGGTGTAAAAGTGATTGCAACTTCAGAGAAGGTCAGTTTTTTGCACCTGGCGCTGACAGGATGTCAACAATTCTGGCAGGGAAAATTAAAAGTTTTTGAACCCCAGAAAAGTTTGCACCCTCTGGTAGTAGTAGTCCCTGTAAGATAAATTCAAACAATTTTAAGAACTGATGGACAACTTCAGTTGCTTTTTTTCCAAAATAATTTCTTATTTTAAGTGGTTCTCCCTCAATTTGTGTGGGCTCAAGTAGAAATACAGCTAGTCCAAAAAAAAAGGCTGGTAAGTGAGCGGCATCAAATTTTACTGCCTATTTTGCAACTGTTGTTAAGTGAATCACTTGGTCCTTAAGTGAATCCGGCTCCCCCCCCCATTGGCTTGGTTGGTTGGAAGCTGGCTAGCAAGGTCACAAATGGTGATCACGTGACCCCAGGAATGTGGTACAGGTAGTCCTCTACTTACGACCAAAATTGAGCCCAAAATTTCTGTTGCTAAGTGAGACATTTGTTAAGTGACTCTTGCTCCATTTTACGACCTTTCTTGCCACAATTGTTTAGTTAGTAACACGGTTGTTAAGTGAATCCGGCTTCTCCTTTGACTTTGCTTGTCAGAAGGTTGCAAAAGGGGGTCCCATGACCCCGGGACACTGCAACCATCATAAGTATGAGTCAGTGGCCAAGCTCTGAATGTTAATCACATGATCCTGAGGATGCTGCAAAGGTCGTAAGTGTGAATAATGGTCGTGACTTTTTTCAGTGCTGTTCTAAGTTCGGATGGTCACTAAACGAACTGTTGTAAGTCGAGGACTACCTGTATATATATGCCAGTTGCCAAGCATTCGAATTTTGGTCATGTTTCCGTGGGGATGCTGTGATGGTCGTAAGTGTGAGGACTAGATCTAAGTCACTTTTTTGCCACGGTAACTTTGAATCGTGGCTAATCGGATGGTGGTAAGTCAGGGACTCTAAAATTTTGTACTGCCAAGCATAATCAGGCTGGGGCATTATGGGAGTTGAAGTCCCCACCTCTTAAAGTGCAAACTACCGTAGTCCTCTACTTACAAATCTTCATTTAGTGACTATTGGATATTTGCTTTGTTCCTACGGAACCTTGCACCCATTTAAGCCGCATTCACACAACCGGTTAGAACGAGGCTTGAGTTTGCGCAATAACCTGCTGCCAACTAACCAACTTTTGGGGGGGGGTGCTGTGAATCCTCCTTTGGGCCACTTTGCAAGGAAGCAGAGTGAGTGGTTGGTTCTGTGCCCTCAACCCCCTTAACCCGGGTTCCAACTTTTGCATGTGTGAAGGGACCCCAAGGGTTGTCCCAGAGCTGAACTTAACCTTAGATTTGAAGACCAGACATTGATCCTCTCTTCCTGTCCCTCGTTCCCACCCCACCCCACCCAAAAAAATTGGGGCGGGGAACCGACTTGCTTGTTTTTCTCCCATGCAACCTTTCTCCTTGGAGGCGTCAATGGAGATCACTTTCGACGACATCATGGTACACTTCTCACGGGACGAATGGCAGTTGCTAACCCAGGACCAGAAGCAGCTGTACTGGGAGATGCTGAATGAAAACTACCGATCTCTTATTCTCGTTGGTGGTGAGCAGGTTTGATATGGGGCTCAGGGTTCGGGGTGGCCGGACTGCTGGGGTGAACCGAGGACAGGTTGGTCTATAGAAGCATGAGAACTGGGTTTGAGTCCTGCTCAGCCACAGAAGAGGGTCCTGGAAAGGGCTTCCTCTGTCTTGAACCAGCCTACCTGGCAGGGTGGTTGGTCACTCCTCGTCCCCAACATTTCTGCTTTCCTAACTGGAAATGAGGGACAGTGGGTGAAAGGAAGGGAATTCTGGGAATTGTAGCCCAGGCATTCTGGTTGAGGAATTCTGGGAGTTGAAGTCCAGAGCGGGGAAATTCTGGGAGTTGAAATCCACACATGCTAGCTGGGGAATTCTGGGAGTTGAAGCCCAGGCATTGCTGAGACGGAGGAAGCCTGGAGCATCTTCTCTGACCAGCCAGTTTCTCTTCAAGGAAGATGCCCGATCGACTCAAAAGAAGTCTTAGCCTGGGCTGAAAATAAAGAGCGTCTGAAGAGCTGCACACCGTCAAGACTGGTAGAAGACCCTCCTCCCGATGCCCCTTCTATAGGTGAGTGAAGCGCATGGGAACTGGACAACGGGCAAACAATCCTAGGGCTGTCGTTGCTGCTTCCCTAATTCCATCTTTTCCGATTTACCATCTTCTGGAGTTCTGAACTACAACTCCCATCATCTCGGGGGGGGGGGGAGCTTCAGAGTCCTGTACGTACGGAAAGCGTTTGAGGTCGAGCCATCCTTTCCTCAGACGCCCTCCTAGCAAATCTGCCTGCTTTAGGAAATGCTCTTTTAATTGAGTGGGAAAATTGAATTAAACACCCAAAGAGATTAATTTATTTATGTATTACCGTATTTTTCGGAGTATAAGACGCACCTTTTTACCCCAAAAGGGGGTCAAAAACTGGGTGCGTCTTATACTCCGGATGTTGCATTAGGCCACTGCCGGACCACGGGAAAGCCACCTCCGCTGCCTCCGCCGGACCACAACAAAGCCGCTGCCGCTGGCCACGGCCGTCACCACTGGACCATGGGAAAGCCGGCGGCAGCAGACCATAAAAAAGCCGCCGCGGCCGCCCTGGCAGTGGCGGCGGTGACAGCCAGCAGCAGCAACTTTGTTTGGGGCGGTGGTGGCGGCTAGCAGCAGCGGAAGCGGCTTTGTTTGGGGCAGCCGTGGCGGCTTTTTTATGGTCTGCCGCCGGCGGCTTTCCCGTAGTCCGGCGGTGGTGGCGGCTAGCAGCAGCGGAAGCGGCTTTGTTTGGTGCGGCAGACCATAACAAAGCCGCTTCCGCTGCTGCTAGCCGCCACCACCGCCGGACTACGGGAAAGCCGCCGGCGGCAGACCATAGAAAAGCCGCCGCGGTCGCCCCAAACAAAGTCGCTGCTGCTGGCTGCTTCCCGCCAGACCACGGGAAAGCCACTGCCGCCGTTGCTGGCCGAAGCCTGTTCCCAAGGCAGCTACGGAGCCGCCGCCGCTGCTGCTGCCCAAAGCGAGCCACCTGACAGCTTTGAAGACCAACTTCCAGGTTTGCTATGGGGCTTGTGGACTTCAACTCCCAGAATTCTTCCTCCAGTCATGCTAGCTCAGGAATGACTGGAGGAGGAATTCTGGGAGTTGAAGTCCACAAGTCTTCAACTTGCCAAGTTTGAAGACCCTTGCCACCCCTAACCCAGGGCTCTTCAAACTTGGCAACTTTAAGACTTGTGGACTTTAACTCCCATTCCTGAGCTAGCATGACTGGAGGAGGAATTCTGGGAGTTGAAGTCCACAAGTCTTAAAGCTGTCAAGTTTGAAGTTTGTAAAAAGTATATATGGTTGTAAAAAGTGTACATGGTTGTAAAAAGTGTACATGGTTGTAAAAAGTATTCTGCTACACTGGTATTTTATTAAATAATATATTACTACACCATTTGGTTCAGAATACTTGTTTTCTTGTTTTCCTCCTCTAAAATCTAGGTGCGTCTTATACTCCGAAAAATACAGTATTTATTAGTGAGATTTATATACCGCCTCACAGTGCAAGCACTCTCTAAGCGATTTACACCAGTAAGCAATGTATATTTATATTGCCCCCAACAATCTGAGTCCTCATTTTACCTACCTCGGAAGGATGGAAGGCTGAGTCAACCTTGAGCCGGTGAGATTTGAACAGCTGAACTCAAATCACAGTCAGCTAAAGTAGCCTGCAGTACTGCACTCTAACCGCTGTGCCGCCTCGGCTCCTATAATCATCAGCCCCCGCATTTCTCTTAAACTCCCTCTCTCCCTCCTGGTGACCCCTCCATGGACGTTCCTGTAATTTTTTAAGAAATGATATCATTTTTCTGTTGCCTTTTTCCAGCACGTTTTTGCTTCCTCATTTAACCTACGGCATTGTGATCTCCTGGTGGTCACTTCTCCCTGAATCAAATACCTTTGGTCATACTTTGCTTCTTATAAAATCAGCCAGGGTAGGCTGTTTTTTTTTTTTAACCAAGGCTGGACACACTCCTCTTTTCCTCTGTCACAATTATACTTTCTCTTTTTCCTCCAGGAGATGAAGAACAATCCCAAATGGACACAGACAGCTTTCCTGAGCAGGTGGGCCCTCCAGAGAGCATCCGTACAGAAGAGGACACCTACTGTAGCGATGTTGAGGGGCATCCTGAACAGCCTGGTGTATCGGCAACTGAGCAGGGAAGCGTGCCCGATTCTGGCGGACAGCTACGGAGAGAATCGATGGAGGGCGCTTCGGCTGACTCGGGCACAGCAAATGTCCCACGGCGGTGCTACGTGTGGCTGGAGATTCTGCCTATACCTGTGTCTGTTGTGGTGCCAGGAAAGTCCGCTGAGCTTCCATCTCGCAGGACGACGATCCTGCCCCAGCATGATTTTGCCATTGGTGCGGGACACCCTGTAGAGGAAATGTGGCTGGCGGATGCCACTTGTGCGGAGAACTGCACGGGGTCACGCTGGCAGGCTGTGGCACCAGCTCTGGCGCGGAGCACAAGGAAGATGCAGGATACTCTGCCGTCTCCCCTGGCAGTCCCCGCCCAGGAGAAAAAACGCTACTTTTGTCCTTGGTGCGAAGAACCATTCAAACTGCAGATTAATTTGGAAGTGCATTATAGGTATTGTCGTCAGAAGCAAAACCCGCAAAAGCCCAGGCTTCTCTTGAAAGCCCTGCAAAGTCCCGGTTGGCAGGACGCAAGCGGGTCAAGCAGCACTGGGGACTTGGCAGGTTCTGTCCTCCCACAAACACCTGCCCCATGCCCATCGTCCGATGATGGCAAGGGGGCCTTCTTGAATTTCAGACTATGCCAACCTCAACAGAGACCGAGAGTGGTAAAAAACAAAGACATTTCTGAGGCCAGTAGGAGTACCGCCGAGACTCCGCGCAGTTTGACGGCGATGACCTGTGCAATGAAGAAGCTGTGCCGGTGTCTGGAATGCGGGGAAAAGTTTGTGTACAAGTGGCAACTCTTGGCTCACGTGCGAGGTTGCAGGGAAGACGTGCATGGGGAAAAGCACCTGCCCCCAGTGCCCCAGGGCCTTGCCGCAAGGGGGCTCTCCGACAGCGCCGAAACACAAGAGCCTTGCGTCGCACCGGCTGTGCGTCCGAGCACTTCTAAAAACAAGAAATGCGAGAAATGCGAGAAATGCGGCAAGAATTTAAGCAAGTATTACATAGCCACGCATCGCGCATTCCACGAGGGGGAGAGGTACCAGTGTCTCTGGTGCTGGAAGATCTTCAACTTCCGGAGCGGAGCAGTGAGGCACAAAAAACAACACTACGAAAATGACGAAGGCATCAACTGCCCGAAATGCGGGAAGCGAGCGGGTGACAAGGATTGCTTGTGCATGATCAAAAAAATCCATGTCACTCCCGATTCGGATAGAGAGGAACAATCCGGGCCGGAGGAGCCCAAGTAGCTGTTTGCAAAAGGCGGGCATTTTTATTTTTTTTTTACTTTCTAGCAGTATTTTGAACAGGTTTGAAAACAGGGTGCCGAGGTGCCGCAAAAAATGACTGGTACGAGTTCAAAGTGATTCAGGGGTTGGATAATAGCCATACCGTTATATTTCTTTTTTAGTATCCTTTAATTCTTGATGAATGTATTTTATTTTCCTTATGTATATTGAGAATATACACCAAAGACAAATTTCTTGGCTGATAAAGAACTGTAGGAATAAAGAATTGTATTCTATTCAATATTCTATAATGTCCACCAGCAATTTTACTTTGTGCCTTACCTGGATTTTTAAAAATTCTGTGACAAATCTGGTATAAGAAACGATGACGCACAGATCTATTTCACAAATGTCTTTAAGACGGTGTTATCTCAATCTGGGCAGGTGGAGGATGGGTGGACTTCAACACCCAGAATTCCCTTAGTACCAGCTATGAATTCTGGGAGTTGAAGTCCACCCGTCTTCCAGTGGGGTCCAATTGAGAAACGTTGCTCTAAGACAGGGGTCCCCAAACTTGGCAACTTTAAGACTTGTGGACTTTCAACTCCCAGAATTCTCCAGCCAGCAAGTCTTAAAGTTGCTAAATTTGAAAACCTCTACTCTAAGAAATCCAAAATTAAGGGTGCCAAGGGTGTTTGAGACCTACTCCAGCATATGTGGAGAACTCAACTTTTTTGTTTTACTTCAGCCCACCTGAATCCTCCTCCTACCCCCACCCCAAAACCTACAGTTTAAGGTCCTTATCATTTTGTGGCTAATTTTGACAGATTACTGCACTACAATGCGTAAAAAAGTTGTAAGAGAAAAAAAAACATTTTCATGGTTGATTTCAAAATGTTCTTTATTTTGGATGAACTGCAAACAAAGAAGAAAATTTGTCACGGTTGTGGATGAATTTGAAATGTCAATTGTAATGTAAATTTAATTGTCAATAAAAGCATAGATGGAAGTCCTTCCTGTATGTATGAATTCCAAATTCTAGCAATTTCAAAACTGGCTGACCAACCGCACTCAACGAGTAGTGCTCAATGGAACTGCATCTACATGGAGGGAAGTATGCAGTGGAGAACCCCAAGGCTCTGTTTTAGGCCCAGTACTCTTCAACATCTTCATCAATGACTTGGACGAGGGGATAGATGGGGAACTCATCAAATTTGCAGATGACACCAAACTGGCAGGGATAGCCAACTCTCCAGAAGATAGGCTCAAGATACAGAAGGATCTTGACAGACTTGAACATTGGGCGCTATCAAACAAAATGAAATTCAAGGGTGAAAATAGTAAGGTTCTACATTTAGGCAAGAAAAACAAAATGCACAGGTACAATATATGTGGTACCTTGCTCAACAGGAGTAACTGAGAGGGATCTTGGAGTCCTAGTTGACAAGCATTTAAATAGGAGCCACCAGTGTGCAGCAGCTGCCAAAAAAGCCAACACAGTTCTAGGCTGCATTAACAGAGGGATAGAATCAAGATCACCAGTTTATAATGCCTTGGTAAGGCCACACTTGGAATACTGAGTTCAGTTTTGGTCGCCACGATGTAAAAAGGATGTTGAGATTCTGGAAAGAGTGCAGAGAAGAGCAACAAAGATGATTAGGGGACTGGAAGCTAAAACATGTGAAGAACGGTTGCAGGAACTGGGTATGTCTAGTATAATGAAAAGAAGGACCAGGGGAGACATGATAGCAGTGTTCCAATATCTCAGGGGTTGCCACAAAGAAGAGGGAGTCAAACTATTCTCCAAAGCACCTGAGGGTAGAACAAGAGGCAATGGGTGGAAACTAAACAAGGAAAGAAGCAACTTAGAACTAAGGAGAAATTTCCTGACAGTTAGAACAATTAATCAGTGGAACAGCTTGCCTCCAGAAGTTGTGAATGCTCCAACACTGGACGTTTTTAAGAAGATGTTGGATAACCATTTGTCTGAAGTGGTGTAGGGTTTCCTGCCTAAGCAGGGGGTTGGACTAGAAGACCTCTAAGGTCCCTTCCAACTCTGTTATTATTAAATTATTATTAGTAGTAGTAGTACAGGAAGTCCTAAACTTGCGACCACAACTGAGCCCCAAATTTTTGTTGCTAAGCGAGACGGTTGAGTTTTGCCCTATTTTGTGAACTTTGTTTTATTCACCATTGTTAAGTGAATCACTGCGGTTTTTAAGTTAGTCACATGGTTGTTAAGTAAATCTGGCTTGCCCATTGAGTTTGCTGGTCAGAAGGTCTCAAAAGGGGACTACGTGACCCTGACTCACTGCAACCGTCATAAATATGAACCAGTTGCCAAGAGTCCAAATTTTAAACCGTCACTAAACAAATGGTTGTATGTTGAGAACTACCTGTATTCGCTGGCCCCATGACTTTCCTTACAATAATTTATTTTTCAAGCACAAATGATAGAAATGTCCTAGAATCCTTGAGATCATCTAGTCTGACCCCCCCCCCCAAGCTCAGAAATCAAGCATTTTGTGTGAGTTGACAGGCTGAGCTAAGAACTAGATTTTAGTATGGAATGGGTAACTAGAGAAACGGCATTCATACTTTTCATTCCAGGTGCAGACAGTCGACTTATGACCATTCATTTAGTGACTGTTCAGTTACAGCCGCACTGAAGAGTGACTTAGGACTGTTTCTCACACTGACGGCCCCATGGTCACATGATTAAAATTTGTTGATTAAGTGATCCGTGTTTGATTTTATCTTTTTTGCCATGGTTATTAAGTGAATCACAGGTCATTAAGTAAATCCAGATTCCCCCATTGACTTCACTTGTACGAAGGCAGCTAGGAAGGTCACAAAATGGTGATCACGACCCCAGAAAGCTGCCCATCTTAAATACATGCTATTGGTCAAGCTCCCGAATTTTGATCACGTGACCGACCGTGTGGATGGTACAGCAGTCATAAGTGTGAGGACCGGTCGTAAGCCACTTTTTTCCAATGGAGAAAAAAAGTTCACTAAACGAAGAGTTATAAGGAGAAACTGACCATCTGTAGTGCCACGTTTTTCAACTTTGGCCACTTTTAAGACCTGCAGACTACAACTCCCATAAACCCCCAGTGAGCCTAGAAGAGACAAGATTTTCTTGACCAAAGACAACCAGCAAGGCTCATAAACAAAACTCCACAATGGAAGGTTTTATTGCTGCTTTTTCTTCAAAAAAAAAAAAAAAAAAGGTTTACATATATATATATATATATATATATATATATATATATATATATATATATATATATATATATATATATATATATATATATATATATATATATATATATATATATATATATATAATGTAAACCTTTTTTTTTTTACATATATATATACACACACACGTATATACACACACAATGTATATAGATAGATAGATAGATAGATAGATAGATAAAGATAGATATGCATATGAAATGAACGTTGAGAAACTCAAAACAGCCATTAAGAATTTATCCTGCCATGGAGACACACGGAATGGCAGATGTGTTCAGAGGGGCACCTTTTGCACTGACATGCCTATCCATGCGTGCCCACCTATGCCATCTCTTCCCCGGTTTTATTTGACCGGAGGATGTTCACGGTGTCTTCACTGACTCCCAGATGACAAAATTACCAGATGTGCAAAATATGTCACCCTGCGGCCACCTTAGAAATCGGCATAGTTTTGGGATACAACTGACCTTGTTCTGCCTTGATATAGTCCTCGACTTACGACCACAATTATGCCCAGATTTCCACAGGTACGCAAGAGTGTTAAGTGTGCTTTGCCCCATTTTGTGACCTTTCCACCGTTGTTAAATGAATCGCTGCAGTTGCTAGTAACATGGCTGTGAAGCAAATCTGGCTTCCCCATAGATTTGGCTTGCCAGAAGGTTGCAAAAGGGGAATCTCATCACCCTCGCACACTAGAAACTGTCATAAGTCCATGCCAGTTGCCAAGTGTCTTCGCTTTGATTACGTGACTACAGGCAGGCTGCAACGGCCGTAAGTGTAAAGAATGGCCATGAGTCACTTTTTTCAGTGTCCTCGTGATTTTGAACAGTCGGTAAATGAATGGTTGTAAGTCGAGGACTTCCTGTACACAGCACATGTTCATGTGCACGCAGGTCATACATCGATTGCCGCACATACTAATTCATCCCACGTTATCAAGAAAGCTCAAGACATTCGCACCACGTGTTCTGATGTTGTTAGACCTGTGCGAGAAAACAGACCCCAATGACTTTCATGCTCGCTGGATACCCTGGGTGTTCAGGGCATATGGCATGCCCGTGTCCTCACACATGACATGTCCGTTAATCCAGGGATTTGCAAGCACTCGTCCTACCTATCTGTTGGTCACCAACCTTTTGTGACGAGATGTGGACCCTCGGGGACGCCCCCTGCCCCGCCGGGGGATACCCTGAGGACTTCTGAACCCAATACCCCTCTCTCCTTGCCCGTCATTCAGCAAAGATGCTCCCGTGAAGTACGAGGGAGAACAGTGGGACATGCCGGGGTAGAACAGTGGGATATGTTCAGACGAAGGCTTGGGAAGTGACACCTGGGCTTTCGGAGACAGGCATGGCGAGGTGAGCTCCACGTTGGTTTGTGAAGCAAGCTCCTGGTGGGCAGCTGCCCGCTCGTGCCGCAAATACCGTAGCTCATCGCGGATCTCGGTGAGGACAGTCAGCAGCTGCAGCTGGAGGTCCCTATCTCTAGCCCGCTCCTCCCGTTGCTGGGCTCGTTCCTCTTGCCACATGGCTAACTCATGGTGGTAGAGCTGGTCCCACTGGTCTTCCATCTCCATTAAGCGATGGAGGGTGGTCCTGCAAGGTTCTTGGCGGTTCTCCCGTGGGCGGGAGCCCCCGATTCCCCGCGGCAAGGAGTGCGAAGGAGATACCCCATCTGCGCAAGGCGATACAGGAGGCAGGGACTCCTCCGTTAGAGTCCTCGTGCCGAGTGGAGATACGGACAGCTGCTGCTGATCCTCGTATGGCTGCTTCTCCCATGCCGGACCCATCAGTCCCCGTGGGAAGGAGCCTAGATCAGTATTGGGAGGCTCTGACTCTTCCTCCTCTGTCTGGGGTCCCAGGACTGGAAGGTCAGCACCCCCATCGTGACCCCACTCAGAGTGACCACCTGCCCGAGAAAGCGTATCCTCTGGCTCGGTTGCGGCCGATTCCTGCGAACTGCAGCGATGGAGGAGCATTGCCTGCCGGTTGGAAAACTTCAGGTCTTCCTCGGCCGAGAGCTGCGGATCAAGACCCTCATCCCCATCCGGGTCTTCCACATCCTCCTCTTCGGAAGTGTAGGAAACCAGGGAGTCGTTTCTCAGTGAGGGAGGGACAGTCGACGTTTTGGGAATCTGGAGCTCTGGACCAGAGTCAGCTGGAGGAGAGAGGGAAACAAGGTTGACCTGTGGCTCCCATCCCAGGAGATGGTGAGTTCGAATCCTACCTTAGGCGAAAGCAGATGGGTGACAATGAGCCAGTCACCGGGAGACGGTAAATTCTAGTCCCACTTTTATTTATTTTATTTTATTTTAGTGTTGTTATATGCCGCCCTACTCCCTGGGGACTCAGGGCGGCGTACAACATTTAAAGAACAACTGAACAATATAATAATTTAATAAGAGTTTAAAAAAGAATTTTAAAAACATACAAAACCATACATACGTGGGGGAGACCTATGATGTGAAATGGTCTCAAATCATCCCGCCTGCAGGAAGAGCCATGTCTTAATGGCTGTGTGCTACCTCTCTGCTGGCCGAAACCAGCCAGGAGGGGCACGGGTCCAATAAACAGGTGGAGGTACCCATTGCCCCCACAGCTCTGTCCACATCCTCGGGAGAAACAGGCCCAAACTCTTCCCATAACGGTGGACTAAGCCTAGCCCCTGTCAACTCTATGGGCTCTGTCCAGCCAGAGTCCAGATTCGACCGGATCTGAGCAATTTATCCGTCAGAAACTGAGCGAATTCCTCAGCTCTACCGTGTAAGTGTTCCTCACTCCCACCTTTAGCAAGGAGGGAGCGAGTCACCCTAAACAAGGCGGCTGGGCGAGAATCTACGGATGCAATAAGGGCGGAAAAATGAGATCGTTTTGCCGCCTTTATCGCCACTAAATAAGACTTAATAAAAGTTCTTAGAAGTGTTTGGTCGGATTCGGTTTTACTGGCTCTCCAGCGTCGCTCCAGGCATCTCTTGTGGCATTTCATCTCCCCGAGCTCCTCAGTAAACCAGGGAGCTTTCCGGGATCCACTGCCACGGAGTGGTCGCAAAGGCGCAATCCGATCTAATGCCCCTGATGCTGCGGTGTTCCAGGCAGCCACCAGGGACTCAGACAAATTGTGTACCAGGGTTTCAGGTATTTCCCCAAGTTCCCTCTGGAATCCTTCCGGCTCCATTAGGCGCCTGGGGCGGAACCACCTTGTCGGTCCCACCTCCCTGCGTATGCATAAAAGCTGGCTAGGTGACTCTGGGCCCATCACCAGGAGATAATGAGTTCTAGTCCCACCTTAGGTATGAAAACTGGCCCGATGACTTTGGGCCAATCACTAGGAGATGGTGAGTTCTAGTCCCACCTTAAGCATGAAAGCTGGCTGGGTGACTTTGGGCCAATCACTCTATCTCAGCCAACCCACCTCACAGGACTGTTGTTGTGGGGAAAACCAGAGGAGTAAGTTGTGTTGGATTTGTTCACCACCTGGAGGTCATTGTCAAAATAATAAAGGCGATACAGGAATACGTAAATTAAACCTCTCTACTTTGGTCTCACGGTCTCTGAGTGTAACTCTGAACGATCGCTAAACAAACGGTTGTAAATCAAGGACTGCCTGTATGTCATCGCCATCATCACTTTAACGGATGTCTCTGTGCCAGATACAGTGGGGAGGTGGATGCCAAGGGAAGGGGGCTTGATCCCAGCACAGAGCCTGCACTAAGCAGTGGGTTGGTCTAGGTCAGGGGTCCCCAAACTCCGACCACTAGCGGGCTGCAGCCTATCAGGAACTGGCTCCACCTGCACCTACGGCCGGCCAGCACACACCTGTGCAGCTCCATGCGCACAAGTGGCTAACTGGCGCACACATGTACATTCCTGCCCACTGTTTGTGAGAGTTGATCTGCATGCAGGGGTGCACCAGACCACTACTCACATGGCCTGGTTCCCTTCTTCTCCCTCCCCTCTCCCCTGAGCCAGGCCGCCAAGCCACAAAGGTTGGGGACCGCTGGACTAGATGAACTCTGAGGTTCCCTTCAAAGACTACGATCCTAGAACGGCAGCCTTGCTTCCCTGGTGGACATTCTAGGCCAGGGATCTCCAACCTTGGCAACTTTAAGACTTGTGGACTTCAACTCCCAGAATTCCTCAGTCAGCAAAGTTGGTCTAGGCAGCATCCAGTTGCTTGGAGGACTTACCAGAGCTGCTCTGCACTTCGCCTCTGCTGTAGTCTCCAATTAGTGACGGGTCTGGGCTCCGGATGCCCAGGTGGGGTCCGACCAACCCCTCCATTTCTGGCAGAGTGGACGGCTGCCCGTTGGTGTTGATATAAATAGCGGGGTGACTGGTTGCCGACTGCATGGGCCCAAACTTCCGTTTGGAGGTTTCCGGGAAGTAAATCTCTGCAAAACAAGATCACTTAGCGTTTGTGATTTTCGGGGTATCCACCATCTCCCCACCCCACCCCCGGTTCCCAAACCACTGTTGTTTTGCAACTGTAATATTCTTTTTGTCTTGCAAATTTCTAAGCCGCCTACAATCTGAGCAGCTTGCAATGCAGGGAGTCCTCGACTTACGACCGTCATCGCAAGCAGAATTTCCATGGTTAAGCAAGGCGGTCGTTGAGGGAGTTGCACCCAACGTTACGACTTTTTCTTTGTCCACAGTTGTGAAGTGGATCGCTGCAGCTGTTAAAGTGAATCATGCGGTCGTTAAGAGAATCCGGCTTCCTCTATTAGTGTTTGCTGGGTGGAGGCCGGCTGGGAAGATCGCAAATGGAGATCATGTGACTCCAGAATGACACAACCGGGGGCATGTCCACCAATGTTACGACCATTTGTTTAGCGACCGTTCAGTGACTTATGACCAGTTTTCACTCTCTCTCTCTCTCTCATCTATCTATTACCAATCTCCTCCTCGCTTTAAGAGGGGAGGGCTTCCACTCCCAGAATCCCCCAGCCCAGATGCTGACTGAGAATTCTGGGAGACCCTTCTGATTGTCCCGCAGCCACCCTGAAATGGCGCTCCCTATTCTTAAGGCCCAAATCTTCCCCGCTCACCGGGGTCCAGGACAATCTCTGGTTCTGGATCATGGGTAGGCTGAAGGAACGTGGAAGCCACCATCTTCTCCAGAGGTGTCAACTGTGGTTTGTGGGGGGTTCCGGCCCGGTGGACGGCCAGGGGCTTCTTGGCGGCGATCTTCTTCTTGACATCCAGCCGTAGATCCCGCCATTTGTGCTTCAGATCATCGATCGAGCGCTCGGTGTAGCCGAGAAAGTTGACGCGGCTTTGAATTTGGGTCCAGAGCTGCTTGCGGCGTACGGGGTGCGCCCGGAAGGTTTCGGAGCCGTACAATGCGCCGAAATGCCGGACTACATTCGAGACCAGGGTTTCCGTCTCATCGTTGGAGAAATTTGCTTTCCGTTTGCGTCCAGGAACGACGGTCAGGGATGCCATGGACGAAGTGGACGGGGAAGGGTCAAACTGGACGCTCCATCGCTCGTTCGCCGCAGCTGAGGAAAACATGGAGTCCCGGGCTGAAACGTGGTGCAGGAGGACTGTGAAAATTCAAGATGAGGAAAGATGGGGTGTGTGTGTGTGTTAGGCTTGGACCACCTTATGGGTCTGAAGGTCCGTGGGGTCTTTTGTGACTTGTGGACGACTAAAGTTGTGGTCCAAGGTTGTGCAGTGCCATCTCAAGGACGTCTAGCAAAAGGCGGAGAAAAAAAAGGGAAATCATAAACTTTCAAAAAGATGTTGTCTGCATTGCAAATGCTCATTTAGTGACCGTTCAAAGTTACAACGGCCCTGAAAAAAGTGACTTAGGAGCAGTTTTCGCACGGATGACCGTTGTAGCAACCCCCAGGGTCACGTGATCCAAATTCAGATGCCTGGCCACAGTTGCAGTGTCCCGGGGTCATGGGATCCTCTTTTGTGGCTTTCTGACAAGCACGGGGGAAACTGGATTTGCTTAATGACCGCATGATTCACTTAACAACTGCTATAATTTGCTTAACAGCAGCAAAAAAGGTTGTAAAATGGGGCAACACCAGATGTGAAATACTACCGGTTCGGGAGAACCGTTAGTGGACATGTGGCCTGGTTCCCCGAACCAGCAGCAACAGCTGGCTGGCCACACCGCCGAATCGTTCCCCCGGTTGCCACTCGCTCACCCTGCAAGCGGATGTCCCAGGGCTGCACATGTGGTGCGCAGACTTCAATCTATCCCCGTTTCTTCTTGGAGCGCTGCCTTGGCGAGCAGCCCAGCCTCCAATTCCCCAGATGCTCTTTCCAGGGCAAAAGCGACATTGCAGTCTACCCGACAATCCAGAGAACGGGGTGAAGCAACGGAAGAGTTTTCACAACAGAGTCGGCCAGAACCTGGCTCGTCTTCCCCCGCCTGAAAGGAGACCGGTCGGGTACAGCAAGCCCACAAGCGCAGGGCTTGAGCAGCAGCCGGGCGCATCCAGCCCGTCCCTGTCGCCGTGCATGTGGTGGCCGAGGCTTTCCAGGCACCCTTGGCCGCAGCTACTCTGCAGGAGGCGAGCTGGATGGGGAGCGGGGGAGAAGGTGTGAAAGCTCGCCCGGCCACTTACCGCTTTCCTCCCCTAGGAAGACCGATTTGAATTTTCTAAGCAGGTTCCCGAAATTGCCTCCCGTAGTGATGATGCACCTGGCTCGGCAGAGGGCTGCGCCGGGAGGAAAGCGAGGGCAGGGCGGGGAGAAGCAGCATCTGCAGACTGGCTCCTTTGCTCAGGGCGACCCTAGCGCTCCCCTGCCCTCGCCACCAGCGGAGGGAGGCTCCGACCTCGGCGTTCTACAGGGGAGCCGCCAGAGCCGGGCACAGCCTGCGCTTGATGGGCAAGGACGCGAGTCCGTACTGGAGGAGGGCTGCGGGAGATGCTGGAGCGAGTGCACTGCTCTCGGCAGCCTGCTGCCACTGCTGCCCGCTCGCAGCATGCCTGGATGCTGCCTGCCACCCGCTCGCCTCCCTCTGCAGTCCGCGGCGCCTGTGCTCTGCCGCTATTCCGGCCAGCCTAATGTCATGCTGGAGCGCCAGCAGTCCAATGTGGTAAACATGTGCAGCAGGCCCGGGACATCTGCTTGCTGCCACTGCCACTCTCAGTCCTATAGCAGCAGAAGAAGGTAAGGCCGGGGGGGGGGAGAGACCCGCTGCAATCATCCGAGGAGCCACTTCAGAGGGATATGGCGAGGCTCGTTCGCCTTTTGGGGCTGGCGCACTCGGCTTCCGCAGGGCCTTTGGCCAACTGCCGCCCACTTGCCTTCCCCTCTGCCTCGGGTCCTGCTCCCCGCATCCAACCTATGACGGGGGACACGCCACTTCTGGGCCAGGCGCCCGAAAGGCAGTGTGTGCTCTGCTGCCGGTGCCGGCACCGTGGCCGTGCAGGAAAACTCCCCGGCACGGCAGAGTTCCAGGATGGCGGAGAGCACAGGCAAGCTCTGTCCCTACCGCCAACGCTACTGCCAGGCGCACCTGCGCAGGAGAACTCCCCAGGAAGTGCTCTATCCGTCTATGTGCCCAGACCAGGTGTGTGTGTGTGTGTGTATGTGTGTGTGTGTGTGTGTGTGTGTGTGTGTGTGTGAGAGAGAGAGAGAGAGAGAGAGAGAGAGAGAGAGAGAGAGAGAGAGAGAGAGAGAGAGAGGAAAGGAGAGAGAAAAGAGAGAAGGAGAAAGACAAGGAGGGAGGGATGGAAGGAAGGGAGAGAGAAAAGAAAGAAAGAAAGAAAGAAAGAAAGAAAGAAAGAAAGAAAGAAAGAAAGAAAGAAAGAAAGAAACTAACTTATGACCACAATTGAGCCCAAAATTTTGGTTGCTAAGCAAAAGCATTAAGTGAGTTTCACATTTTACAAGTTGGCCCCGCCCACCAGGTCACATGACCACCAAGCCACGCCCACAGAACAGGTAGGAGAAATTTTTAGATTTCACCACTGCAACAAAACTAACAACTGCCTTGCATTTCGGTCTGAATTGCCGTCGTATATCAAGGATATCTTATTCATGGCTGAGGGATGGAAGTTCCAGTCCAGTTGTGGTTGTAGGTCGATGACTACCTGTAACTATTAAAAATATATATATATAAACCCTGGGAACGCTAGCAAAATAAATAAATAAATCCTGCCTCTAAAATTATTATTTTAGGGTCTAAGTTACATCTCCAAGGAAAAGGGTTACGGCCAGAGGAACTAATGAGGGGGGTCAGCCTAGATGGTCTCTAGGGTCCCTTCTAAAGAGAATTCTCCTAATTGATGGGATCTTGAGATACTAGTCTAAGGTAGTCTAAGGCAGCTGAACAATCTCTGTTAGGGGATGCTCACCTCGGGTGGGGGGTGTATTAAGCCACACCTTCTAAGGCTTAACAACCAATGTACAGGTAAGTCCTTGACTTACAACTATTCATTTAGTGACCGTTTGAAATTACAGCAATGAAAAAAAGTGACTGAAGACCCGTTCTTGTACTTATGACGGTTGCAGCATCCTGGGGTCACATGATTCCCACCTGGCTTCTGACAAGCGAAGTCAATGGTGGAAGCCGGATTCATTTAACGACCACACGATTCACTTAACAACCATGGCAGAAAGTCATAAAATTGGGCACGACTGACTTAACTATCGCTTGGCTTAACAAATGATGTTCTATTGTTTGCTGTTAGGACAGAGTTGGTTACCCAGCTTGGAGATGGGTGGACTTCAACTCCCAGAATCCTCTCCCAGCCAGGGGGATTCTGGGAGTTGTAGTTCACATATCTCCCAAGCTTCCTAAGGTGGAAAAAATACTGCATTAGGAAATAATGTTTTAGACAGTTTTTTTCCTCCCAAAATCATGAAATAATTTCAATTGTTTGGCTTCTCATTCTAGACAGCATGCCTCAAAGCTTTAAAGTATCAACTATAAAATTATATATAAAATTAAAGTATTTTAAATGTAATTCCAGATTTATTTCAAGGGTTTTCCCCAACCCCTCTGGGCCCTTTTGCAAGGGTAACGATGAAAGGAAAAAAGGATGAGAAATTTATTCGAAACGAACCGAGGTGGTGTATTTCCACGCGAATCCCTCGTGTTGGGGACCCAGGACCCTTCCCCACGACCCCATTTTTTCCCTCCTTTTCACACGATCCGAAAAACCATCTCCGGCCCGATTCCCAACGCCAAAGGCAAGAAAGTCTCCTTCCACGCGCTTGCACGGCGCTGACCCGCATTCCGGGTGCGTGCCTGCGGCTTGCACGTGTCAACGCGCCGGATCCGTTTCCGTCCTGACCTGCCCGCGGGAATACAACGGCCAGGTTTTGGCTCGAGCAATGCGAGATTTTTCCGGCGTTGGCCTCATTGCAAAACGGCGCGGGGGAAGATGGGGTGTCTTGCACCCCAAATCAAGAGTGGGGTGAACTGGGGCTCTTTGGCCACACCCCGAAGTTAGCTGCGCGGTGCATTTCAGCCCCCGCTCCACCTTCCGCTTCGGGACCCAAGGACAAAGGCCCCGCTCGCCATGCAAGCGATGAAGGGCCGCTTGCAAATGCGCCTCCCGATCTCCGGGGCAAGGACGGCGGCGCCCCCAGCCCGGGCACCGCGCCCCTCCGTGCAAAACGCGGGGACGGTTGCAAAAGGTCCTCCTGGTGAAGGGGAGCCCCCTCCGGGCCCCTCCAAAGTGGGTGGGGGGCGCGGAGGGGCTGCCCCGCCCTTCCGGCCAGAAGAGGACCTGGCGCCCGCGGGCGCCTTACCTGCTGAGGCTGGGCCGGTAGTCCCGCTCTGGCTGGCGCGGCAGCAACGGGGGCTGAATGCCTGTGGGTCCCGCCTGCCGAGGAAGAGGAGGCCCCAACTGGCTACCCGCCCCCCGGCCCTGCCCTCCGTCTGCAGGAGCCCGTGTGGGTGGCGCTGCTGCGCGCCTCTGCAAGTGCCGGGCACGGGGGTGGGGGCTGCCCGACTGGGCTTTTGTAAGACCCCCCCCTTTTCCCCTCCAAGTCTTTGCACAGGGTCTCCGCGCTCACTCTGGTCCAGAGTGGGTGGGTGGATCCGTGGCTGGAGAGAAGAAGGAAGAAGAGAAAAAAGAGGGAGGAGAAGAGAAGTGAAGAAGAGAAGGAAGAAGAAGGATGGAAGAAGAGAAGAAAAGATAAAAAAGGAAGAAGAGGAAAGGAGAAAAAGGAGAAGTAGAAGAAAGGAAAAGAAGAGAAAGAATGGAGAAGAGAGAAAATAGAAAAGAAGAAGGGGAAGGGAGGAAAGAAAAGGAAGGAGAAGAGAAGAGAAGAAAGAAGCAAAGGGGGAAGAAGGAAGGAAAAACAGGAAGGAGAAGGAAAGAGAAAAGGAAACAAAAGAAGGAAGCACAATAGAAAATAAGTGCAGAACCCCTCCTTGCTGGTTTCATTTCATTTTATTTGGCTATTATACATCCCCTCTTCAGGGGCTCAAAGTATTATCCTAGCAAAGAAACCTTTAAAAAAATCCAGTGTCCCCCCCCCCTTAAAACCTGAACTACTGAAGTGCCCCTTTTTCCAGAAAACAGCATAGAAAATCTTAAAAAGTGGAATCAGAAGCCTTTGCAAAAGTTCCACTTTATTTTTCTAAATTCGTGGTGATTTTCCATGGAAGCGCAGGACTAATAAAAGGATTTAATTTTTAATTTTAGTCTGGTGAAACTCAGAAAAAAATAAAATAAAATTGCAAGAATCAAGGATTGTCCTTGAAATTGTCTGCTCTAAAAGAAGTGGATTGTTTCAATTTCAGTGAATTGTTTACTGTCAGGGCCAGATTAATAAATCCAGTAATCTCTTTTGGGGCTGCAGGCAGAGAGTTTAATAATACAGGCATCAGTTCTTGTCCTTTGCCTGAAAGGAGGTTTAAAATTCGGGAAAAAGTGGATTTTATTCCTGATCTCTTAGAACGATGCTTCTCAACCTTGGACCCTTTAATCTAGAGGGCTGGACTTCAATTCCCAGAATTCCCCAGTCAGCATGAGGAGGGCGGAAACGCCCCAAAACTCCACCCGGCCTTCTTTTCAACTGACTTTGGTTCCGAGCGGGAGGCATTTGGAAACGGACATTCCCCTTTCAAAAATGGCTGCTGCTGGATCAGCAAAAGCCCAATTTTGCAAGAAGCCGAAAGGGAGGCGCCAGAAGTTTCTTAAAGATGATGCGGCCTTTTTTAATAAGGGCAAAACCGGCTACTATGGGTTTTTTTTTCCTCCCTTGCAAAGGATAGTTAAAGGAAATTTTTATTTTCTCACAACCATCTGCAATGCAATTGGTAGCACTAACAAAGCCTGCAAAAATGCGGGGGCGTGCAAAATATAAGGACTCCTGCCCTGACCCGGAGGGACTAGAAGACCTCTACGATCCCTTCCAGCCCTATGATTATATTCCTATTCCTAGTAAAAGGAATTGTAGACTAGAAAGTTTCTGCTCAAGGAGGAACCAGATCAGCTGGGGGACTTGAAGTCCACTACCTTGGCTGGGAAATTCTGGGAATTGAAGTCCACGCGTGCTGGATGTAGGATTTGGAAAGCATGCGCGTCCAGGGAATTCTGGAAATCTTAAAAGTTGCCAAGATCGAAAGACACTGATCCGACACTGAAATGAGCGCCAGTCCTTTAACAACAGGGACTAGCGTTTTAAGAAAGCCGGTTTTGCCTTTTTCCTTTCAAATTCTATAAATCAGGTATATTCTACCTTGATAGGCTTGGTTAAAATGTCTGTGTTTATTCTGGCAGCAGTTAGGACATGTATTATCAGATATTGGTTTTCTTTCGTCTAATAATACCCAATAAGTATGTCTCGGGTTTAAATTCCATTTCGGAATCTATCATTTCTGGTAACCATGTCCAAACCATGCTCCAATATCCTCTTGCTGTCGGGCAAGACCACCACATGTGGTAATATTTGCCACGTACTTGTTTACATTTCCAGCATCTTGGGTTCATATTAGCATATATTTTGGCAAATCTAGCCGGAGCTAGATGCCAGCAGTAGAACATTTTATGTAGATTTTCTTTATATGATGTTGATAGAGTTAGTTTATAATTAATCTTCCATAATTTTCCTAACTGCTGCCAGAATAAGTTACGCCCAAACATGGAAAGATGAAACCCCCCCAACGGAGAATATGATACTAAAAAAAATAATGGATTGTGCAGAAATATCAAAATTAGCGCTAGAATTACAAAATCAAGAAGAGAAAGAATTTTACGCAGTGTGGGATAAATTTTACAATTGGTTAGAAATAAGAAAGAATAAGAAAATTTCTGAATGAAAGTAAATGTAAATATTATATATAGAATTATATATTTATCTATTTTATTTTTATTCGAAGTTCTTCTATGCCGCCCTACTCCCTCAGGACTCAGGGCGGCGTACATAGAATAATATGTATGTAGACTGACTTTAAACTGATGTCACAGGAATGAAAAACGTAAATATATATGTATGTTTTACATTTAATGTTTTAAAAACTCAATAAAAATATTTTTAAAAATGCCTGTGTTTAAACTTATACCATTTTAAGAAAATGTCGTCGGAAAGGCGGCTACACGTGTTCTTTTGCTTTATGGTCTCTGACACGTATCTCTCTTCGATAAACTTTTTCAACCAAGTCGGAGTAATTACATAGAGCTGCCTCCAGAGGGCAGCAGATGCTCTCCCGAGGACCCACAGTTCAACTCTCAGCTACAAATATTATTTTCTTTCAAAATAACATTTCCTGTTCACCACTTATTGTTGATTTTATGATCGAGATGAACTATTTAGCTGGGTGATTGTTTTGCAATATTATATTAATTTTGGTTTTTAAGAAGAGACTGGACAGTCTGAAATGGTGGAGGGTCTCCTGTTTGAGCGGGGGGCTGGACTAGAAGACCTCCAAGGCCCCTTCCGGCTCTATTCTGGTTCTGATGCTTATTCTCAACCGGGGGAGACTTTTGTGTTTATAGAAATAATCTCAACAGAAGAGACTGTAAATTTATGATTTAATGTGCATAATTGAGATATAACAATGTTGTAAAAACGGGTGTAGATCTGTATCAAAATATTCAGATGTTTAATGAAGAAAAATAATAAAAAAATAAGAAAAGAAATAATCTCAATAAACAACTGATAAAAAAATAAACCTTTCGCCCAGTGAACCTTTAAAAGTTGCCTTGCTTTTAAAGCTATTTTAAAAAGGAAGCGTGAAAGTCCATGGACAGTCTTCGACTTACGACAGTTCATTTAGTGACCGAAGCAACAACGGCACTGAAAAAAGGGACTTAGGACCATTTTTCACACTTACGACCGTTTGCAGCATGATCAAAATTCAGACCTCTGCCAACTGACTCATGTTTATGACGGCCACAGCATCCCAGGGGTCACGCGATCCCCCTTTTGCGACCTTCTGACGAGAAAAGTCAACGGGGAAAGCCAGATTCGCTTAACGACCGTGTGACTCACTTCACAACTGCAGCAATTCACTTAACAACCCTGAATTGGAACCCTGAATTTGAATTTTTAAAGAAAACACTTGAAATGGTATCAGGTCTCCTGCTTCAGCAGTGGGGTTAGACTAGAAGACCTCCAAGGTCCCTTTTAGCTCTATTCTGATTGATTGATCTTCACCAAATTTGATCCCGAAAATATGAATCCCCAATTAAGTGATCCACCAGAAAGTCATCACATACAGCTTGAGTTATGATCGCGACGGAACCCAACATTTCTGTCGCTAAGTGAGACATTTGTCAGTGTCGCCCCATTTTACCAGTTTTCTGGCCACAGTTGTTAAGCGAATCACTGCTGTTGTTAAATTAGTCACACGGTTGTTAAATGAAACTGGGGTTTCCATTGGACATGGCTTGTCGCAAGGTCACAAAAGGGGATCGCTTGACCCCGGGGGGGGGGGCTACAACCATCGTAAATACAACTCAGTTGTCGAACATCTACGGAATGGTCACTCAGCGAAGGTCTGTAAGTTGGGGAATAGTTTGTAAGTTGGTTTGAAAGTGATAGATCTGCCAGAAAAAAAATTGGAAAGGACTGTGAATGGAGGAAATTCTGAGATAATGGATATAACGAAGGATAAACTTTCTTAGGAAGAGGAATGGTCTGTTTTTAAGAATTTTTCAACAATGTGTGGGTGCAAAGAAATTTACATTTATGAACTTTGGGAGGTAGTTTTCGACTTACAATGGTTCATTTAGTGACCGAAGTTACCATGGAAGTGCAAAAAGTAACTAATGGTGTTTTCAGTGCCGTTGTAACTTCAAACAGTCACTAATTGAATTGTAAGTTGAGCACTATCCATATTTCAAATGTATGTTGGAAATGTAAATGTAACATTTACATTTAGTGACCATTTAGTGACCATTCAAAGTTATAAAGGCACTAAAGTGACTTAGGACAAGTTTTCACACTTACGACCAGTGCAACATCCCCATGGTCATGTGATCAAAATTCAGACACTTGGCAACTGACCCATATTTACGACGGTCACAGCGTCCCAGGGTCACGTGATCCCCTTTTACGACCTCCTGACAAGCAAAGTCAAGGGGGAAAGCCAGATTCATTTAACAACCATGTAACTTTAGTGACTGTTCGGAGTTATGACGATACTGAAAAAAGCGACTTACGAACATTTTTCACACTTACGACCATTGCAGCATCCCCAGGATCACGTGATCTAAACTCAGATGCTTGGCCACTGACTTGTATTTATGACGATTGCAGTTTCCCCAGCTTCATGTGATCCCTTTTGCGACCTCCCAACCGGTAAACTTGATGGGAAAGTCTAATTCGCTTAACAACTATTTGTCTAACTTAACAACTGCAAGGATTCACTTAACAACGGTGGCAAGAACGGTCATCTAAGGGGGTAACACTCACAAGGGTCTCATTTAGCAACAGATTGGGTCAATTGTGGTCATAAGTTGAGGACTGCCTGTAGTTGAACCTAGATGGATCAGAGATAGTGAGATGATGGTGGTGATTTTTGGTAGATAAGAAACCGAGTAAAATACAATAACAGATTTATTAACAAAGTTCAAAAGGTTTGAACTTTCACTCTGCTGATGTTTAACCAAGTCCCTTTTTTTTCTTCATATACACAATAGATGGCAGGTCAAATAGGGTTGCAAATAGATAAATTTGCAACCCGATTTGATTTTGAATTCTATAAATTTTATAATTTTTGAATTATAAATTTTGAACCTGTTTTGCAAGAGGGGGAAGTTATTGTTGCTGCAATATTCAACTAAGGGAGATAACGTACGTTTTTGATTTTTGCCCTTTTAATTCATATTTTTTCAATGTTCGTGACTAGTTTTGTTTTGCTTTTGCTCATATTTTTTCCCCTTTGGATTTTAATCTTTTGAATAAAATTAAAGTCAAAAGAATCCAAGGGCTATAAGGGACCCTGGAGGTCCTCTAGTCCAACCCTACCTATACAGGTAATCCTTGACTTAACAACTAGGATTGAGCCCCAAATTCCTGTTGCTAAGTGAGACATTTGTTAAGTGAATGTTGCCCTATTTTATGACCTTTCTCGCCACTATTATTAAGTGAATCACTGCAGTTGTTAGATTAGTGACATCGTCATTAAGTGAATCTGGGCTTTGCTTGTCAGAAGGTCGCAAAAGGGGATCACGTGACCCCGGGACGCTGCGACCGTCATAAATATGAGTCCGTTGCCAAGCGTCTGAATTTTGATTACGTGACCACAGGGAGGCTGCAACGGTCGTAAGTGTGAAAAACGGTCCTAAGTCACTTTTTTCCAGTGCCATTGTAACTTTGAAAGGTCATTGAATGAAGTGTTGTAACTCGAGCTCCACCTGTAACCCCATGGACTATAGCATGCCAGCTTGGTGGCTTCCGCAGAACACAAAAACAAATAAAATATGCACAGCACTGCCACAAAACAATGCTGATAAAACTATAAGCAATAAAAGTACTTAATAAAGGTGGCGTAATCAAACGGGGTCAAAACATCAATTAAATAATTAACTGTTGGTTTACAGAATCCCAGAGTTGGAAGGGAATCTTGGACCAGCGTTCCGATAGCGTTCCTATATCTCAGGGGCTGCCCCAAAGAACAAAGGGGTCGACCTATTCTCCAAAGCACCTGAAGGCAGAATAAGAAACAATGGACGGAAATTAACTGCAGGTTGTGCACCAGTTACTCCCTTTCCCTACTCACAGTCATTTGTGCCCTAGTCACTTCCCGACTTGACTATTGCAACGCGCTCTACATGGGGCTACCCTTGAAGAGCATCCGGAAGCTCCACTTGGTGCAAAACGCAGCGGCCCGCATGGTTTTGTGCAGACCCCAGTGTGCAGATGTATCACCTCTCCTGCAGGAGCTGCATTGGTTGCCGAATGCTGTGGGTCCCATCCCCGAGGGAGATACACCTGGTGGGACCCAGAAGAAGGGCCTTCTCCGTGGTGGCTCCCTCTCTCTGGAACATCATCCCCCCCCAAGAGATTAGAATGGCCCCCCACTCTGACACTCTTCCGGAAAGCGCTGAAGACCTGGTTCTGCCAGCGGGCCTGGGGAACCCACAGCGGGATGGAGCCCATTCAATGGCTCGTGTGATTGGCTGTCACTGGGGCAGGGGGTGATTTTATTATATTATATTAATTTATGTGATTCTTTTTATTAGTTTTATTGTTTTCAATGAGGTTTTATATTCTGTAAGCCGCCTTGAGTCGCCATGGGCAAATAGGCGGCAATATAAATTCCCTAAATAAAAATAAATAAATAAATATATTCTGTCTTCCCTCCATCTTCTGTCTTCTGTCTTTTTCCCCTCTTTTTTCTTTTTTCTTCTCTTTTCTGTCTTCCATCTTCTGTCTTCCCTTTTTCTTGTCTTCCCTCTTCTGTCTTCTGTCTTCCATTTTCCATCTTCTTGGACTAGAAGACCTCTAAGGTCCCTTCCAACTCTTTTATTCTCTTATTCTGACCATGGGACACTGCAACCATCATAAATATAGGTTATTTGCATTTTAATCATGAGAACAGGACGTTACTGAAAGATTGTAAGTCTGAGGACCGATTGTAAGTGACTTTGTTCAGGGCTGTTGTAATACTGAATGCTATCTAAACAAATGGTTGTAAGTTGAGAACTACTTCTACATATATTGGTGAAGGTGCTGTCCTAGAAACTAGGAAGCTGGGAGTTATAGTCCTGCTTTAGGCATGAATGCCGACTGACAGACTTTGGGCCAATCACCAGGAGAAGGAGAGTTCTAGTCCCACCTTAGGCACAAGAGCCAGCTAAGTGGGCCAATCACCAGGAGACGGGGAGTTCTAGTCCCACCTTAGGAACAAGAGCCAGCTACGTGGGCCAATCACCAGGAGACGGGGAGTTCTAGTCCCACCTTAGGCACAAGAGCCAGCTAAGTGGGCCAATCACCAGGAGACGGGGAGTTCTAGTCCCACCTTAGCCACAAGAGCCAGCTAAGTGGGCCAATCACCAGGAGACGGGGAGTTCTAGTCCCACCTTAGCCACAAGAGCCAGCTAAGTGGGCCAATCACCAGGAGACGGGGAGTTCTAGTCCCACCTTAGCCACAAGAGCCAGCTAAGTGGGCCAATCACCAGGAGACGGGGAGTTCTAGTCCCACCTTAGCCACAAGAGCCAGCTAAGTGGGCCAATCACCAGGAGACGGGGAGTTCTAGTCCCACCTTAGGCACAAGAGCCAGCTAAGTGGGCCAATCACCAGGAGACGGGGAGTTCTAGTCCCACCTTAGGCACAAGAGCCAGCTAAGTGGGCCAATCACCAGGAGACGGGGAGTTCTAGTCCCACCTTAGGCACAAGAGCCAGCTAAGTGGGCCAATCACCAGGAGACGGGGAGTTCTAGTCCCACCTTAGCCACAAGAGCCAGCTAAGTGGGCCAATCACCAGGAGACGGGGCGTTCTAGTCCCGCCTTAGCCACAAGAGCCAGCTGAGTGACTTTGGGCCAATCACCAGGAGGCGGTGTCAGCCAGCTTAGTGCCATGGAAATGTGGGTGGGTGGGTGGCTCAGTGGATAATTTTTCTTTGCAACTTTGCAACAACCGGTCTGGGCTTTGCTTATCTCCCCACGGTCATTTCTTCTAGCTTTGGCATGCAACAACCAGAGAGATGATGCACTTGAATCCAAGACTTTCTCAAAACATTTCCTAGCCGGTGCTTGCCCTCCGGTTGCCTAGCTACATGTGCGCGGGGGGGGGGGGGTTAGCCTTAGGGGTTTGTTTCAATATGATGCTTCCTGCGCTTTTGGTTCAAGTCTTGGCTGACTCAAGTCGCATTTAGTTCTTTCCTAGTAAAAGTGCCTTTTCTCTAAATCTATGATGCCCTTCTTTCATTGGGATTGGAAGGAAGCAGCCCTGACAGACAGTGAGTTCTAGTCTAGCAGTCCGGGTGACTTTGGACTACTACCTCTCTCTCTCAGCCCAACCCACCTCACAGGGTTGTTGTGAGAAAAATAGGAAAAGGAAGGAATATGAAACATGTTTCCTGCCTTGAGTTATTAATAACAATAATAATAAAGGTTTATGGAAACGTCTAATGACAGATGGGTGCTACTGGACTATTGTGAATGTTGTCCTCAGCTGCCCTGACGTTTATTGTTATGCCGATTAGTGGTTTTATTAAGTTTATCTTGGTTAGCTGCCAAGAGTTGCCATTGCGGGTGGCTGTAGAAATGCATTCAGGTGAACAAACCGCACGGAGAAACTCGGAATCAACAAAGGCTTCAGGGAACATAATTAGAAGACTGAGGGAAGAAGGCAGAAGAGAAAAAAGACTGAAGAGAGACAAGATAAGACAGAAGACAGAAGAGAAAAAACAAGAAGTGAGAAGACAGCAGAAAGAAGATAGAAGACTGGAGAGGAGAAAAAAGGCAGAAGACAAGAGAGAGAAGAAAGAAGAAGACAGAAGACAAAAGAAGACAGAAGACAGATCAATTAATCAATCCATTGATTAATTAGAGGAAATTGGAAAAGGCTACAGATGAGAGCTATGGATGCTAGCTGGTTGTTCCTGGTCTCATGTTTTCTTAGGGACCTAGTAATTTTTCAGCACTTCTAGATTCAGACATAAAACAATTCGACAATCAGTCATTTTCTTCCAATGATTTAAGCTACCTGGAGAGGTTCAGGGACTGCACAGTCTTGGAACACAAGAGACCAAAAATTCCCCTTGCAAAATCCGTTTGGGCAGAAAAGAGTGGGAAAGAGAATGAGGAAGGATGGGAAAAACGATTCTACAGCCTCGATAAACACAAGTAGGGACAAAGGAAAAGCCGTTTGAAACATCTCGAAAACGAAGGGGAAAAAAACCCACCAAGAGTTTTGCCAAGTAAAATGGGGAAGGGATTCCTGAAAGGATGTAGACATTTCCCACCCACCCCTCTTCTACAAGAGCTATGTTTTGCAAAGAAGAGACTTGCTCGATCCCGTTTCAGCATTTATTTACTATCATTTTTTAAAATCCGCATTACAAATATTTACCCCGTTTCCCCATTGCATTCGACCCCCTTTCCCTAACGCATCTCTTCTGCATGCTGCAATATTTCCCTTTCCGCCTTGGTTCCGAGTTCTATTTGCTGGCCTTCCGTAAAGCAATAAAACCTGGCTCTTCCAGCAGGCGGGGTGAAAGGGAGACTATATTTGGGTCCCCCCCCCAGTTATGAATGTTGGATGTTTTTTAATTTTTATATCTTTTTAATTGTTATATGTTTTTATACTTGTAATAGATTTGACATGTTGTGAGCCGCCCAGAGTCCCTCGGGAGTTGGGCGGCATACAAATCTATTAAATTAAATTAAATTAAATTAAATTAAATTAAATTAAATTAAATTAAATTAAATTAAATTATTTCTAATTCTATTTGCACCAATGTTTAGAAGGCCTCAATCTGATCCTAGCTGGACAGCTGGAGAATCACCATCATTTTCTGCAGAAATGATTTTTCTCGGATCGGATATCTGTGGTCGGGTCCTTCCAAATCATTTCTTAGAGACAGTGACCTCAAATTCTACCTTCACGTGTTTAGTAATGTGTATCTCCACGCCTATCTTCACAACTTTCCCAGCGCCTTTATTGGAAGTCTTCTTCGGTTTCCTCGAACGTTCGAGTTGACCCTAGAGAGGAAGAAAAGGACGGTGTCTGAGCAGGCCTGGTTCCCAACGGGTGGCCATCCAGCCCCTTCCTTTTTCTCCTTCTGTGCTGCTCTGGGTTCAGACTCGGACCCCTGCAAAGGGTGAAGTTCTGGACACCAAAGAGGGTCTCTTTTATACCCTTTGCAGATTAAGAAGGAGATTCTACCCACTGCGGGGAGGGTTGGAGGTGATTTTAGGAGTTTAAAACCAAAAGTCATTCGTTACGGACTTGATTTGAGAAATGCAGATTAAAAATGGCACTGCCAAGAAGGGGTTGCCACAAAGAGGAGGTGGTCAGCCTATTCTCCAAAGCACATGAGGGCAGGACAAGAAGCAACGGATGGAAACGAATAAAGGAGAGAAGCAACCTGGAATTAAGGAGAAACTTCCTGACAGTGAGAACAATCAGTGGAACTCCTTGCCACCAGAAGTTGTGGGTGCTCCATCACTGGAGGCTTTTTAGAAGAGACTGGACAGCCACCTGTCTGAAAAGCTATAGGATCTCCTGCTTGAGCAGGGGGCTGGACTAGAAGACCTCCAAGGTCCCTTCCAACTCTATTCTGATTGATTGATTGATTGATTGATTGAATGATTGAGATGGGTTGGGATCTGCAGAAAAGGAGATTCTGTCCATTTCAGAGCTGAGGGAAGTGCAGATGTAACTTTAGCTCAATACTTAAACTTTCAGCTTCAGGAACAGGAAGTGCAGCAAGGAGAAAATTCTTGGGCGTAATCTTGCAAATCAATCTGTCTTTCCTCTCCCATCCCACCCCTGTAGCATCTCCGATTGAATGATTATCTCTCTCCTCTTAACTTCCTTGTCCCTCCCCTCTGGTGAAGACCACCAAAGTCGAAGGTCTCAAATCGGAGAGAGGCATTTGAGCCTCGAGAGGACTCTCTGCAGAACCCCGAAGAAGTAGGAGGAGAAATTCCTACCGCTTTCAAATTATGTTTCCAGCATATCCCAACAGCAGGCAGGTTACCGGTTCAGGAGAAACCAAAGCTTGGGAGATACCATTTTTATCTGGAGTCTCCTCTCCAAAACATGTGACAAACAGACGACCTCAAGTGAGATGGGGTCTCCTCCACCTGGCAAATGGTCCAACACCCCTTCTAGGTTTGGAGCCCATCACCAGAAGTCCCAGACACCATACCATCTTCTTACCTCCTCCTCCTCCTGGTTCTCCTTCTCCTCTTCCTTGTCTTCCACCTCTTCTTCCTCCTCCTCCATTCCTCCCACGGCTTTACAAGCGGAGGTGTTACTTTGAAGCCCCCCTGCATCTTCTCCCATTTTAGACTGGGATCATTTCTGAATGAGTCTTGATGGAGCCACCTGAATGGGGCTGCAGAGAAGAGTCCATGCAGGTTCCAGATGTTCTTCATACAAGGGCCAGTAGTGGGTTCCTACTGCTGCGGTCCACTCTATAGCACCGGTAGCGGCCCACTGGTGACGTCACAGTACCGGTGCGGTCGGTTGCTGGCCATTTTTAAAAAAAAAATTTTTTTTTTAATTTTCTTCTGCTCCTGCCCAGAAGCCGAGCTTCCGGAACTGCGCATGCGCTGCCTTCCTACTCCACAGTGAGTCCAAGCAGGGGAGGATGGCTGAGGGAGCGCGTGAGACGCTGCAAGAACAGGCGGCAGGAACTATCTCCATTCCCCTCCCTTCAGCAGTCCGAGAAGCCATGAATGCGCGGTGATGATCCCAGGCATTTTTGCATGTTCGAGGCTTCTCAAGCTGCTGAGGGGAGGGGCTTCATTCTCACCACGTTTCTTCTCCTCTGTAGGTGGTCAGAGAATGCACAGGCAACTTCTTCCTTGGGGAGAAGCCACCAATGGCTGTTCTCACCTGTGACGCCGTGGAGGGAATAGAGGAGGAGGAAGAAGAAGAGGTGGAGGAGGAGGAGGAGGAAGAGGAGAAGGAGAACCAGGAGGAGGAGGAGGTAAGAAGGTGGTATGGTGCCTGGGACTTCTAGTGATGAGCTCCAAACCTTAGAAGAGAGGTTGAACAATTGGCCAGGTAGAAGAGTCCCCATGGGAGGGACGAGCACATTAAGAGGAGAGAAATAATCATTCAATCGGAGATGCTACAGGGGTGGGATGGGAGAGGAAAAACAAATCGATTTGCAAGATTACGCCCAATAATTTTCTCCTTGCTGCACTTCCTGTTCCTGAAGTTTCGGGGAGTCTAGGAGTTTGGCTAAAGTCACACCTGCCACATCCCACAGCCCTGAAATGGACAGAATCTCCTTTTTTGCAGCTCTCAAACCTTCTCAATCAATCCATCAGAATAGAGCTGGAAGGGACCTGAGAGATCATCTAGTCCAACCCCCTGCTCAAGCAGGATACCCTTTCAAATAGGTAGCTGTCCAGTCACTTCTTTTTTAAAAAAACACAGTGATGAAGCACCCACAATTTTTGGTTGCAAGTCATTCCACTAGTTAATTGTTCTCACTGTCAGGAAGTTTCTCCTTAGTTCTAAGTTGCTTCTCTCCTTGATTAGTTTCCACCCGTTGCTTCTCGTCCTGCCCTCAGGTGCTTTGGAGAATAGTTTGACTCCCTCTTCTTTGTGGCAACCCCTTTTCGGCAGTTTTATAAAAAAATAAAAGTTCCATTTTTAATTTGCATATCTCAAATCAAGTTCCTATTTTATTTTATTTATTTGTTTTGTGAGATTTATATACCGCCTCACAGTGCAAGCACTCTCTAAGCAGTTTACACCAAGAAGCAATGTATATTTATATTTCCCCCAACAATCTGGGTCCTCCTTTTACCGACCTCGGAAGGCTGAGTCAACCTTGAGCCGGTGAGATTTGAACCGCTGACCTGCGGATCACAGTCAGCTAAAGTAGCCTGCAGTACTGCACTCTAACTGCTGCGCCACCTCGGATCTTGAATGTCTTTTGCTTTTAAACTCCTAAAATCACCTCCAACCCTCCCTGCAGCTCCAAAATGGGTAAAATCTCCTTCTTAATTTGCAAAGGATATAAAACAGGATCCTTTGCAGGGGTCCAGATCTGACCACAGAGCAGCACAGAAGCAGAGAGAGGAAGGGGATGGATTGTAGCCTGCGGACTGCCTGTTGGGGAACCAGGGATGACCAGATACAATCCTTTTCCTGCTCTCTAGGATCATCCCGAACGTTTTAAGAAATTCAAGAAGGTTTTCAAGAAGATCAAGAATGGCGTAAAGAAAGGCGGGAAGAAAGGCGCTAAGGTTGGATTTCAGATATTATTGAGGAGGGTCATTCTAGGACAAATCATATGATAAAGAAGGACCCAACCTCAGATGTCTTGAGATCTGAAAAAAATAATTTGCTCAGAAAATGATGGTGATTCTTCAGTTGTTCAACTGGGATCGGATTCCGGGCTTTCTATATTTTTATGCAAATTCGAATTTGAAATAGAATTTGAACTCTGTACCCAGGTAGAAAGTCAAACATTGCAGCAAAAGAGGAGTTGGGGAAAAGGGTTGAATGAAATGGCATAAATATTTGTAACACAGCTTTTTTTGAAAAATGAAAATAAATGCGGAAATGGGACTGAGTTAGTCTTTTCTTTGCAAACTACGACTCTTTTTCTTTTATTCAAAAAGCTAAAATCCACAATCCAAGGAATAACTTGTAAAAATCCAGCAGGGGGTTATGAAACAAGGTCAGAAGCCAACTAGTCACAAACCAGGAGATCGGAAAGCTTCGAAAAGTGCAGTAAACACCAAGGTGTGCTTAAGAAAATGAACAGCTGAAGGGAGAAGGTGTTAGACACCAAACCTTCCTGGATTGCTCCTTACTGAGAATTGCGGTCATCCAGCCCCCCCCCCTATTCCTTCAAAAACCCAATTTGGGCCCTTCCTAGTCTCCCCTTCAAAGAGCCGAGGTGGCGCAGCGGTTAGAGGCAGGTACTGCAGGCCACTTTAGCTGACTGTGATCCTCAGGTCAGCGGTTCAAATCTCACCGGCTCAAGGTTGACTCAGCCTTCCATCCTTCCGAGGTAGGTAAAATGAGGACCCAGATTGTTGGGGGAAATATAAATATATACATTGCTTACTGGTGTAAACTGCTTAGAGAGTGCTTGCACTGTGAGGCAGTATATAAATCTCACAAAATAAATAAATAAAAAAAAGTGGGGAGCAAAGTGTCCAAATTACCAGCTTTGGTGGCTAAATCAGCTGCTTGTCAGCAGGAGAAAAATGAAGTCCCTCCATTCAAAAAAAATTATTGCAGAGACAGGTTAAAGGATTATATGGTGATGTCCAAGTTGTTGGAGTATTTTTTTTTTAGTTCCTCATTTAGACAGGCTTTTATCTTTTTATTGCCTGATTGCCTGCCAGACTCGGGTGGGTGGGGACGATAAATATTTTCTTTCTGTGTTAGTTTATACCTCTCACAAGTAAGCCAACTGATGGACTCTAATTATTTTACAACCCAGGAAATTGTCACTTCTTGATGAGTCAATGAGTGAACCATCATTAGAGTATTGAAAGAAAAGTAAACAAATCAACACTCCCCAAATCAAATTCTCCAAATAGACCAGCGGTTCCCAACCTTCCTAATGCCGTGACCCATGCCACGCCCCCGCGCCCCAACCGCGCCCTCCTCCGCCGCCGCCATTTGGGTTCAAAGCGTTCTGCGCATGGGCAGAGGGTAAAAGAACCCAAATGGCGGTGTCCGGGCGAAGTCTCCAGATCCGGGCAAGGTCTCCGCTCGCTTCGCATGTTGCCTCTGGGAGCTTTTTGTTTGTTTTTTTTAAAAATAATCTTTATTAATTATGTAAAAAAGACAAACAAACATCCAAACAAACATAAAAACATGTATAAACATATGTATATATAAATAGAGTAAGAAATATCTTTGAGTATAGAAAATATTGAACATTGAACATACATGTCAACCATCTCGTCGACGCTATCCTTTTACAGCCTAGTGATACAAAAACATGTTTAATCTTTATAGTTATTATTTACATCATTATCTTTCTTATATCTTCCAATATTTTCCTTATTCTTTTCTCTTGTTATATTGTGTTCAGTCTATTATCATTACAATAAAACAATTTTCCCTTTTTCAACAATGGTTCTTTTGTTCAGCTTGATTAATATTTTATAACCTTGTAAAATTGTATACATTCCGATATTTTGTTCCGGTCTTTGCGAAAAAGTAGACATTTGTTATTATTTATACTGTCTAAGATCATGACACATAATGTGTCTAAGATCATGACACATAATTATAGCAATTTTTGATATTTATTTTGGTTAAGCCAGTTATACCACCTGTCCCAAGTTTTATAGAATTCAAAGTCATCTTTGTCTTGCATTTCCAGTGACATCCTACTAAGTTCTGCGCATTCAAATACTTTATTAATGAGATTTAACGTAGTTGGGATTTTTTCGGTTTTCCAAATCTGCGCATATATAATTCTTGCGGCTGTTGTAATGTGTAGAATTATATATCTGTCTTCGTTCGTCATTTTTTCCCTGAAGATACCTAATAGGAAAAGCTCCGGCTTTAGGGGGATCGTTTTTGAGGTTATTTGTTCAAGGCAGTTTTTGATCTTAATCCAAAAGTTTTTCACTTTGGGGCAGGTCCACCATAGATGGTAGTATGTTCCTATACCTTCTTTATACTTCCAGCACTTTGGGGAAAGTTTCGGGAACATTTTTGCCAATCGTGCTGGAGGAAGGTGCCACCGGTAAAACATTTTGTATATGTTTTCTTTGTATGGTATCGCCAGTGTTAGTTTATAATTTATAGACCAAATTTTTTCCTCTGGGAGCTTTTTGAGCCCCGCCGCGAAAGGCGTGTGCGACTTCGGCGGGGCCGGGACAGGTGGCTTCCTGGAGAGAGCCATCCCCTTCACAGAGTCTCTCCCATCTACCTGTAGCATTCGGGGTGGGGGTACGGGTTGTGGGGTGCGATATGGCCAGGCTTGTGGCAGGGGGGGAGCTGAGGATGCCGGGGCAACCCCTGCGAAATGGTCGTTCGACCCCCAAAGGGGTCGCGACCCCCAGGTTGGGAACCGCTGAAATAGACCTTCACAAGTCCTCTTTTTTATAACTTAAAAAACAGGACAACCTTTCCAAGATCACTGGTGAAAGAGATTTATTTCTTTGTCTGTTGTTTAATTGAGATTGTTTCTATGGATTAATGCAGGCATTCCTCAAGTGATGATCACAATGGAGTCGAAAATTTATGTTGATTATATGGTCAGGCTTGTAGCAGGGGGGGGGAGCTGAGGATGCTAGGGCGACCCCTGGGAAATGGTCATTCGACCCCCAAAGAGGTCCCGATGCCCAGGTTGGGAACCGCTGGTCTAAAGTCTCAAAACGGAGAGAGGCGGACTGGAGATGGGAGAAAAATTTGTCCAGAATAGTGTACGTTCTCCTTTTGAGCAGGGGGTTGGACTAGAAGACCTCCAAGGTCCCTTCCAACTCTTGTTCTATCATTCCGTAAAGGGTCTCCTACTTGCGTAGAGGCTTGGACTAGAAGACCTCCAGGGTCCCTTTCAAATCTCTTATTCTGTTAGTCTTTTAAACATAGAAGTAGGAAAAAAGCCATATATGAGTATATATTTATTTATTCATTTATTTATTGCTGGAACATCTTTTTGGGGAAGGATTGGACGGACTGGAACATGGTTTTCCTCAGATCGGAGCGTGGAGGCCGCAGGTCCTTCTGAATCCCCTCTTACCCGTTGAAGGGGATGGAGACCCCGATGACCATCGGTTTCTTGAAGATTTTATTGAAACGTTTCTTCACGCTATTCTTCAGCTTCCTGAAAAATTTCTTGAATCTCTTGACCCTCCTGGGCTGATCCTAGAGAGGAAGAGAAGGACCGGGGTCAGGGCTGGGTCCCCAACGGGTAGCCCTGGGTGGGGGCCATCAGCCCCTTCCTCTTTTTGTTTCCCCGCTGCTCTCAGATCAGGCTGGACCCTTGCAAAGGGTGCAGTTGTGGCATTTTCCCCTCACACTTTCCTTTCCCCTCTCTTTTTTCCTTCCCCTAATTTCCTATTTCTATTTTTCTTCCTATTTTATACATTCAATAAATAAACAAATAAAAAGAAAACACTTTCTGTTTCTCCTCTTCATGGGCTTCCCCCTCCCCTCTGGGGAAGGCCCCCCTCCCCAACAGTCTAAAGTCTCAAAACAGAGAGAGGCAGACCAGCCTTGAGGGGGACTCTCGGGTGGAGCCTCCGAAGAGGAAGGGAGAGAAATTCCTACGGCTTTCCAAGATGTTGCTGGAAATTAGAAAATGGCATTCTGAAAATTGCAATCAGAAATGGACTGATGATGTAACCTAGTTGGGTCGTGAAATGTCTGCAAGAAAGCCTCCAAACACCAATAACTCCATAGTCCTTTTCCTCCTCCTCCTCCTCCTCCTCCTCCTCCTCCTCCTCCTCCTCCTCCTCCTCCTCCTCCTCCTCCTCCTCCTCCTCCTCCTCCTCCACAGTTCAACCCTGAGCTCAAATATTCTCTTCTATTGTTTCCAGAAATGACTTAATTCTCTTCCCAGCATATCTCAAAACTGGGTTGGTTGCTGGTTCAGGTGGAACCAAAGCTTGGTAGATACCATACAAGTGGAAGCTCCTCTTCCAAAACACATCACCCTATGGATGGCCTCAAGTGAGATGGGGTCTCCTCCACCTGGCGAATGGTCCAACCCTCCTTCTAGGTTTGGAGCTCCTCCCAGGAGACCCCCAACCACCATGGCATCTTCTTACCTTCTGGTCTTCCTTCTTTTCCTCCTCCTCCTCTTCGTTCCCCTCCTCCTGCTCCTCCTCCTTTTCACCCACAGGTTCACAGGTGAGAACAAGCAGTGGGGGTATCTCCCCAAAGAAATAGTAGCCTGTGCATCCCATGACCGCCTGTGGAGGAGAAGACAGCATGGTGATAATCATGATAGCACCCAGATTTCATTACACGGAAACCACAATCTCCTTTCCTACGGAGGAATCTCGGATTAGTCCCTCACTTTGCTCCAACCGTCTCCTGCTAGGAAAACATTAGACAACCTAAGATGCTTCAGCCTCAAGGTCTCCCTAGGTACAGGTAGTCCTCGACGTATGACCAGAATCAACCCCAACATTTCTCGTTGCTAAGCGAGACCCCATGAGTTTCACCTCATTTTACGACCGTGTTACGCATATCCCTGCAGTCGTTATGTTAGTTATTCAGTGAACCTGGCTTCCAGTTTGCCAGAAAGTTGCAAAAGGGGGGATCATGTGAAGCCGGGACTTTGCAACCGTCATAAATTTGAGTCAGTTGCCAAGCATCTGAATTTTGATCATGTGACCATTGGGAGGCAGCAACGGTCGTAAGTACAGGTAGTCCTTGACTTACGACCACAATTCAGCCCAAAATTGTCAAGCGAGACAATTGTTTAGTGAATTTCATTCCGTTTTACGACTTTCCTTGCCACCGTTGTTAAGTGAATCACTGCATTTGTTAAGTTAATAACACGGCCGTTAAGTGAATCTGGCTTCTCTTTTGTTTTTTCTCGTCAGAAGGTCACAAAAGGGGATCACGTGACCCCGGGGTGCCACAACTGTCGTAAATACGAGTCAGTGGCCAAGCGACTGAATTTTGATCAGTGACTGTGGGGATGCTGCGATCGTCATTAAGTGTGAAAAACGGTTCTAAGAAAGAAATGCTGACGTTTTTATAAGTAGTTTTTTTTTTTATGTTTGCATACCTGCAGACCGAAATCTTGGCAAACTATGAGCAACTCTGTGAATCATTTAAGGCCCCTGTGGAAAACTTCTAAGGTGGGGAGCCAACTTCAGCTTGTAAACTGTTCGCTCCCTTATAACTCTGGAATGTGTCTCCTCCCCCCCCTCCCAGGAATGTGGAGGTTTTTAAGAAGAGATTGGACAGCCATTGTCTGCTCTCCCTCCTCGGGCTGGGGGCTGGACTAGATGACCTCCAAGGTCCCTTCCAACTCTGTTATTTAGAGGAGGGGGTGGAGGAGGGGGAGGAGGAATACTAGGAGAAAGGGAAGGGGAAGGAGAAAAGGGTTTCTGCTTGAGCAGGGGGTTGGACTAGATGACCTCTAAGGTCCCTTCCGACTCTGTTATTCTGTAAGGGTCTCCTGTTTGTGCAGGGGGTTGGACTGGATGACCTCTAAGGTCCCTCCAACACTGTTATTCTGTAAGGGTCTCCTGTTTGAGCAGGGGGTTGGACTAGAAGACCTCCGAGGTCCCTTCCAACTCTGTTATTCAGAGGAGGAGGAGGAGGAGAAGGAGGAGGAGGAAGAGGGGGAGGAGGAGGAGGGAGGAGAGGGAGGAGGAAAACAAGGAGAGAGGGAAGGGGAAGGAGAGAAAGGGTGTCTTGCTTGAGCAGGGGGCTGGACTAGAAGACCTCCGAGGTCCCTTCCAACTTTGTTATTTGGAGGAGGAGGAGGAGGAGGAGGAGGAAGAGGGAGAGGGGGAAGGGGGGAGGAGAGGGAGGAGGAAAACAAGGAGAGAGGGAAGAGGAAGGAGAGAAAGGGTTTCTTGTCTAAGTAGGGGGCTGGACTAGAAGACCTCCAAGGTCCCTTCCAACTCTGCTGTTCTGTCACGGGTCCCTCCTCTATCCATGGGCTAAGAGTTGCCTTGGAGAGGCGAGAGGAAGGACATCCCTCAAGAAGACCAAAGAAGCAGGGAAAGAGAACTCTCTGCAAGGGAGGTCCTACAGAAGTCCCCATCTAAAATAGATGACCAACCCCATCATTGGCATCGGCCACTCACCCCGTCTTCTTGGAAGTCGCATTCCTCCAAGGAACGTTCTTCTGCCACCTGGCACACCGTCTCCTGGATGGTGAAGTTCAGATCTTGGTTGCTTTCAGAAAGGGGGTCCTGAAACAAGACACACAGTCAAACAGGTGGTTAGTCTGGAGACCCCCCTGACCTCCCTCCCACATCCCCTTGGAATTATGTTGATTGAGTCTTGACGGAGCCACCGGAATATATCTACAGAGCAGAGTCCCTGCAGGTTCCAGAAGTTCTGGATTCCATGCTCACCATCCTGACCGGTCCTAGTTGAAGGATCTTGAAGATCTTCGCGGTGGAACTGATTCCACCTTTTCACCTAGCTTCCCACGAGGGACGTGTCTACTCTACAAAGAGTCTAAACAGGACAAATCCACTCCAGTCTAGTGAGAAGAAGGATTAGGGGTGGCATGATAGCAACATTTGAGCGGCTCCTACAAAGAAGAGGGGGGTCAACACCTATTCTCCAAAGCACCTGAAGGCAGGGCAAGAAGCAATGGATGGAAACTAATCAAGGAGAGAATCAACCTGGAATTAAGGAGAAACTTCCTGACAGAATAATCAACCAGTGGAACAACTTCCCTTCAGAGGTTGTGGTGCTCCATCACTAGAGGCTTTCAAGAAGGGAATGGACAACAAATCAAGGAGAGAAGCGACCTAGAACTAAGGGGAAATTTCCTGACAGTGAGGACAGTTAATTGATGGAACAGCTTGCCTTCAGAAGTTATGGGTGAGGACTTCAAGAAAAGTTTGGATAGCCTTTTGTCCAGAACAGGAGAGGATCTCCTGCTTGGGCAGGAGGTTGGACTAGAAGACCTCCAAGGTCCCTTCCAGCACTGCTATTCTATGTTTCTAAGTTTCAAATGCACCATGGACCCAAACTGAAGGGTGGGTAGACCATAAATGAAGGCTCCTCAAGATCTCCATGCTGGGAGAACAGGCTGGGGTGGGTCTCTCTTTTCACCCAGGACAGCTTCCCACAAAGGATGGGTCTACTCTACTCTACGCAGGTCAGGGTCAAGTCCACAATGGACCTGAATTGGAGAGCACCTACCCACTCAGGTGAAGGAACAGCTTCCAGGAGACGGTAGAGGGAGTCTTCCCCAGATTTGCTGTTGTAGATGCTCACTGCAAGCTCCACAGCCTCATCATAGGTCAGGGGTTTGTGTGGAAGTGAGGAGCTCCCACCGATTGTAAGAGCTCCAACCACCAGCAAGGACTTCCAGAAGAACCCTTCCATCCTCGCTTCTTCTACTAAGGAGCTCCACAGCTGATGTGGTTCCCGGGACCCAGGAGGCCTCCTTATATACCCTGGTGGGCAGGTCATCTCCTTGTGGGGTGGTGACCAGGGGTTTCCCCCCACAGAATTATCCAAGGTCCTTCCTCAAAAGGAGGCACTCCTTTTTTTTTGAGAAGGGGGCACAGATAAGCAGGCTTTGAAAATGTATTCACTGTCCTAAATGTTTTTCTGGCAGGTTTCCAGATCACGCTTTCTCAATCTTGGCATTTCCCCAGCAATGGGGACCTTGGGGAGGGGCGAGGGGCTGAGGCCAACCCATCTGAACGTGCTCTTTGAATTGAGGGATAAGAGGGAGAGAAGGGGCTCCTGCTTGAGCCAGGGGTTGGACTAGAAGACCTCAAGGGTCCCTTCCAATTGTTATTCTGAGAAGGAGATAGAGGAGGGGGGGAGAGGGGGGGGAGAAGGAGAGAAAGGTTTCCTTGGTAACCCTCTGCAGGGTTCTAAAGTCTGTAGAGACTTTCCCAAAATTGGCAAGTTTAAGATTTGTGGGCCTGAAATTGTGGGTGCTCCATCACTGGAGGTTTTCAGAAATGGACTGAAGAATCATTGCTATAAGGCAGTGATGGCGAACCTTTTTTCCCTCGGGTGCCAAAAGTGCATGTGCGCGTGTTATCGCGCATGCTCGAGTGCCCACACCCATAACTCAATGCCTGGGGAGGGCAAAAACGGCCTCCCCCGCTCCCCTGGAGGCCCTCTGGAGGCCGGAAATGGCCCGTTTCCCAACTTCTGGTGGGCCTGGTAGGCCCATTTTTCATCCTCCCCAGGCTCCAGAGGTTTCCCTGGAGCCTGGGGAGGGCAAAAACACCCTTCCCAGTCCCCACGGAGGCCCTCCGGAAGCCGAAAACGCCCTCCCAGAGCCTCCGTGTGAGGCAAAAATCAGCTGGCCGGCGCGCACATGCGCGCTGGAGCTGAGCTAAGCAATGGCTCGTGTGCCGGCACATATGGCTCCGCGTGCCACCTGTGGCACCCGTGCCAAAGGTTCGCCATCACTGCTATAAGGTCTCTAAAGATGAGATTGGACAGCCGTTTGTCCAGAATGTTATAAAGTCTCCTGCTTCACAGCAGGAGGTTGGACTAGATGACCTCCAAGGTGCCATCAGTCATATGATTCCATGTTCCTAATGATTTCACAAACATTTGTCCAGAATAGTGTAGGTTGTTCTTTTGAGCAGGGGGTTGGACTAGAAGACCTCTAAGGTCCCAGTGCTATGATTCCATTAGTATCACCCCATTTTTCGACAATTCAACGATTAAGTGAATTGCTGCCGTTGCTTAGTCAGCCACAGGGTTGTTAAGTCAATCTTGACTTAGCTTGTCAGAAGGTCGCAAAAGGGGAACGTGTGACCCTGGGACACTCCCACCGTCATAAATATAAGTCAGTTGCCAAGCATTTGAATTTTGATCACGTGACTATGGGGATTCTGCCAACGGTCGTAAGTGTGAAAAGCGGTGCTAAGTCACTTTTTCAGTGCCTTAACTTTGGATCGTCACTAAATGAACTGTTGGAAGTCGAGGACCGCCTGTGATGGATGAATGGATGAATGGAGACACAGACAGAGAGAGAAACAGAGGGATGATGGCTGATAGAGAGAGGGGGAAGACAGAGCAAGAGACAGTGAGAGAGAGAGAAAGAAAGAGAGAGAGAGAGAGAGAGAGATAGAAGAGAGATATTTACCCACCATCAAGCATTGTCACGTGTGGCACCACAGGGTTGCGCAAAGGGCACCAATTGTGCAAGGCCTAAATGTTGTTGGTTTGCCCCCTCCCCTCCCGTTCTCCTCGTAAGACCCTGGGAAGGAGGGCTGTGGTGGGGCCAAGCCCAGAGAGGAGAAGGACGGGCTGAGTCACCCGAACTTCGTGGGGAAAGTCCTCACAAAAGAGGGAACTCACAACTCAGCCATGTGGGGTGGGGAGCGCAACGGGGAGCATTTGGTTATGACTCTGAGCAGAACCTGGGAACCCAAAAAGGGAACTCTTGAATCCGTGTCTCACAATATCACCTGGTTTTTTTTGTGCATTTCTTTGTTCCACTGATTTATATTTTGCCTTTATTATTTTTTATAAACCATTCAAGGCGGCTAATATTCCACCCTCTTCCTGCTTTCCTCACAACAACAGCCCTGTGAGGTGGGTTGGGCTGAGAGGGAAGGACTGGCCCAAGGTCACCCAGCTGGCATTCATGGCTAAGGCGGGACTAGAACTCCCCGTCTCCTGGTGATTGGCCCAAAGTCACCCAGCTCGCATTCATGCCTGAGGCGGGACTAGAACTCCCCGTCTCCTGGTGATGGGCCCAGAGTCACCCAACTGGAGTTCATAATGGTCTCCCAGTTGCTAGGCTAGTTTCAATTTATGATTTATAAAAATATTTTTTTTAAATCTAAAAAAAGGAGGTTGTGAGTTGAGTGCTTCTGTGTTGTTGTGAGTGTTGTTTTCCTCGACCGCAACGGTATACATTGTGATGATTGTTGGTTTTGTAAAGTTTTAATTGGACGTTTGCGCAGAGTTGCCAAACAGGTGGCTGTATTAAAGGATTAAAGGGAAAAGCCATAAAGAGAAAATCTATCCAGGTGTTGGCTAAGATTCAACAATGGTTTGAGGGAATATAATCCTAAAACAAATCAATCAATCAATCAATCAATCAATCAATCAATCAATCAATCAATCAATCAATCATATAAGCTTGGGCAAGGCCACAGGTGAGAAGTTGTGGACGGTAGCTGGGTGTTTGCAGTTTCATGTTTCCTTAGAAAAGTGGCTATTTTTCAGCACTTCTGGATTCAGACATAAAACAAGTCAATGCAGGCAGTCCTCGACTTATGACCATTGATTTAGTGACCGTTCAAAGTTACAACAGCATTGCAAAAAAAGTGATGTATGACCATTTTTCACACTCATGACTGTTGCAACATCCCCATGGTCACGTGATCAAAATTCAGAAGCGTGGCAATTGACTCAGATTTATGACGGTTGCAGTGTCCAGGGTCCCACAATCCCCTTTTGCGACCGTCTGACAGAGAGGAAGCCAGATTCACTTAGCAACTGTGTAACTAACCTAACAATCGCAGTGATTCATTTAACAACGAGGGCAAGAAAGGACATCAAATAGGCCAAAACTCACTTGTGTCTTACTTAGCAAAGGAAATTGTGGTCATAAGTCAAGGACTACTTGTGAATCAGTGTTTTCTCCTTCTTATTTCATCTAGCGAGAGATGCCAAGGGCTGCCTGGTCTTGAAAACAGGGGGAAAATCCTCCAAAGAATCCATTTAATAAAAATAAATTAAAGTTAAAGTTAAAGGTTTAAAGTTAAAGTTAAAGGTTTAAAGTTAAAGTTAAAGGTTTAAAGTTAAGTTAAAGTTAAAATAAATAAAATTAAAAATAAATCAGAATAAATCAGAATAAGAATCAGAGTGAGAATCAAAATCATAATTTAAGCAGAAGAGGAAAAAGGGAAAGGAGGAAGGCTAAGGAAAATGAACTTCCAATTGAGATTAAACATAATGAAGGAAATAAAATGGAAATAAAGGAACAAAAGAAAAATATGTTGGGGGGGAAACTGGAAACCCCAAATTTCACCCAGAGAAATCAGGATGGAATTCCCACAAGTGTTGTAGAAACCCATTTCCCGTCGTATTTTGCAAGAAACAGCCTTACTCCATCTCGTTTCAGCAAAACAACATGTTTTGTTCTTAAAACAAAAGCTGCCTTAAAAACATTTCTGCAATTTATCTTCTTCACAATTTTCCCAGACGGAAATAGTCTTCTGCATGCTGCAATCTTTCCCTTCCCATCTCGATTCAGACTTTAAATCTATTACAAATCTGAATTTACACAATCATTGACAAAGCTCGTATCTGATTGACGTTCTCCACGGTTTCCAAATGCAGGTCTAAGAGGGGAAAAATTGGAGAGAGATCGCCATCATCGGAGATCTGAGACGGGATCTTTCCGAATCTTCTCTTAGGAGGTGACGTGTCCGGTAACAACTTTCTTTTTCTTGAACAACTTCCTAAAGCCTTTTTTGAGCTTTTTGAAAACTCTGAGGAATCGCTTCACCCGTTTGGGCTGATCCTAGACAGGAAGAGAAAGGCCGTCATTGGTCAGAGCTGGTTCTCCAACAGTCAGGACAAAAAGCAAGATACATTCAGAATAGTCCTTGACTTATGACCCCAACATTTCTGCTGTTGAGTGAGACATTTTGTTAAGTGAGCTTTGTCTGCATTTGATGACTTTTCTTGTCAAAGGATCTCGATGGGGAGGAACAGGCTCAAGCTCAACCCCGACAAGACTGAGTGGCTCTGGATATTCCCCCCCTAAGGACTATTCCGACTGTCCCTTTCTCGGGGGAGAAAAATTAGCTCCCTCGGAACAGGTCCGCAATTTGGGGGTTCTCCTAGATCCACAGCTAAAATTAGACCAACATCTCACAGCTGTGGCTAGGGGAGCCTTTGCACAGGTCCGCCTGGTGCACCAATTGCGACCATACTTGGAGAAGGAGGCTCTACTCACGGTCACTCATGCCCTTGTCACCTCTAGATTGGACTACTGTAATGCGCTCTACATGGGGCTACCCTTGAAGAGTATCCGGAGATTTCAACTGGTGCAAAATGCGGCTGCGCGTGCTGTGGTGGGTGTCTCAAGATACACCCACGTAACACCCATACTCTGCCAGCTGCATTGGATGCCCATTGGTCTCCGGGTGCAATTCAAGGTGTTGATCATCATCTTTAAAGCCCTACATGGCTTAGGTCCAGGTTACCTCCAGGACCGCAACCTACCTCATACTTCCCTTCGACCGGTTAGGTCCCACAGAGTGGGTCTCCTCCGGGTCCCATCAGCCAAACAATGCTGGCTGGCGGGGCCTAGGGGGAGTGCCTTCTCTGTAGGGGCCCCTGTTCTCTGGAACCAACTACCCCCAGAGATCTGAATTATCCCCACCTTGCTGGCATTCAGAAAAGCCATTAAGACATGGCTCTTCCTGCAGGCGGGATGATTTTGAGACAACTTTCCCCCATGTATGCATGGTTTTGTATGTCTTTTTAAAACTCTTTTTAAATTGTTTTTAATAATTTTATTGTTTAGTTGTTCCTTAAAATGTTGTACGCCGCCCTGAGTCCTCAGGGAGTAGAGCGGCATAGAAGAACACTAAATAAATAATAAAATAAAGTGGATAAGTGAATCGCTGAGGTTGATAGATGAGTAACTTGGTTGTTAAGTGAACCCCATGGACTTTGCCGGTCAGAAGGTCGCAGAAGGGGATCACGTGACAACCCCACCCACCCCCTGTTGAAATGAGAACGATATCTCATAGAGGCGATGTAGGATCTTTTCTTGGAATTCAGACAGTTAGAAATAAAACCGAGATTAAAAGTCTAATGGAAAATATTTATTTCAGTACAAAAACAATAAATCCTGAGTAAACTACATTGTGCTGAGTAACAGAGTCCCGAAAGAAACAGGAAGAGAAATTCTTATGGCTTTCCATAAGTGACTTAATTATGTTTAAGTCAACAGCTTTTACGTTTAATATCGCAACAGTGGGCAGGTTATTGGTTCAGGATGAAACAAAGCTTCAAAGATAGCTATTAGTGGAAGTTCCCCTCTAACACATGTGGCATAGAACCTCCTCCTAGGTTTGAAGGTCTTAGGCCCAGTACTCTTCAATATCTTCATAAATGACTTAGATGAGGGAATAGAAGGGGAACTCATCCAATTTGCAGATCATACTAAAATGGCAGGAATAGCCAACACCCCAGAAGACAAGCTCAGGATCCAAAAAGATCTTGAGAGACTTGAACAATGGGACCCATTGAATAACATGAAATTTAATGTGGAGAAAAGCAAGGTTTTATACCTGGGCAGGAAAAACCAAAGGTACAAGTAAAGATTGGGCGAGACAAGAGGTGGGTTCCTCCCGGTTTGGACCGGTTTGCCCGAACCGGTAGCAAGCCGCTGGTGACATCACGATGATGTCACCGAACCGGTTCTGTCGGTGCCGGTCCGTGGATGCCACCATCTTTTTTTGGGATTTTTTTTGGAATTTTTTTTTGGGGGGGAAGGTATTTTTTAATTAATTTTTTCTTGGTTTTTTTCCTTCTGCACATGCGCAGAAGTTGAGTTTCCGGCACTGCGCATGCGTCGCCATCTTGTTTTTCGCTTTTTTGCGGGGGGATTTGTTTTTTCATTTTTGGGCACTGCAGATGCGGATATGAGGCACACCCACGTAGCGCGGGAGAAAGCGAACCGGCAGTGAGGTAAGTTAGAACCCACCCCTGGGCGAGACCTGGCTCAAAAAGAGGAACCTTGGAGTCCCATTGGAAAATCACTTGAATATGAGCCAGCCGTGTGCGGCAGCAGCCAAAAAATAACCAGTAGTCTGAAATGGTACAGGGTCTCTTGCTCCAAAGGGGATTGGACTAGAAGACCTCTGAGGTCCCTTCTAACTCTATTATTCTATGTTCTAGTCCAGGGGTGGGCAAACTATGGCTCTTTGAGGACCTGTGGACTTTAACTCCCAGAATTCTTCAGTCAGCCATGCATGCATGGCTGGCTCAGGAATTCTGGGAGTTGAAATCCACAGGTCCTCATCTAGTCCAACCCTCTGCTCAATCAGGAGACCCTATATAATTTCAGACAAATGGTTTTCCAATCTCTTTTTAAAAACCTCCAGTGTTGGAGCACCCACAACTTCTGGTGGAAAGCTGTTCCCCTGGTTAATTGTTTTCATTGTTGGGACAAATTAACAGAACAACAGTTGGAAGGGACCTTGCAGGTCTTCTACTCCCATTTCCTTCTCGAGCAGGAAACCCTACAGCATTTCAGACAAGTGGCTGTCCAGTCTCTTCTTAAAGGGAGAACATTTCTCCTTAATTCCAGGTTGCTTCCCCCTTTGATTAATTTCCACCCGTTGTTTCTTGTCTAGCCTTCCGGAGAGGAGAATTGTCTGGAGAATACGCTACTGATGTGATTTGAGAAACACAAATGAAAAATGGCAGGTTTTGAGAAGGGTAGGGGGCCTTCAAGGAGGAAATCCTGCCCATTTCTGGGGACACGAGAGACGATGGATATGATTTAAGCTCAAACTCAGGACTTTCCGTTTCAGAAACTGGAATGCAGGAAGCAGAAATTGTGTTTGCACAACCTTGCAAAACAATCAGCCTCTCTTCTCCCACCCCACCCCACCTTGAATCGAGTTATTTCCTCAAGAGGCTTCCCCCTCCCCTTTTGAGAAGACCTCCGTCTAAATTCTCAAAATGAACCTTAGGACTCTCCGCAGAGTCCCCGAAAGAAACAGGAAGAGAAATTCTTATGGCTTTCCATAAGTGACTTAATTATGTTTAAGTCAACAGCGTTTACGTTTAATATCGCAACAGTGGGCAGGTTATTGGTTCAGGAGGAACCAAAGCTTCAAAGATAGCTATAAGTGGAAGTTCCCCTCTAACACATGTGGCATAGAACCTCCTCCTAGGTTTGAAGGTCGTCACAGGAGGCCCCAGAGATCCCACCACCTTCTAACCTTCTCCTGCTCCTCCTCTTATTATTTCTCCTCTTCCTCCTTCCTCCTCTTTGCAAACCCCCCTCCCTTGTAGCACTGATGACGTTCCCTAGTTGGGTCCTGAAACATCTGCAAGAAACCAACTGAGCTGGGAGAACACTAAGGACCTGTCAGTTCAGCTCTGAGCTACAAATTTCTATGGTTTCCAGAAATGACTTAATTGTGTCTCCAGCATATCTCAACATTGGGTAGGTTGCTGGTTCAGGAGGAGCCAAAGCTTGGGAGATGCCATTGAGGTGGAATCTCCTCTCTAAAAGATGTGGCAAATGTAGGACCGCAACTAAGATGGGGTCTCCTTTGCCTTGCAGATGGTTCAACCCTCCTTCTAGGTTTCAAGCTCATGGCAGGAGGCCTCATCCATCACACTGAGTTCTTACCTTCTCCTCCTTCTCCTCTTCCTCCTTCTCCTCTTCCTCCTTGTTCTTGGCCTGGTTCTCCTCCTCCTCCTCCTTCTTCTCCTCTTCCTTCTTCTCCTCTTCCTCCTTGTTCTTGGCCTGGTTCTCCTCCTCCTCCTCCTCCTCCTCCTCCTTCTCCTCTTCTCCTTTCTCCTGCTCCATTCCACCCACAACTACACAGGTGAGAACAACCACTGGGGGCCTCTCATCGAAGAAGTAGTAGCCAGTGCATTGCCTGGCCACCTGCAGAAGAGAAACATGCATGCATGAAAGCAGATATACGTGTCCCAAGATAATGTTGCCGGATCCAATCAGTCACCAGGACCAGACATTGAAGTCTTTCCAGCTTTTGGGCTCTTGCTGGAGACCACCCTCAAGTGATGTCTCTCTGTGTCCAGAATGTGGAATGTGGAGAGAGAGAGAGAGAAAAGTTCCCCGAAGATGGTTCCAGCACGAATCCGAAAGCTTGGAAGACCAAACCTCTGGACCTGGTGACCGACTCAGATTGGATCCTGCAGAAAAAAGATCACTGAGATTCAAGCTAGCTCCCAGAATTGATTACGTGGAGGCCATCATCTGGTTTCCTAAGGAGGAATCTTGGATCAGCCCCTGACATTGCTTCAACCATGTCCTTCCAACATCGTTAGAAAAGCTAAGCTGGTCCAACCTCAGTCTCTCCATGTAGCTTTTGGGTGAAGAGGAAGCGACTCTTGAAGGGTTCAAATGTTGGGGTCCCTTCTCCAACCATGGGGGTGGACCTAAGGGTTGGCCTGGAGAACCTAGAGGAAGCATGTCCCTCAGGACAAAGGTGGAAGGGAAAGAGGCAATCTCAAATATGCTCTTTCTTCAACCCAGTGGGGACGGAGAACCAGTTTCAGCTCTGCCAGGAAGGTCCTACAGAGGTCCCATGGCCCTGTCTCCATCCACCATAGATCACTGGCATCAATCACTCACCCCGTCGTCTTTGAAGTCACATCCATCAAAGAAAACCACATCTTCCAACAGGCACATGGTCTCTCTGATGGTGAAGTTCAGCTCTTGATGGCTTTCAGAAACGGGATCCTGAAACCAGCAGATGGTTAGTTTGAAGGCCACCTACACCTCCTCCCATTTTACACTGGAATTCTTTCTGAATGACTCTTGATGTAGCCAACAAATGTGGCTGGAGAGCAGAGTCCACGAGGGATCCAGAAGTTCTGGATTCCATGCCCATCATCCTTACTGACCACAGATGAAAGCTCTTGAAGAACTCCATGCTAGGAGAACAGGATGGATGGATTCCCCCTTTTCTCACTAGCTCACCGGCAACCTCAGAACTGCTGCCCATCAGGGATGGGTCTTCTCTACAAAAGACTGTAAACAAGCCCACAGTGGACCTGAACTGAGGACTACGAGCCGAGGTGGCCAGTGGTTAAATGCAGCTACTGCAGGCTACTCCAGCTGACTGCTAGTTCAGCAGTTCAGCTGTTCAAATCTCACCAGGCTCAAGGTTGACTCAGCCTTCCATCCTTCTGAGGTGGGTAAAATGAGGACCCAGATTGTTGGGGGCAATTTGCTGACTCTGTAAACCGCTTAGAGAGGGTGTAAAGCACTATGAAGCGGTATATAAGTCTAAGTGCTATTGCTATTGCTACGTACCCATTCAGGCTGAGGAAGGGCCTCCAGAAGCCGGTATACACAGAAGAGGTGGAGGAGGAGGAGGAGGAGGAAGAGGAGAAAGAGAACCAGGAGGAGGAGGAGGTAAGAAGGTGGTATGGTGCCTGGGACTTCTAGTGATGAACTCCAAACCTTAGAAGAGATGTTGAACAATTGGCCAGGTAGAAGAGACCCCATGGGAGGGACGAGCACATTAAGAGGAGATAAATAATCACTCAGTCCAAGGTGCTACAGGGGTGGGATGGGAGAGGAAAAACAAATTGATTTGCAAGATTACGCCCAATAATTTTCTCCTTGCTGCACTTCCTGTTCCTGAAGTTTCGGGGAGTCTAGGAGTTTGGCTAAAGTCACACCTGCCACATCCCACAGCCCTGAAATGGACAGAATCTCCTTTTTTGCAGCTCTCAAACCATCTCGATCAATCCATCAGAATAGAGCTGGAAGGTACCTGAGAGATCATCTAGTCCAACCCCCTGCTCAAGCAGGATACCCTTTCAAATAGGTGGCTGTCCAGTCACTTCTTTAAAAAAACAAAACAGTGATGAAGCACCCACAATTTTTGGTTGCAAGTCATTCCACTAGTTAATTGTTCTAACTGTCAGGAAGTTTCTCCTTAGTTCTAGGTTGCTTCTCTGCTTGTTTAGTTTCCACCCATTGCTTCTTGTCCTGCCCTCAGGTGCTTTGGGGAATAGTTTGACTCCCTCTTCTTGGTGGCAACCCCTTTTCGGCAGTTTTATAAAAAAATAAAAATTCCATTTTTAATTTGCATATCTCAAATCAAGTTCCTAATTTATTTTATTTATTTATTTTGTGAGATTTATATACCGCCTCACAGTGCAAGCACTCTCTAAGCCAGTGGTTCCCAACCTTTCTAATGCCGCGACCCCTTAATATAGTTCCTCATGTTGTGGTGACCCCCAACCATAAAATTATTTTGGAAACCCAGCGAAGAAAGAGGCGAACAGGGAGGGAGGGAAGAGAGAGACTGAGAGATATTAGCGCAGGGCTAGCCTGATCATACAGCCTTGGTGCTGAGGGCGCCACCGCCGGGGGCAGGAGGAGCTAAGCCGGAGTGAACTGGAGAAGGAGGTGGTTCCGGAGCATGGTCCATCGCCGCTGCCCTGCTCCATATGATCAGGCTAGCCCTGTGCTAATATCTCTCAGTCTCTCTCTTCCCTCTCTCCCTGTTTGCCTCTCCGCGCCAGCCGAGGGCGAGAGGGCAGACAGACAATTCCGACCCAGCTGTCCTCCTTCCCACCGTCATGCGCTGTGAAACTTAAGTGGTCGTTGGCTGGCCGTTCCCTCCCGTGACTCCCTTTCCCTTCAACACCAGCGGGAAGAAATTGCCGCTGCGAGCAGGAGACAGGGGCGGCCACAGATGTCTTAAGCACCGCCTTGTACTCTCCAGCGCGCAATCTTGTGACGCCCCGCCCCTTAGCTGATGATGTTAAAGCTCGGCCGCCAGGCGTCACAAACACCTCTCACCGAATGGCACCTCTCCCGACCAATCGGAGGGCTCGGGCGAGTTGAGCCAATATGGCCAGGCTTGTGGCAGGGGGGGGGGAGCTGAGGATGCCGGGGCGACCCCTGGAAAATGGTCATTCAACCCCCAAAGGGGTCCCGACCCCCAGGTTGGGAACCACTGCCTTAGACTGTCTACAGTCGACCTCACCCCATTCCTAAGAGGTCTGTAAGGGGCGTGCATAAGCGCACCAGCATGCCTACCATCCCTGTCCTTCTGTCCTATTGTCCAATTTTATCTTTTGCTTTTGTTTATGTTTATACCATACCTGCTATCTTGTACATGTTTTGATAATAAATAAACAAACAAACAAACAAGCAAACAAACAAATAAATAAATGCCCACAATTCTCAGTAAGGAGCAATCCAGGAAGGTTTGGTGTCTAACACCTTCTCCCTTCAGCTGCTCATTTTCTTAAGCACACCTTGGTGTTTACTGCACTTTTCGAAGCTTTCCGATCTCCTGGTTTGTGACTAGTTGGCTTCTGACCTTGTTTCATAACCCCCTGCTGGACTTTTACAAGTTTTTCCCGTAAAAAAAGTTTTTCTTGATTATACTTTTTTGAATAAAATAAAATAGTTAAACAAAAAAGTTGTGTTTTGCAAGAAAAGACCTATTCTGTGCCATTTCAGCATTTATTTCCATTTCACAAAAAAAAAACTGCATTGCAAATATTTCTGCCGTTTCCCCATTTCCCCTTTTTCCTAATGGTTTTTTCTTTCCACATCGATTTGGATCTCAAATTCTATTTCAAATTTGAATTTGCATAAAAATTTAGAAAGCCTGGATCTGATCTAAGCCAGACAACTGGAGAATTACCATGTTTTCTGCAGAAATTATTCCTTCCTTCCTTTCTTCTCCTATTTCACTTTCTCTTTCTTCTTTCATTCCACTTTTTCTCTGTCTTTCTCTCCTTCCCTCCTCCCTCCCTCCCTCCCTCTTTCCCTTCTTTCCTTTCTTCCTCCTTTCCTCCCTCCCTCCCTCCCTTCTTTCCTTTCTTCCTCCCTCCCTCCCTCCCTCCCTCCCTCCCTTCCTTGTCCCTTTTTCAACCTTCTGACAAGCAAAGTCAAGGGGAAGATTCACTTAATGACCGTGTTCCTAATTTATCAACTGCAGTGATTCGCTTAACAAATGTGGTAAGAAAAGTCATGGGATGAGGTAAAATTCACTTAATAAATGTCTCACTTAGCATCATAAATTTTCAGCTCCATTGTTGTCGTAAGTTGAAGACTACTTGTATTAATCTGTTTGTGTGAAAAAAGGAGAGAAAGGTTTCCTTGGTAACCCTCTGCAGAGTTCTAAAGTCTGCAGATACTTTCCCAAAATTGGTAAGTTTAATATTTGTGGGCCTAAATTGTGGGTGCTCCATCACTCGAGGTTTTCAGAAATGGACTGAAGAATCTTTGTTATAAATATAAGGTCTCTGTGGGGGCTTTTAAAGAAGAGATTCGACAGACATTTGTCTAGAATGGCCTAAGGCCGCCTGCTTCAGCAGAGGGTTGGACTAGAAGACCTCCAGGGTCCCTTTCAACTCTCTTATTCTGTTAGTCTTTTAAACATAGAAGTAGGAAAAAGCCATATATGAGTATATATTTATTTATTCATTTATTTATTTATTGCCGGAGGATCTTTTTGGGGAAGGATTGGACGGACTGGAACATGGTTTTTCTCTGCTGGTTTTCCTCAGATCGGAGCGTAGAGGCCGCAGGTCCTTCTGAATCCCCTCTTACCCTTTGAAAGGGATGGAGACCCCGAAGGTCGTTTCTTGAAGAATTTGTTGACACCTTTCTTCACGCTATTCTTCTGCTTTTTGAAACTATTTTTGAAAATCTTGACCTTCCTGGGCTGATCCTAGAGCGGAAGAGAAGGACCGGGGTCAGGGCTGGGTCCCCAACGGGTAGCCCTGGGTGGGGGCCATCAGCCCCTTCCTCTTTTTTGCTTCCTCGCTGCTCCGGGATCAGGCTGGACCCTCGCAAAGGGTGCAATTGTGGCATTTCCCCCTCACTTTCCTTTCCCCTCTCCTTTTTCCTTCCCCTAATTTCCTATTTCTGTTTTTCTTCCTATTTTATACATTCAATAAATAAACAAATAAAAAGAAAATGCTTTTGTTGATCTTGCAAAGGTAATCTGCCATTCCACTCCCACCCCATCCCTGCATCGCCTGGGATCGAGTGATTCTTTCTCTCCTCTTAATGGGCTTCCCCCTCCCCTCTGGGGAAGACCCCCTCTCCAATAGTCTAAAGTCCCAAAACAGAGAGAGGCGGACTGGAGATTGGAGAAAAATTTGTCCAGAATAGTGTGCGTTCTCCTTTTGAGCAGGGGGTTGGACTAGAAGACCTCCAAGGTCCCTTCCAACTCTTGTTCTATCATTCCATAAGAGTCTCCTGCTTGAGTAGAGGGTTGGACTAGAAGTCCTCCAGGGTCCCTTTCAAATATCTTATTCTGTTAGTCTTTTAAACATAGAAGTAGGAAAAAAGCCATATATGAGTATATATTTATTTATTCATTTATTTATTGCTGGAGCATCTTTTTGGGGAAGGATTGGATGGACTGGAACATGGTTTTCCTCAGATCGGAGCGTGAAGGCCGCAGGTCCTTCTGAATCCCCTCTTACCCGTTGAAGGGGATGGAGACCCCGATGACCTTTGGTTTCTTCAATAATTTATTGAAACGTTTCTTCCAGCTCTTCCTCTGCTTCCTGAAAAATTTCTTGAATCTCTTGACCCTCCTGGGCTGATCCTAGAGAGGAAGAGAAGGACCGGGGTCAGGGCTGGGTCCCCAACGGGTAGCCCTGGGTGGGGGCCATCAGCCCCTTCCTCTTTTTGTTTCCCCGCTGCTCTCAGATAAGGCTGGACCCTTGCAAAGGGTGCAGTTATGGCATTTCCCCCTCACACTTTCCTTTCCCCTCTCTTTTTTCCTTCCCCTAATTTCCTATTTCTGTTTTTCTTCCTATTTTATACATTCAATAAATAAACAAATAAAAAGAAAACGCTTTCTTTTTCTCCTCTTCATGGGCTTCCCCCTCCCCTCTGGGGAAGGCCCCCCTCCCCAACAGTCTAAAGTCTCAAAACAGAGAGAGGCAGACCAGCCTTGAGGGGGACTCTCAGGTGGAGCCTCCGAAGAGGAAGGAAGAGAAATTCCTACGGCTTTCCAGGATGTTGCTGGAAATTGGAAAATGGTGTTCCGAAAATTGCAATCAGAAATGGACTGATGATGTAACCTAGTTGGGTCGTGAAATGTCTGCAAGAAAGCCTCCAAACACCAATAACTCCATAGTCCTTTTCCTCCTCCTCCTCCTCCTCCTCCTCCTCCTCCTCCTCCTCCTCCTCCTCCTCCTCCTCCTCCTCCTCCTCCTCCTCCTCCACAGTTCAACCCTGAGCTCAAATATTCTCTTCTATTGTTTCCAGAAATGACTTAATTCTCTTCCCAGCATATCTCAAAACTGGGTTGGTTGCTGGTTCAGGTGGAACCAAAGCTTGGTAGATACCATACAAGTGGAAGCTCCTCTTCCAAAACACATCACCCTATGGATGGCCTCAAGTGAGATGGGGTCTCCTCCACCTGGCGAATGGTCCAACCCTCCTTCTAGGTTTGGAGCTCCTCCCAGGAGACCCCCAACCACCATGGCATCTTCTTACCTTCTGGTCTTCCTTCTTTTCCTCCTCCTCCTCTTCGTTCCCCTCCTCCTGCTCCTCCTCCTTTTCACCCACAGGTTCACAGGTGAGAACAAGCAGTGGGGGTATCTCCCCAAAGAAATAGTAGCCTGTGCATCCCATGACCGCCTGTGGAGGAGAAGACAGCATGGTGATAATCATGATAGCACCCAGATTTCATTACACGGAAACCACAATCTCCTTTCCTACGGAGGAATCTCGGATTAGTCCCTCACTTTGCTCCAACCGTCTCCTGCTAGGAAAACATTAGACAACCTAAGATGCTTCAGCCTCAAGGTCTCCCTAGGTACAGGTAGTCCTCGACGTATGACCAGAATCAACCCCAACATTTCTCATTGCTAAGCGAGACCCCATGAGTTTCACCTCATTTTACGACCGTGTTACGCATATCCCTGCAGTTGTTATGTTAGTTATTCAGTGAACCTGGCTTCCAGTTTGCCAGAAAGTTGCAAAAGGGGGGATCATGTGAAGCCGGGACTTTGCAACCGTCATAAATCTGAATCAGTTGCCAAGCATCTGAATTTTGATCATGTGACCGTGGGGAGGCAGCGACGGTCGTAAGTACAGGTAGTCCTTGACTTACGACCACAATTCAGCCCAAAATTGTCAAGCGAGACAATTGTTTAGTGAATTCCATTACATTTTACGACTTTCCTTGCCACCGTTGTTAAGTGAATCACTGCATTTGTTAAGTTAATAACACGGCCGTTAAGTGAATCTGGCTTCTCTTTTGTTTTTTCTCATCAGAAGGTCACAAAAGGGGATCACATGACCCCGGGGTGCCACAACTGTCGTAAATACGAGTCAGTGGCCAAGCGACTGAATTTTGATCAGTCATTAAGTGTGAAAAACGGTTCTAAGAAAGAAATGCTGATGTTTTTATAGGTAGTTTCTTTTTTTATGTTTGCATACCTGCAGACCGAAATCTTGGCAAACTATGAGCAACTCTGTGAATCATTTAAGGCCCCTTGTGGAAAACTACTAAGGGGGGGAGCCAACTTCAGCTTGTAAACTTTTCGCTCCCTTGTAACTCTGGAATGTGTCTCCTTCCCCCCCCCCCAGGAATGTGGAGGTTTTTAAGAAAAGATTGGACAGCCATTGTCTGCTCTCCCTGCTCGGGCTGGGGGCTGGACTAGATGACCTCCAAGGTCTCTTCCAACTCTGTTATTCAGAGGAGGGGATGGAGGAGGGGGAGGAGGAATACTAGGAGAAAGGGAAGGGGAAGGAGAAAAGGGTTTCTGCTTGAGCAGGGGGCTGGACTAGATGACTTCTAAGGTCCCGACTCTGTTATTCTGTAAGGGTCTCCTGTTTGTGCAGAGGGTTGGACTGGATGACCTCCAAGGTCCCTCCAACACTGTTATTCTGTAAGGGTCTCCTGTTTGAGCAGGGGGTTGGACTAGAAGACCTCCGAGGTCCCTTCCAACTCTGAGGTCCCTTCCAACTCTGTTATTTGGAGGAGGAGGAGGAGGAGGAGGAAGAGGAGGAAGAGGGGCAGGAGGGGGAGGGAGGAGAGGGAGGAGGAAAACAAGGAGAGAGGGAAGGGGAAGGAGAAAAGGGTGTCTTATTTGAGCAAGGGACTGGACTCGAAGACCTCCAAGGTCCCTTCCAACTCTATTATTTGGAGGAGGAGGAGGGGGGAGGAGGAGGAGAGGGAGGAGGAAGACAAGGAGAGAAAGGGTGTCTTGTTTGAGCAGGGGGCTGGACTAGAAGACCTCCAAGGTCCCTTCTGACTCAGTTATTCTGAGAAGGAGAAAGAGGAGGAAGAGAGAAGTTCTGTCACGGGTCCCTCCTCTATCCATGGGCTAAGAGTTGCCTTGGAGAGGCGAGAGGAAGGACATCCCTCAAGAAGACCAAAGAAGCAGGGAAAGATGTCCTACAGAAGTCCCCATCTAAAATAGATGACCAACCCCATCATTGGCATCGGCCACTCACCCCGTCTTCTTGGAAGTCGCATTCCTCCAAGGAACGTTCTTCTGCCACCTGGCACACCGTCTCCTGGATGGTGAAGTTCAGATCTTGGTTGCTTTCAGAAAGAGGGTCCTGAAACAAGACACACAGTCAAACAGGTGGTTAGTCTGGAGACCCCCCTGACCTCCCTCCCACATCCCCTTGGAATTATGTTGAATGAGTCTTGACGGAGCCACCGGAATATATCTACAGAGCAGAGTCCCTGCAGGTTCCAGAAGTTCTGGATTCCATGCCCACCATCCTGACCGGTCCTAGTTGAAGGATCTTGAAGATCTTCGCGGTGGAACTGATTCCACCTTTTCACCTAGCTTCCCACGAGGGACGTGTCTACTCTACAAAGAGTCTAAACAGGACAAATCCACTCCAGTCTAGTGAGAAGAAGGATTAGGGGTGGCATGATAGCAACATTTGAGCGGCTCCTACAAAGAAGAGGGGGGTCAACACCTATTCTCCAAAGCACCTGAAGGCAGGGCAAGAAGCAATGGATGGAAACTAATCAAGGAGAGAATCAACCTGGAATTAAGGAGAAACTTCCTGACAGAATAATCAACCAGTGGAACAACTTCCCTTCAGAGGTTGTGGTGCTCCATCACTAGAGGCTTTCAAGAAGGGAATGGACAACAAATCAAGGAGAGAAGCGACCTAGAACTAAGGGGAAATTTCCTGACAGTGAGGACAGTTAATTGATGGAACAGCTTGCCTTCAGAAGTTATGGGTGAGGACTTCAAGAAAAGTTTGGATAGCCTTTTGTCCAGAACAGGAGAGGATCTCCTGCTTGGGCAGGAGGTTGGACTAGAAGACCTCCAAGGTCCCTTCCAGCACTGCTATTCTATGTTTCTAAGTTTCAAATGCACCATGGACCCAAACTGAAGGGTGGGTAGACCATAAATGAAGGCTCCTCAAGATCTCCATGCTGGGAGAACAGGCTGGGGTGGGTCTCTTTTTTCACCCAGGACAGCTTCCCACAAAGGATGGGTCTACTCTACTCTACGCAGGTCAGGGTCAAGTCCACAATGGACCTGAATTGGAGAGCACCTACCCACTCAGGTGAAGGAACAGCTTCCAGGAGACGGTAGAGGGAGTCTTCCCCAGATTTGCTGTTGTAGATGCTCACTGCAAGCTCCACAGCCTCATCATAGGTCAGGGGTTTGTGTGGAAGTGAGGAGCTCCCACCGATTGTAAGAGCTCCAACCACCAGCAAGGACTTCCAGAAGAACCCTTCCATCCTCGCTTCTTCTACTAAGGAGCTCCACAGCTGATGTGGTTCCCGGGACCCAGGAGGCCTCCTTATATACCCTGGTGGGCAGGTCATCTCCTTGTGGGGTGGTGACCAGGGGTTTCCCCCCACAGAATTATCCAAGGTCCTTCCTCAAAAGGAGGCACTCCTTTTTTTTTGAGAAGGGGGCACAGATAAGCAGGCTTTGAAAATGTATTCACTGTCCTAAATGTTTTTCTGGCAGGTTTCCAGATCACGCCTTCTCAATCTTGGCATTTCCCCAGCAATGGGGACCTTGGGGAGGGGCGAGGGGCTGAGGCCAACCCATCTGAACGTGCTCTTTGAATTGAGGGATAAGAGGGAGAGAAGGGGCTCCTGCTTGAGCCAGGGGTTGGACTAGAAGACCTCCAGGGTCCCTTCCAACTGTTATTCTGAGAAGGAGATAGAGGAGGGGGGGAGAGGGGGGAAGAAGGAGAGAAAGGTTTCCTTGGTAACCCTCTGCAGACTCTAAAGTCTGTAGAGACTTTCCCAAAATTGGCAAGTTTAAGATTTGTGGGCCTGAAATTGTGGGTGCTCCATCACTGGAGGTTTTCAGAAATGGGCTGAAGAATCATTGCTCTCTAAGGCCTCTAAAGATGAGATTGGACATCCGTTTGTCCAGAATGTTATAAAGTCTCCTGCTTCAGCAGGAGGTTGGACTGGATCAGGAGGTTGTGAGTTCGATCCTAGGTAGAGACAGATTTGGGTCTCCTGCTTGGGCAGGGGGTTGGACTAGATGACCTGCAAGGTCCCTTCCAACTCTGTTAATCTGTTAATTTGAGATGACCTCCAAGGTGCCATCCAGTCATATAATTCCATATTCCTAATGATTTCCACTATTCTGGACAAACATTTGTCCAGAATAGTGTAGGTTGTTCTTTTGAGCAGGGGGTTGGACTAGAAGACCTCTAAGGTCCCAGTGCTATGATTCCATTAGCATCGCCCCATTTTTCGACAATTCTTGTCCTGGCAATTAAGTGAATTGCTGCCGTTGCTTAGTCAGCCACAGGGTTGTTAAGTCAGTCTTGACTTAGCTTGTCAGAAGGTCGCAAAAGGGGAACGTGTGACCCTCGGACACTCCCACCGTCATAAATATAAGTCAATTGCCAAGCATTTGAATTTTGATCATGTGACTATGGGGATTCTGCCAACGGTCGTAAGTGTGAAAAGCGGTGCTAAGTCACTTTTTCAGTGCCTTAACTTTGGATTGTCACTAAATGAACTGTTGGAAGTCGAGGACCGCCTGTGATGGATGAATGGATGAATGGAGACACAGACAGAGAGAGGAACAGAGGGATGATGGCTGATAGAGAGAGGGGGAAGACAGAGCAAGAGACAGTGAGAAAGAAAGAAAGAAAGAAAGAAAGAAAGAAAGAAAGAAAGAAAGAAAGAAAGAAAGAAAGAAAGAAAGAAAGAAAGAAAGAAAGAAAGAAAGAAAGAAAGAAAGAAAGAAAGAAAGAGAGACAGATAGAAGAGAGATATTTACCCACCATCAAGCATTGTCACGTGTGGCACCACAGGGTTGCGCCAAGGGCACCAATTGTGCAAGGCCTAAATGTTGTCGGTTTGCCCCCTCCCCTCCCGTTCTCGTAAGACCCTGGGAAGGAGGGCTGTGGTGGGGCCAAGCCCAGAGAGGAGAAGGACGGGCTGAGTCACCCGAACTTCGTGGGGAAAGTCCACACAAAAGAGGGAACTCACAACTCAGCCATGTGGGGTGGGGAGCGCAACGGGGAGCATTTGGTTATGACTCTGAACAGAACCTGGGAATCCAAAAAGGGAACTCTTGAATCCGTGTCTCACAATATCACCTGGTTTTGTTATGCATTTCTTTGTTCCACTGATTTATATTTTGCCTTTATTATTTTTTATAAACCATTCAAGGCGGCTAATATTCCATCCTCTTCCTGCTTTCCTCACAACAACAGCCCTGTGAGGTGGGTTGGGCTGAGAGGGAAGGACTGGTCCAAGGTCACCCAGCTGGCATTCATGGCTAAGGCGGGACTAGAACTCCCCGTCTCCTGGTGATTGGATCACCCAACTGGCATTCATACCTGAGACGGGACTAGAACTCCCCATCCCCTGGTGATTGGCCCAGAGTCACCCAACTGGAGTTCATAATGGTCTCCCAGTTGCTAGGCTAGTTTCTATTTATGATTTATAAAAATATTTTTTTTAAAATCTAAAAAAAAGGAGGTTGTGAGTTGATTGCTTCTGTGTTGTTGTGAGTGTTGTTATCCTCGACCGCAACCGTATACATTGTGATGATTGTTGGTTTTGTAAAGTTTTAATTGGACGTTTGCGCAGAGTTGCCAAACAGGTGGCTGTATTAAAGGATTAAAGGGAAAAGCCATAAAGAGAAAATCTATCCAGGTGTTGGCTAAGATTCAACAATGGTTTGAGGGAATATAATCCTAAAACAAATCAATCAATCAATCAATCAATCAATCAATCAATCATATAAGCTTGGGAAAGGCCACAGGTGAGAAGTTGTGGATGGTAGCTGGGTGTTTGCAGTTTCATGTTTCCTTAAAGTGGCTATTTTTCAGCACTTCTGGATTCAGACATAAAACAAGTCAATGCAGGCAGTCCTCGACTTATGACCATTGATTTAGTGACCGTTCAAAGTTACAACAGCATTGCAAAAAAAGTGATGTATAACCATTTTCACACTCATGTCTGTTGCAACATCCCCATGGTCACGTGATTTATGACGGTCGCAGTGTCCAGGGTCCCACAATCCCCTTTTGCGACCGTCTGACAGAGAGGAAGCCAGATTCACTTAGCAACCGTGTAACTAACCTAACAATCGCAGTGATTCATTTAACAAAGAGGGCAAGAAAGGACATCAAATAGGGCAAAACTCACTTGTGTCTTACTTAGCAAAGGAAATTGTGGTCATAAGTCAAGGACTACTTGTGAATCAGCTGTTTTCTCCTTCTTATTTCATCTAGCGAGAGATGCCAAGGTCTGACTGGTCTTGAAAACGGGGAAAATTCTCCAAAGAATCCATTTAATAAAAATAAATTAAAGTTAAAGTTAAAGTTTTAAAGTTAAAGTTAAAGTTTTAAAGTTAAAGTTAAAGGTTTAAAGTTAAAGGTTTAAAGTCAAAGTTTTAAAGTTAAAGTTAAAGTTAAAATAAATAAAATTAAAAATAAATCAGAATAAATCAGAATAAGAATCAGAGTGAGAATCAAAATCATAATTTAAGCAGAAAAGGCGAAAAGGAAAGGAGGAAGGCTAAGGAAAATGAACCTCCAATTGAGATTAAACATAATGAAGGAAATAAAATGGAGATAAAGGAACAAAAGAAGAATATGTTGGGGGGAAAACTGGAAACCCCAAATTTCACCCAAAGAAATCAGGATGGAATTCCCACAAGTGTTGTAGAAACCCATTTCCCGTCGTATTTTGCAAGAAACAGCCTTACTCCATCTCGTTTCAGCAAAACAACATGTTTTGTTCTTAAAACAAAAGCTGCCTTAAAAACATTTCTGCAATTTATCTTCTTCACAATTTTCCCAGACGGAAATAGTCTTCTGCATGCTGCAATCTTTCCCTTCCCATCTCGATTCAGACTTTAAATCTATTACAAATCTGAATTTACACAATCATTGACAAAGCTCGTATCTGATTGACGTTCTCCACGGTTTCCAAATGCAGGTCTAAGAGGGGAAAAATTGGAGAGAGATCGCCATCATCGGAGATCTGAGACGGGATCTTTCCGAATCTTCTCTTAAGAGGTGACGTGTCCGGTAACAACCTGCTTTTTCTTGAACAACTTCCTAAAGCCTTTTTTGAGCTTTTTGAAAACTCTGAGGAATCGCTTCACCCGTTTGGGCTGATCCTAGACAGGAAGAGAAAGGCCGTCCTTGGTCAGACTGGTTCTCCAACAGTCAGGACAAAAAGCAAGATACATTCAGAATAGTCCTTGACTTACGACCCCAACATTTCTGCTGTTGAGTGAGACATTTTGTTAAGTGAGCTTTGTCCCCATTTGATGACTTTTCTTGTCAAAGGATCTCGATGGGGAGGAACAGGCTCAGGCTTAACCCCGACAAGACTGAGTGGCTCTGGATATTCCCCCCCTAAGGACTATTCCGACTGTCCCTCTTTGGTTCTTGGGGGAGAGAAATTAACTCCCTCAGAACGGGTTCGCAATTTGGGGGTTCTCCTAGATCCACAGCTAAAATTAGACCAACATCTCACAGCTGTGGCTAGGGGAGCCTTTGCACAGGTCCGCCTGGTGCACCAATTGCGACCATACTTGGAGAAGGAGGCTCTACTCACGGTCACTCATGCCCTTGTCACCTCTAGATTGGACTACTGTAATGCGCTCTACATGGGGCTACCCTTGAAGAGTATCCAAAGACTTCAACTGCTGCAAAATGCGGCTGCGCGTGCTGTGGTGGGTGTTTCAAGATACACCCACACGACTGCCATCTTGCATTGGTTGCCCATTGGTCTCCGGGTGCAATTCAAGGTGTTGATCATCATCTTTAAAGCCCTACATGGCTTAGGTCCAGGTTATCTCCAGGACCGCAACCTACCTCATACTTCCCTTTGACCGGTTAAGTCCCACAGAGTGGGTCTCCTCCGGGTCCCATCAGCCAAACAATGCCGGCTGGCAGGGCCTAGGGGGAGTGCCTTCTCTGTAGGGGCCCCTGTTCTCTGGAACCAACTACCCCCAGAGATCCGACTTATCCCCACCTTGCTGGCATTCAGAAAAGCCATTAAGACATGGCTCTTCCTGCAGGCGGGGTGACCTTGAGACAACTTTCCCCCGTGTATGCATGGTGTTGTATGTCTTTTTTAAACTCTTTTTAAATTGTTTTTTAATAATTTTATTGTTTAGTTGTTCCTTAAAATGTTGTACGCCGCCCTGAGTCCTCAGGGAGTAGGGCGGCATAGAAGAACACTAAATAAATAATAAAATAAAATAAAGTGGATAAGTGAATCGCTGCGGTTGATAGATGAGTAACTTGGTTGTTAAGTGAACCCCATGGACTTTGCCGGTCAGAAGGTCGCAAAAGGGGATCACGTGACAACCCCATCCACCCTGTGTTGAAATGAGAATGATATCTCATAGAGGCGATGTAGGATCTTTTCTTGGAATTCAGACAGTTAGAAATAAAACCGAGATTAAAAGTCTAATGGAAAATATTTATTTCAGTACAAAAACAATAAATCCTGAACAAACTACATTGTGCTGAGTAACACGATCGTTCAGATCAACAGCTAAGGCAGAAGAGAATTAATGGTGGATAGGAATGCAGACATGTGCAAAGAACATCATATCATGTGTTCTGCTTATATTGGAATGTACCATAATATTAAATAGGGGTGCATCACCATGCATAGACATACAACTGACAATATTCACTACGTGACACCCCGGGAGACAGCGACCGTGATAAATACGAACCGGTTGCCAAACATCTGAATTTGGATCACGGGACCATGGGGATGCTGCTATGCTTGTAACTGTGAAAAACGGTAAGGAATTACATTTTCCAGTGCCATTGTAACTTTGAAAAGTCACTAAACAAACTGTTGTAAGTCGAGGACTATCTGTACAGAATACAGAATTTCACAATTGGAAGAGACCTTGGAGGTCTTCTAATCAACAGGTGGACCTCATCGGAACTATGTACCATATCTTTCAAAAATCCCAGAGCACCGGGGAATTACATGAGGATTGGAAAAGGGCAGATATGGTTCCCATCTTCAAAAAAGGGAAAAAATACAGACCCAGTAAACTACAGACCAATCAGCCTAACATCAGTACCTGGGAAGATACTGGAAAAATAATAATAGAAAAAGAGATCTGTGAACACCTAGAAACAAATAAAGTTATAACTATTAGCCAGCACGGGTTTGTTAAAAACAGATCATGTCAAACCAATCTTACTTCATTCTATGACAAAGTGTCTAAATTAGTAGACCAGTGAAATGCTGTAGACATAGTATACTTAGACTTCAGTAAGGCATTCGATACAGTAGACCACAACCAATTTCTGGGTAAGCTAGAAAAATGGAGGGTAGACAGCATCACCAACAAAGGTGATATTCAACCGGTTCTATCTGGATTGCGTGAACCGGTAGCGCTGACTGCGGGTGGCCCTGCCCCCCCACGTAAGCACATCATTTTTTTGACGCTGTGTGCATGTGCGCGCTCACATTTGTGAACTGGTAGGGAAGGTAAGTGAATACCACCCCTGATCACCACCTGATGGATTTGTAGCTGGCTGACAAACCATACTCAACAAGTTGTCCTTAATGGTACTACATCTACATAGGGGAAAGTAAGCAGTGAGATACCACAAAGTTCTGTCTTAGGCCCAGTATTCTTCATTATCTTCATAAATGACTTAGATGAGGGAATAGAAGGGGAACTCATCCAATTTGCAGATCATACTAAAATAGGAATAGCCAACACCCCAGAAGACAAGCTCAGGACCCATTGAATAACATGAAATTTAATGTGGAGAAAAGCAAGGTTTTATACCTGGGCAGGAAAAACCAAAGGTACAAGTAAAGATTGGGCGAGACAAGAGGTGGGTTCCTCCCGGTTTGGACCGGTTTGCCCGAACCGGTAGCAAGCCACTGGTGACATCACGATGATGTCACCGAACCAGTTATGTCAGTGCCGGTCCGTGGACGCCGCCATCTTTTTTTGGATTTTTTTTTGGGGGGGGGGAGGTATTTTTTTATTATTTTTTTCTCATTTTTTTTTCTTCTGCACATGTGCAGAAGTTGAGTTTCCGGCACTGTGCATGTGTCGCCATCTTGTTTTTGGCTTTTTTGCGGGGGGATTTGTTTTTTTATTTTTTGGCACTGCAGATGTGGATATGAGGCGCACCCACGCAGTGCGGGAGGAAGCGAACTGGCAGTGAGGTAAGTTAGAACCCACCCCTGGGCGAGACCTGGCTCAAAAAGAGGAACCTTGGAGTCCCACTGGAAAATCACTTGAATATGAGCCAGCCGTGTGCGGCAGCAGCCAAAAAAGCTAATACAATCCTTGGTTGTCTAAACAGAGGCATAGAATCAAAATCACGTGAACTGTTAGTACCGCTTTATACAATCTTAATAAGGCCACACCTGGAATACTGAATCCAGATTTGGTCACCACATTAGAAAAAAGATGTTGAGACTTTGCAAAAAGTGCAAAGAAGAGCAACTGAGATGATTAAAGGCCTGGAGACTAAAACATACAAAGAAAGGCTGCAGGAATTGGGCATAATGAAAAGAAATCTAATGAAAAGAAGGACTAGGGGGGACATGATAGCAGTATTCCAATATTTGAGGGCAGAGGTGGTGTTCAGCTGGTTCGTGCCACTTCGCGCGAACCGTTGGCGGAAATGTAGCCAAGGTCGCCGAACCGGTAGCAGTGGCCAGCTGGCCACCCCCCTGAACCGGTCCCCCGGTTGCCGCTTGCTCACCCCGCCCGCCATGTTCATTGCCGCCATTTTCTTCACCACGCGCATCCCATTGCCTTGCAAGTCTAATGGGATGCACATGCACGAAGAATATGGCAGTGACGGCATGGCAGCAGCTTTTTCCGTGACCTCTGGTAGTTTTGGGTGGCATACGCCAGCCACTGCAGCCACAAAGCAGCTTGCCTTCCGGACTCTGGACCAGCCACCGCGGAAGGTAAGCAGCCTGAACAAAGAGGCAGTGGGGGGGGGGGAAGCGGGGCTAGGGCCAGGGCTGCTAAAGGAGGGGAAACAGGGGCGACTGGCGAAGGGAGGGCGGGGGTAGATAGGTGGAAATTCCAAAAATTTTCCTACCTTTTCCTGTGAGCGTGGCTAGGTGGGGGGTCATGTGGCTGAGTGGGCATGGGTGTGAGTGATGTCAAGTTGGCCATGCCCACTCAGTCACATGACCCCCCCCCATCTAGCCACACCTACCGAACTGGTAGCAAATTTTTTTGAAACCCACCACTGTTTGAGGGGCTGCTACAAAGAAGTGGGGGGAGGGTTTCAGACTATTTTCCAAAGCACCAAAAGGTAAGACAAGGCAAGAAAGCATGATTGCAAACTAACCAAGGAGAGAAGCAACCTAGAATTAAGAAGAAATTTCCTAACAGTGAGACCAATCAACCCATGGAACAGCTTGCCTTCAGAGGTTGTGGGTGCTCCACAGCTTCAAAATGACACGGGATAACCACTAGTCTGAAATGGTACAGACTGCTCCAAAGGGGATTGGACTAGAAGACCTCTGAGGTCCCTTCCAACTCTATTATTCTATGCTCTAGTCCAGTGATGGCGAACCTATGGCACGGGTGCCACAGGTTGCACGCGGAGCCATATCTGCCGGCACGCAAGCCATTGCCCTAACTCAGCTCTAGCATGCATGTGCACACCAGCCAGCTGATTTTTGGCTTTCATGGAGGCTCTGGGAGGGCGTTTTCGGCCTCCGGAGGGCCTCTGGGGGGGCGGGGGAAGCCGTTTTTTGCCCTCCCCAGGCTCCAAAAAAACCTCTGGAGCCTGGGGAGGGCGAAAAATGGGCCTACTGGGCCCACCCAAAGTCGGGAAACGGGAGAGCGGGGGATCGTGCAGGCATGCATGGGGGTGGGGCAGCACTGGGGGATCACACGCGCATGCGCCGGGGGCAGGGGGACATTGAATTATGGGTGTGGGCACTCGCACGTGCGCAATAGCGTGCACGCGCGTGCCTTTGGCACCCGAGGAAAAAAAGGTTCGCCATCACTGCCCTATATAATTTCAGACAAATGGTTTTCCAATCTCTTTTTAAAAACCTCCAGTGTGGGAGCACCCACAACTTCTGGTGGAAAGCTGTTCCCCTGGTTAATTGTTTTCATTGTTGGGACAAATTAACAGAACAACAGTTGGAAGGGACCTTGCAGGTCTTCTACTCCCATTTCCTTCTCGAGCAGGAAACCCTACAGCATTTCAGACAAGTGGCTGTCCAGTCTCTTCTTAAAGGGAGAACATTTCTCCTTAATTCCAGGTTGCTTCCCCCTTTGATTAATTTCCACCCGTTGTTTCTTGTCTAGCCTTCCGGAGAGGAGAATTGTCTGGAGAATACGCTACTGATGTGATTTGAGAAACACAAATGAAAAATGGCAGGTTTTGAGAAGGGTAGGGGGCCTTCAAGGAGGAAATCCTGCCCATTTCTGGGGACACGAGAGACGATGGATATGATTTAAGCTCAAACTCAGGACTTTCCGTTTCAGAAACTGGAATGCAGGAAGCAGAAATTGTGTTTGCACAACCTTGCAAAACAATCAGCCTCTCTTCTCCCACCCCACCCCACCTTGAATCGAGTTATTTCCTCAAGAGGCTTCCCCCTCCCCTTTTGAGAAGACCTCCGTCTAAATTCTCAAAATGAACCTTAGGACTCTCCGCAGAGTCCCCGAAAGAAACAGGAAGAGAAATTCTTATGGCTTTCCATAAATGACTTAATTATGTTTAAGTCAACAGCGTTTACGTTTAATATCGCAACAGTGGGCAGGTTATTGGTTCAGGAGGAACCAAAGCTTCAAAGATAGCTATAAGTGGAAGTTCCCCTCTAACACATGTGGCATAGAAGGTCGTCTGAGGTCGTCACAGGAGGCCTCAGAGATCCCACCACCTTCTAACCTTCTCCTGCTCCTCCTCTTATTATTTCTCCTCTTCCTCCTTCCTCCTCTTTGCAAACCCCCCTCCCTTGTAGCACTGATGACGTTCCCTAGTTGGGTCCTGAAACATCTGCAAGAAACCAACCGAGCTCGGAGAACACTAAGGACCTGTCAGTTCAGCTCTGAGCTACAGATTTCTATGGTTTCCAGAAATGACTTAATTGTGTCTCCAGCATATCTCAACATTGGGTAGGTTGCTGGTTCAGGAGGAGCCAAAGCTTGGGAGATGCCATTGAGGTGGAATCTCCTCTCTAAAAGATGTGGCAAATGTAGGACCGCATCTGAGATGGGGCCTCCTTTGCCTTGCAGATGGTTCAACCCTCCTTCTAGGTTTCAAGCTCATGGCAGGAGGCCCCATCCATCACACTAAGTTCTTACCTTCTTCTCCTTCTCCTCTTCCTCCTTCTCCTCTTCCTCCTTGTTCTTGGCCTGGTTCTCCTCCTCCTCCTCCTTCTCCTCCTGGTTCTCCTCTTCCTTCTTCTCCTCTTCCTCCTTGTTCTTGGCCTGGTTCTCCTCCTCCTCTTCCTTCTTCTCCTCTTCTTCTCCTTTCTCCTGCTCCATTCCACCCACAACTACACAGGTGAGAACAACCACTGGGGGCCTCTCATCGAAGAAGTAGTAGCCAGTGCATTGCCTGGCCACCTGCAGAAGAGAAACATGCATGCATGAAAGCAGATATACGTGTCCCAAGATAATGTTGCCGGATCCAATCAGTCACCAGGACCAGACATTGAAGTCTTTCCAGCTTTTGGGCTCCTGCTGGAGACCACCCTCAAGTGACGTCTCTTTCTGTCCAGAATGTGGAATGTGGAGAGAGAGAGAGAGAGAAAAGTTCCCTGAAGATGGTTCCAGCATGAATCCGAAAGCTTGGAAGACCAAACCTCTGGACCTGGTGACCGACTCAGATTGGATCCTGCAGAAAAAAGATCACTGAGATTCAAGCTAGCTCCCAGAATTGATTACGTGGAGGCCATCATCTGGTTTCCTAAGGAGGAATCTTGGATCAGCCCCTGACATTGCTTCAACCATGTCCTTTCAACATCGTTAGACAAGCTAAGCTGGTCCAACCTCAGTCTCTCCATGTAGCTTTTGGTGGAAGAGTAAGCGACTCCTGAAGGGTTCAAGTGTTGGGTCCCTTCTCCAACCATGGGGGTGGACCTAAGGGTTGGCCTGGAGAACCTAGAGGAAGCGTGTCCCTCAGGACAAAGGTGGAAGGGAAAGAGGCAATCTCAAATATGCTCTTTCTTCAACCCAGTGGGGACGGAGAACCAGTTTCAGCTCTGCCAGGAAGGTCCTACAGAGGTCCCATGGCCCTGTCTCCATCCACCATAGATCACTGGCATCAATCACTCACCCCGTCGTCTTTGAAGTCACATCCATCAAAGAAAACCACATCTTCCAACAGGCACATGGTCTCCCTGATGGTGAAGTTCAGCTCTTGATAGCTTTCAGAAACGGGATCCTGAAACCAGCAGATGGTTAGTTTGAAGGCCACCTACACCTCCTCCCATTTTACACTGGAATTCTTTCTGAATGACTCTTGATGTAGCCAACAAATGTGGCTGGAGAGCAGAGTCCACGAGGGATCCAGAAGTTCTGGATTCCATGCCCATCATCCTTACTGACCACAGATGAAAGCTCTTGAAGAACTCCATGCTAGGAGAACAGGATGGATGGATTCCCCCTTTTCTCACTAGCTCACCGGCAACCTCAGAACTGCTGCCCATCAGGGATGGGTCTTCTCTACAAAAGACTCTAAACAAGCCCACAGTGGACCTGAACTGAGGACTACGAGCCGAGGTGGCCAGTGGTTAAAAACAGCACTGCAACTACTTCAGTGACTGCTAGTTCAGCAGTTCAGCTGTTCAAATCTCACCAGGCTCAAGGTTGACTCAGCCTTCCATCCTTCTGAGGTGGGTAAAATGAGGACCCAGATTGGGGGCAATATGCTGAACTCTGTAAACCGCTTAGAGAGGGCTGTAAAGCACTATGAAGCGGTATATAAGTCTACGGGATATTGCTATTGCTACGTACCCATTCAGGCTGAGGAAGGGCCTCCAGAAGCCGGTATACACAGTCTTCCCCTGCTTTGCTATTGTAGATGGCCACTGCAAGGTCCACGGCCTTCTCATAGGTCAAGGGTTTATTATGTGGCAGTGAGGAGCACCCAAAGACTGAAAGAGCTCCAACCACCAGCCAGGTCTTCCAAAAGCTCCCTTCCATCGTTGGTTCTTCTGCTATGGAGGTCCACAGCCGATGTGATCCTCAGGACCAGGTCTCCTCCTTTTATGTCCTGATATGCATGTCGTACACTCTCTGGCTGACGACCAAAATTTCCCCCCCACTGAATTTTCTGAGGTCCTTCCTGCACACTCTTCTTGGGAGGGGGATAGAGACAAAAGAGGACCAGCCAGGAAGCGTTTTGTTCAGGTGGGAAAACTGGAGTATAAAGAAACAGGTGCAGACCCATGGTGTAGATTATAATCACCTTTATTTTCTCCATTCACGAGGGTTAGGGATGGATGCCAAGGTGTAAACCAGTAGTGGGTTCTGAATTAGTTTGCTACCGGTTCGTGTGCGAGCTCGTGGGTGCACGCGATGCTCTGTGCATGCGCAGAAGCATCCCGGACGGGTGGGCGGAGCCACCCACCACCACCGCTACCGGTTCTAAGAACCAGTCCGAACCGGGAACAACCCACCGCTGGTGTAAACTCACAGTAGGAGACCTTTAATAATATTGTGCAGGATCTTCTGTCTTTGGAACTTTCCAGGTTGCGTGTGACAACTGACAGCAACGGTGGTTGTGTTGCTGGCCTTCGACCCTCACTGTCACCTATGCTCCACTCCCTTCAGCCTTTTTTGAAGTCTGATTGATTATTCCCCGCCCCCTTAATTCTCGTCCTAAATTCTCCACTGGGAGCTTTCTGAAATATGCAGAGAAGCGTTTCTCTATCCTGGCAACTTTTAGATTTGTGGACTTCGGGTTGTGGGTCTTAAAGGGGGTTCAGTTTTTTTTTTTTAAAGCTGATTGTCAAGTCTTCTCCAAGCATAATTAAGTCAAGCCCTCTTTGGGGGCCAAGCTTACTTCTGGTTTATCTTAGCAAGACACCCATGTGGGAGAAGCGGTGGCAGAATCTGGGGGTGAAGAGGGGCATCAGTCTAGAATCACTACATAGTCATAAGCAAACTGAGTCCAACTCTGCTTGAGTGGCGCTGATCGTTAGTTATCTCTTAGCAAGGGACTAAGAGTGTTAGTTGACTCATTTATTCTGAAATATTACAGGGTCTCCTTCCTGAGTTGGAGGTTGGACTAGAAGACCTCCAAGGTCCCTTCCCACTCTGTTCTTCTGTTATCAGTGGCGCACAAAGCCCCAGACTCAGAGTGGGGAACCAGCAATTTAGGAGGCTGAATGTCCTCATGGCATTGGGCCAGTCTATAGATAGGGGGGCTGCCTTTCTCCTGTGGTTTTTGCTGGCCCCACCAGATCTAAGAGGTAGGGCAGGTTCTGGGCCCCTTTTGTCAAGCGATGACCAAAGACCCATTGTCTTCTCTGGGGCAGCAACTGAAGTGTGAAACTCCTCCCCACCCAGCCCAAAACCCAGATGCTCCCAACCCTGTTAGACCCTCAACAGGTTCTGCATTTCTGACAATTTCCTCCTCCTCCTCCCCCAGGACGTGGGGCAGGCAGTGGGGCGAAGGCTGCTGTTGGTGGGGTTCTGTGATTGAGATGGATTGTTTAGATGGGCGATTGTTTGCAATTGTGAACATTCATCTTTGCGCACCACTCTCACTGGGCGATGGGGGGCCGTGGAAACCATAAAACAACAGATAAAGAAATTGTGACCCTTGGAAAGGAGTCCTGTTTTTCAAGTTACAAAAGGGAGGAAGTCTTAAATAGCAACCTGTTCGCCCTACCTGGCAAACCGGTAGGGAAGGTATTTGGAACCCACCCGTGCTAGAAACCAACTTGGGCTTTGGATCTTCAGGCCTGCCACATTTAGTGCTGTGGGAAACTGGGAGGGGGGAATTGTGTGAGCGGGGAGATATAGTCAAAATGACATTCCTTTCTCCGAGAGTCAAAGTCACTCTGCCCTGCACCTGGAGGGGTGTTCCTGGGAGGCATCTCCAGTTGGGACAGTGCATTGATTTGACAGTGTGATGGGTATGTGGGTGCAGGGGCAGGGGCTTTGGGTTGTGGGTTGTGGAAAACCTGGAAGCTTTCAGATTCGGGTTTTCCCAGATGTGCCAATATGACATCTCTAATAAAATGGAACTTTGTGGAAACTCAGGCCTTGGAGTTTTCTTTCGTTGGGGTTTTTTCTTGGAACCCTGACAGTGGGCCAATCACCAGGAGACGGTGAGTTCTAGTCCCACCCAGTAGTGAGTTCCTACCGGTGCGCTCTTGGCTGTTCTTCGCCGCCGAGCCGAAGAAGCTGGCGGCGTTCGCGGCGCGGGGGAAGCCCCGTGCCGCAAACGCCGCCAGCGTCTTCGGCTCGGCGGCAAAGAACAGCCAAGAGCGCACTGGTAGGAACTCACTACTGGTCCCACCTTAGACAAGAATCTCCCTCTCTCTCAAACTCCCTCACAAGGGTCTGGTTGTGGAGGAAATAGGAAGAGGAAGAAATAATAGCTATATTTGCTGCCTTGTATTATTTCTAAAAACAATAAAGGCTCGTTAAACAAAACCTATACAAAAATGAAGTCATCAGTTATTGTGGCTATTGTCCTGGGCAGCAACAGTATGCATTGTGATGATTGTTGTTGGTTTTATAAACTTTTAAATTGGAAGCTTGCCTGAATTGCTGTTGCAAAAAAAGTGGCTGTATTAAAGGATTAAAGCGAACAAACTTTCTTTCTGGAAAGAGAAACTTCATCAAGGTGTTGGCTAAGATTCAACAATTGTTTAAGGCAGTGGTTCTCAACCTTCCTAATGCACCAACCCTTTAATACAGTTCCTCATGTTGTGGTGACCCCCAACCATAAAATAATAAAATTATAAGGAAACTCAGAGGTGGGTTCTAACTTACCTTGCTGCCGGTTGGCTTCCTCCTGCGCTGCGTGGCTGCGCCTTGTGGGTGCATGTGCGCTTTGCGCGCACACACATGCGCAGTGCCGATTTTAAAAAAAATTGCAAAAAAAAAAAGCCAAAAACAAGATGGCAACGCATGCCCAGTGCCGGAAATTTGGCTTCTGCACATGCTCAGAAGTTCCCATGGTACAGATATTTTTTTATTGTAGTAGTCTATTTGCATGTGGGTGGACCCGCCTGGAGACGGATAGAGGAGTGGTGTCTCGGTTCCTAAGACCATCGGAAATATGTGTTTTCCGATGGTCTTAGGCAACCCCTGTGAAAGGGTCGCTCAACCCCCAAAGGGGTCGTGACCCACAGGTTGAGAACCACTGGTTTAAGGGAACATAATTAGAGGACAGGTCAATCAATCAATTGGTTAGAGAAGATTTGGAAAACTACAGGTGAGAAGTTATGGACAGTACCTCACTGTTCCTGGCCTCGTGTTTGCGTAAAGAACTTTTCAGGAGTTCTGGATTCAAAGATTTAAAAATTTAATTATTAACAATTGTCTTCCTCTTATTTAATTTAGCAAGCAGAATCACTGCTCAGCCTTGGGGGGGGGAAAGGGAGGGGAATAGTTGCAAACTATTTAAGCAGACAGGAGAAAAAGGGAAGAAGAAAAGATAGGAATAATTCAGGTAGTCCTCGACTTACGACCACAATTGAGCCAAAAATTCCTGCTGCTAAGTGAGACATTTCTTAAGTGGGCTTTGTCCCATTTTGCGACCTTTCTTGCCACAGTTCTTAAGTGAATCCCTACACTTATTAAATTAGAATTAAATTAAATTATTAAATTAGTATTAAATTAAATTAGTTCAATTTTTTCTCACCATGTACATGTATACATCCGAACTAGACTGCGTTGTTTCTTTGTGTCATATATGTGGGTATATACATAATTTTCTATTTATTTATTTATTTATTTATTTATTTATTTATTTATTTATTTATTTATTTATTTATTTATTTATTTATTTATTTAGTCACATTTATTTAGTGTATATTGAAGGTGGTGACCATTTGAGAGCTGTATGAAATTAATTTTCCTTTTAATATATGCCAATTAGCATACATTCAAAATGACAATAAAGTTATTCTAAGTCTAAGTCTAATAACACGGTTGTTAAGTGAATCTGGCTTCCCCATTGACTTTGTGTTATAAATTTTGTTTTAACGACAGAGCAAACAAAGAGTACAGCTACCATGTGCTTTACTGCTCAACTGTTTAACTGTAACAGGAAACAGGAAACTCTACTTAGAACAAAAGAGCATAGAGTATATACCATAGAGCCCAACTTGTAACCACTGCCATCTACTGACTGAATATTACTGTAGTTGTTGCATGGCATTCCAACAATGAATTTCAACAATTTGCATGTTGGAAGGGCGCAAAATGGGATCACGTGGGTATCTGCAACCGTCATAAATGTGAGTCAGTTGTCAAATGTCTGAATATCGACCACAGGGATGATGCAATGGTCGTACGTGTGAAAAACACTCATAAGTTCCTTTTTTCTGTGATGTAACTTCGAACGGTCGCTAAATGAATTGTTGTAACTCAAGGAGCATCTGTACTGCAATCTACATAAAAATCTCATAAAGGGGAAAGAATTGGGAGTAAAGGGACAGAAACTGTTGAAATAGAAGGAAAACAAGAGAAATAAGGAACAAATTAGAAGAAGGATGCAAAAACCGCTTTCGCCATGAACAAAAAAAAATATTTTTAACAAAAGAGAGACACTTTGTCCTGCTGTGTTCAGTATTTATTTCCAGTTTTTAAAAGCTGTCTTAGAAATATTTCTGCCAATTTCCCCGTTTCATTCGACCTCTTTCCCTAACTCGTCTCTTCCGCCTGCCATAATACAGGTAGTCCTCGACTTACGACTTCAACTGAGCCCAAAATTTCTCTTCCTAAATCAAACAGTCGTTAAATGAGTTTTGCCCCATTTTACGACTTTTCTTGCCACAGTTGTTAAGTGAATCACTTAAGTAGATAAATTAGTAACCCAGTTGTGAAGTGAATCTGGCTTCCCCATTGACTTTGCTGGTCAGAAGGTCGCAAAAGGGGATCACGTGACCTCGGGACACTGCAACCGTCATAAATGTGAATCAGTTGCCAAGGATCTGAATTTTGATTACGTGGCTTTGGAAATGCTGCAACAGTCGTAAATGTGAAAAACAGTCATAAGATATTTTTTTCAATGGCATTGTAACTTTGAGTGGTCCCTAAACAGACTATTGTATGAGCCAATTGCTGCATGGATCTGCAGGAGCCATGGAAATGTGAAAAAAGGGTCATAAATCACCTTTTTTCCAGTGCTGACGTAATTTGGAATGGTCACTAAATGAATGGTCGTAAGTCGAGGACTACCTCCTGGGTTTGGATTCTCCGAGATCGCCTCGGAGTTACGACTTTCTGGGTCGATCAATTGCACTTCAAAAATGCAGGGAAAATGTACAACCAAGCCGGGGAACTTGTAATTTAATTTCATTTAAATGTAATTAATTTGTAATTTAAATGTAATTTAGCCAGCCCGAATTGGATTAGTTTTTCAATGTAGGTTTAAGAAGGAAAAATGGAGAATTCCCATCTTTTCCCGTGGAAATTCTTCTGGGATCCGGATCCTCATCAGTTACCAGCGGAAATGGGCACCAATGATCAGTTTGGTTTTCTTGAAAATGTTCTTGATGCCTTCCTTGATCTTCTTGAAAAATTTCTTGAATCTCTTGACCCGCCTGGGCTGATCCTAGAGAGGAAGAGAAGGACCGCATACGTGGTCAGGGCTGGTTCCCTAACGGCTGGCCCCAGGCCCCATCCAGCCCCTTCCTCTTTCTGCTTCCCTGCTCAACTTCTCTCCTGCTGGAAATTTTCCCTTAACCCCAATTCTGTTTCCTCTGCTATATTTTATCTAGATTTCAAGATCAAATTTCCTATTCTTTCTCTTTTTCTTTTCTACTCATTTTGGCCTAAATGGGTCGTGAACAGAATTACAGGTAGTCTAGAACAGGGGTCTCCAATTAAAAAAGAATTGATTTCATTTCTTGGCATAAATAAAAAACAACACACCTCCCTACAGAACTTGTGGAAAGCATTGAAAGCATATACAAGAGGAATAACAATAACTTATATGTCAAAAAAGAAAAACAGAAACAAAGGACATAATATTGAAAGAAATTGGCCAATTGGAAAAACAACTCCAAACAAAACCAGGGGATGAACAAATTATTGAGATGTTATCACTAAACAAACATAAATGAAACTTATTAGAACAAGCTGAATACATAAACAATATCAAACATATGAACCAACATCTTTTCAAAAATGCAAATAAACCAGGGAGGTGGTTGGCATATAAACTAAAAAAAGAAAAAGAAAATAGGACAATCCACCAACTGCAGGAAGAAGTAGGGAATTTGCAAAACAATAAAGAGGAAATTAAAAAGATTGCAATTAACTATTTTGAGGAATTATATAGGCAGGAGGAAATTGATTCAGATAAAATAAAAGATTATTTAAAAGAAGAAAGTATGATTGTATTGGAAGAAGAAAAAAGAGATATGTTAAATAAAGAGATAACAGTGAGTGAATTAAAAGAAGCAATTCAAAAGCAGAAAAATAATAAAACTCCAGGTCCTGATGGTATACCAGGGGAGTTCTATAAAAATACAGAGGAATTGATACGGCCAATACTCTTAGAACTCTACAATGAAGTGTTGATGGAAGCTAAGATGCCTGTATCATGGAGAGAAGCATATATCACCGTGATTATGAAAGAAGGTACAGATGCAAATCAAATTCAAAATTATAGGCCAATTTATCTTTTAAATGTGGATTGTAAAATTTTTATGACCATCATTGCAGGATGAATGAAATTTTTTAAAAATGAGATAGTTCACCCTGACCAAAATGGTTTGCTCTCAATGAGACAAATCAGAAACAATACAAGAACAGTACTAAATATTTTGGAATATTATGAAGCGCATCCAGAAAAACAAGTCGCACTTGTTTTTTTGGATGCGCAAAAAGCATTTGATAATCTAAATTGGGAATATATGATTAGACAGATTAAGGAAATGAAATTTGGAGATAGATTCAAACAAATGATAGAAATGGTATATTCCACTCAAAAAGCAAATATAATAATAAACGGAGATACCACAAGGTCATTTGAAATAACAAAAGGAGTCCGTCAAGGATGCCCTTTGTCACCTCTGCTATTTATCCTAACATTAGAGTCTTTATTAATAAAGATTAGAGCAAATAAAGAGATTAAAGGAACTAAGATTAGAAAGGAAGAGTATAAAATTCAAGCGTTTGCAGACGACCTAGTATTTTTTATTGAAGATCCAAAGGAGACAGGACAAATTTTACTCAGGGAAATAGAGAAATATGGAGAAGTAGCATATTACTCAAAATTAATAAAACAAAAACAAAAATGATTGTGAAAAATCTAACATTAAAACAGGGACAAGAATTAGAGAGAATATTGGGACTACAATGTACAAAAAAAATTAAATATTTAGGTATGGCTAACAGCGAGATGTTCCTCGATCAAAGAAGACAACTATGGTAAATTAATACAACAAATAAAAACAGATTTGGAAAGATGGGGAACATTACAATTATCTATACTAGGTCAAATTGCAACCATCAAAATGAACATTTTACCGAAATTGCTCTATCTTTTCCAAATTATACCCATAAAATTAGATATATATATATATTATGGATTTGAATAAAATTACAACAAAATTTATTTGGGCAGATAAAAAAGCAAGAATAAAATTAATAGATCTTCAGGATGATAGAAGCAGAGGTGGGATGGGGCTCCCTGACTGGCGACTTATTACAAAGCTGCAATTCTGGTATGGGTTAAAGAGTGGATTAATCTAAGAAATAAAAGATTACTAACATTGGAGGGGCATGATCTACAAAAAGGTTGGCATGTCTTCCTATGGGACAAGAAGAAAAAACTGCATACTTATTTTATAAGACACAAAATTAGAGAAGCTTTGATGCAAGTATGGCAAGAGATTAAAAGAAAACATTATATGAAAACCCCTCGGTGGGTATCCACAATGGAAGCGATAATCCACCCTAACACTTTGGATACAAATAAAATGGTTAAGTATCAGCAACTTCTGGATAGACAAGGGAATTTAAAAAGTAGACAAGAATTGGAAGATCAGGGTATAATTATAGATTGGTGGCCATATATGCATATTCAATCACGATACAAAAAAGATAAAGAAGAATATGGATTTGAAACAGTCCCGCAACAATTAGATAAAATATTGATTGGCCCAGATGAAAAATTAATTACAAAAATTTATACATATTTATTAGAATTTGACAGAGCAGAAGATATAGTGAAAGGAGAGCCCCAACACTTGCGACCTTCAAGGAGAGACTGGACTGCCATCTGTCTCAAGTGGTGTAGGAACTCCTGCTTGAGCAGGGGGTTGGACTAGATGACCTACAAGATCCCTTCCAACTCTAATAATAAATCTAAATTCTGAGTCATAATAGCATGGGCAAAAAATATTGCGCATAGTATAGAATTAGACGAGTGTGGGAAAATCTGGAATAGGAACTACAAAATAACTAAATCGGCAAAATATAAAGAGAACTAATACAAAATGTTTTATCGATGGTATATGGCACCCGACTGATGAGCGAAAATTTATCCAAATCTGGAACCAAACTGTTGGAAATGTGGTCAAAAGCAAGTCACCTTCTATCATACATGGTGGTTATGCACGGAAACAAAAAAAATTGGGTAAAAATTCATAGATGGATACAGGAAATAACAGGCTTTCAAGTAGAATATACTCCACAGTTATTTTTGTTAGGGATTGCTAAAGGGGAATATAACAAAACAACTATATATATTATATTACATATTATAACAGCAGCAAGAATTGCGTTTGTGCAATGTTGGAGACAAAAGAATATACCCTCTGAAAGTTTAGTAATAAAAAAAATATTAGATTGTGCCGAAATGGACAAACCAACAATTGAATTGAAAGGACAAATGGATTCATAATATCATGCAATATGGAAGAAATGGTATGACTGGATTGAGGATAGGAAAAACAAAAAAAGAGAGACAAATCTCAAGGGGAAGTAAAATATGTAACTGAAATGTATGGAATATATTTGGATTTAAATGTAAAGACATGTAAATAATTTGTAAATGCAATGATAAATAAATAATATGTAACGATAAGTAAATACTATGTAAATGAGCACAGACATGTATAAATTATGAGTATTTGTAAAAAAAGAAAAATACAATAAAAATATATTTAAAAAAACAGGGGTCTCCAACCTTGGCAACTTTAGGACTTGTGGACTTCAACTCCCAGAATTCCTCAGCCAGCGCATGCTGGCTGAGGAATTCTGGGAGTTGAAGTCCACAAGTCGTAAAGTTGCCAAGGTTGGAGACCCCTGGACTCTAGAACTCCCCGTCCCCTGGTGGTTGGGCCAAAGACACCCAGCCGGGTTTCATGCCTTTAGCAGGACTAGAACTCACTGTCTCCTGGTGATTGGCCCAAAGACACCCAACTGGCTTTGGCAGGACTAGAACTCAAGCTGAAAGATGAAACAGGACGATGGGTGTGATTAAAGCTCAACCTTTCAACTTCAGAAACTGGAAGGGGAAAATGCTTTTGTATGGTCTCGCAAAGCCAAGTCTGCCTTTCTCCTCCCACGGCATCCCTGCAGCACCTGGGATCGAGTGGTTATTTCTGTCCTCCATGAGCTTGTCCCTCCCCTCCCACCCAAGACCTCCCACTCCAAAGTCTCAAAACTTAGAGAAGCACACCAGCCCTGTGGAGCAGGAAGAGAAATTCCTACAGCTTTCCATAAATTATTTATGTCTCCAGAGGGTCTCAAGGGTGGACAAGCTTCAGGTGGAATGGAACCAAAGCTTGGGACATACCATATAAGTGGAATTTATTCTCTAAAACTTGTGGCAAATGTAGGATCTCAGCTGAGATGGGGTCTCCTCCCCCTTGCAAATAGTTCAGCCCTCCTTCTAGGTTTAGGGCTCATCAGAACAAGGTTGCATCCATCAAACCACCTTCTTATCTCCTCTTCCTCCTTCTTCTCCTTCTCCTTCTCTTCCTCCCTTCAAACCCTCCCTCCCTTCTAGCACTGATGATGTTCCTTAGTTGGGTCATGAAACATCTGGAAGAAAACCACCAAGCTCAGACAGCACCAAGGACCCCACAGTCCTCCTCCTCCTCCTCTTTTTCCTCTTCCTCTTCCTCCTCCTCCCCCCCCCCTTCAAGCCCTCCTCCTTTTTAGTCCTGATGACGTTCCCTAGTTGGGTCCTGAAACATCTGCAAGAAACCAACCGAGCTCAGAGAACACTAAGGACCTGTCAGTTCAGCTCTGAGCTACAGATTTCTATGGTTTCCAGAAATGACTTAATTGTGTCTCCAGCATATCTCAACGTTGGGCAGGTTGCTGGTTCAGGAGGAGCCAAAGCTTGGGAGATGCCATTGAGGTGGAATCTCCTCTCTAAAAGATGTGGCAAATGTAGGACCGCATCTGAGATGGGGCCTCCTTTGCCTTGCAGATGGTTCAACCCTCCTTCTAGGTTTCAAGCTCATGGCAGGAGGCCCCATCCATCACACTGAGTTCTTACCTTCTCCTCCTGTTTCTCCTCCGCTTCCTTCCTTCCTTCCTTCTCCTCCTCCTCTTCTCTCTTCTTCTCCTCCAGTCCAGCCACAGTTACACAGGTGAGTACAATCACCGGGGGTCTCTCCTCAAAGAAATAGTAGCCTCTGCATCGTCTGACCACCTGCGTTGAGAAAAGAAAACATGGAAAGAATCACGCTATCTCCCAGAATTTGTTCCACAGATGCCACCACCTGCTTTGCCACGGAGAAATCTTGGATCAGCCCCTGAGGTTGCTTCAACCGTGTCCTTCATTGGACAAGCTCTGCCTCAATCTCCATCTGTACTTTAGAGGAACAGAAACAATCATTGAAGGGTTCAAGTGTTGGGGTCTCTTCTCTATCCATGGTGTTGGGCCTAAGTGTTGAGTTGGAGAAGACAGAGAAGACGCCCAAGACAAAGGCAGAAGAGAAAGAGTCAGCCTCAGATATGCTTTTTCTTCAACCCAGTGGGGATGGAATCCCGTTTCATCTCTGCCCAGAAGACCCTATGGATGTCCCATGGCCCCGAAACATTGCCAGAACAGGTTGGCATCCACCACTCACCCCGTCTTCTTGGAAGTCGCATTCCTCCAAGGAACGTTCGTCTTCCACTGGACACACGGTCTCCTTCATGGTGAAGTTCAGCTCTTGGTTGCTTTCAGACCTGGGATTCTGAAACAAGACACGGCCAAGCACATGATTAGTCTGGAGGCCACCTGACCTTCCTCCCAGGTTACCTTGGAACTATGTGGAATGACTCTTGACGGAGCCACCAGAATGTGGCTACAGAGCAGAGGCCATACAGGTTCTAGATTCCATGCCCATCATCCTGGTTGACTGTAGATCAGTGGTTCCCAACCTGGGGGTCGGGACCCCTTTGGGGGTCAAATGACCATTTCCCAGGGGTCGCCCCGGCATCCTCAGCTCCCCCCCCCCACTGCCACAAGCCTGGCCATATCGACTCAACTCGCCCGAGCCCTCTGATTGGTCGGGAGAGGTGCCATTCGGTGAGAGGCGTTTGTGACGTCTGGCGGCCGAGCTTTGGCAGCATCAGCTAAGGGGCCAGCTTTGCTTTGAATTCTGGGAGTTGAAGTCCAGGCACCTTAAAAGTTGCTGAGATTGAGAAATATTGCTGTACACTTGTTGGTTATCAAGTCTAAATACAGAAGTAGACTTGTTGTGGAAGATGATATTCCTTGTGCTCTTGCAAAGACTGGCCCAAGAATTTCTGATCTGGCATAATTACATATTGTTTTTGTGATTAATTGCTATGCTTTAATTATGTTCAATTTGTAACAATGAAAATACATCCTGCATATTAGATATTTACATTATGATTCATAACAGTAGCAAAATTACAGTTATGAAGTAGCAACGAAAATAATTTTATGGTTGGGGGTCACCACAACATGAGAAACTATATTAAGGGGTCGCTGCATTAGAAAGGTTGGGAACCACTGCTGTAGATGAAGGCTCTTCAAGATCTCCATCGTGATAGGAGAACAAAATGGACGGATTCCCCCTTTTTCCACTGGCTCACTGGCGGTCTCAGAACTGCTGTACGTCAGGGATCGGTCTTCTCTACAAAAGGCTCCAAACAAGCCCAGAATGGACCTGAACTGAGGAGTACGTAGCCAATCAGGCTCATCAAGAGCCTCCAGATGCTGATATACACAGTCTTCTCCCGCTTTGCTATTGTAGATGGTCACTGCAAGGCCTTGTCACGGGTGAGTGGTTTGTGTGGAAGTGAAGAAACCCCACAGATTGAAAGAGCCACCAATCTCTTGAAAGACACTGAAAGAGCCCCCCCCCAGATTGAAGGAGCCCCCCCGAGAAACAGCCTTCCATCCTCAGCTCTCCTGCCTTGGGGGTCCACAGCTGATGGGTGGGTCTCTCTTTTTCAGTTACCTCTCTGGACTCCTTCCCACAACGGATGGGTCTACTCTTCAAAGGCTCTAAACAGGACAGGATCAAGTCCGTCATGACCTGAACCGGAGAGTACGTACCCACTCAGGCTGAGGAACAGCCTCCAGGAGACGGTAGAGGGAATCTTCTCCTGCTTTGCTATTGTAGATGGCCACTCCGAGCTCCACGGCCTTGTCATAAGTCAGCAGTTTGTGTGGAAGTGAGGAGCTCCCATCGATTGTAAGAGCTCCAACCACCAGCAAGGACTTCCAGAAGGAGCCTTCCATCCTTGCTTCTTCTACTAAGGAGGTCCACAGCCGTTGTGGTCCTCAGGACTGAGCTGTCTCCTTTTATGCCTTGATACGCAAGTTGTCCACTCGCTGGTGGAAGGCCAGGGGTTTTCCACACCGAATTTTCTGACGTCCTTCCTGCACAATTTGACACGTTGGGGAGGGGGGGCTGAGACAAAGCAGGGCCAATCAGAAACTGTTTTGTTCAGGTGCGAAACTGGAGGACAAAGAAACAGGTGCTACACCTGGCAGACCCCTGAAAGTAGTTGGTGTGCATTACGGTCACCACCATTTCTTTCCATTCACGAGGGTTGGGGATGGGTGCCAAGGTGTAACCTCAGAGTAGGAGACCTTAAATAATCTTGCACAGGATCTTCTGTCTTTGCTTTAGGGTTGTGAAGTGTCGAGTAGCAGTCCAGAGGAAAAACATGTCCCCCAAACTGTGATATAAATGAGGCACTTTGGTGGAGGGGTGAAGGTGCAGGCCGAAAACTGTGAGTTCTAGTCCCGCCTTAGGCATGAAAGCCTGCTGAGTTACTATGGGCCAATCACCAGGAGACTGTGAGTTCTAGTTTCACATTTGGCATGAAAATTGGCTGGGTGACTTTGAGGTGACACCAGGAGACCATGAGTTTTAGTCCCACCTTAGGCATGAAAGCAAGATGGGTAGTTGCACCAATCACCAGGAGACGATGAGTTCTAGTTTTGCTTTTGGCATGAAAGTTGGCTGGTTGACTTTGGCCAATCACCAAGAGATGGTGAACTTCAGTCCTGCCTTAGGCATGAAAGCCTGCTCAGTTACTATGATTGAATAACCAGGAGACTGTGAGTTCTAGTTTCATGTTTGGCATGAAAGCAAGATGGGTGACTGGGCCAATCACCAGGAGACAGTCAGTTCTAGTCCTGCCTTAAGCATGAAAGCCTGCTACGTTGCTATGGGCCAGTCACCAGGAGTCTGTGAGTTCTAGTTTCAATTTTGGCATGAAAGGTGGCTGAGTGACTTCGGGCCATCTCTCTCTCTCTCTCTATCTGCCTATCTCACAAAATTGTGACTGTGGGGAAAATAGAAAAGAAAGGGATATTAGATATATTTGATGCTTCACGTTATTTATAAAAATAATGAAGACAGTTTTAAAAAACCTAAACAAAAATGAAGCCGTGACTTGGTTGTCCTTGGCTGTCAGGGTGTGTATTGTCGTGGTGATTGGTTTTATTGTGTTTAACTTGGTTAGCTGCCCAAAGTTGCAGTTATGGGTGGCTACAGAAATGGATTAAAACGAACAAAGCCCACAAAGAAACCCCATCAAGGATGTTGGCTAAGAGTCAACAAAGACTTGAGGGCACCTAATCAATCAATCGATTGATTGATTAGAGGCAATTATCTCAAATTATATAGGGCAATGATGGCGAACCTTTTTTCCCTCAGGTGCCGAAAGTGCATGCGCGCATGCTATCGCACATGCGTGAGTGCCCACGCCCATAATTCAATGCCTGGGGAGGGCGAAAATGGCCTCCCCCACTCCCCCGGAGGCCCTCTGGAGGCCGGAAACGGCCCGTTTCCCAACTTCTGGTGGGCCCGGTAGGCCCATTTTTCATCCTCCCCAGGTTCCAGAGGCTTCCCTGGAGCCTGGGGAGGGCAAAAACACCCTCCCCAGTCCCCCCGGAGGCCCTCCGGAAGACGAAAACGCCCTCCCAGAGCCTCCGTGTGAGCCAAAAATCAGCTGGCCGGCGTGCACATGCATGCTGGAGCTGAGCTAGGCAATGGCTTGTGTGCCGGCAGATATGGCTCCGCGTGCCACCTGTGGCACCCGTGCCATAGGTTCGCCATCACTGATATAGGGTCTCCTGCTCCAGCAGGGAGTTGGACTAGATGACCTCTGAGGACCCCTCCAACTCTGTCATTCTATGACCTTGAGTAGGGAGTTGGACTAGATGACCTCCAAGATCCCTTCTGCTGCGTCTCCACGCTCGAAATCCACCTAGCAGCTAAGAGCTATTTTCCTATTGGCTGTCCGTTGACAGCTCAGCCAGCGGGAAAATTACAGCCCCGTTATTGGCTACCAGTTTTGACAGCCACCATATAAATAGCAGCCTGACAGAGGCTTGCCTGGGCCGGTTACTGCTTTGTCCTGTTGGCAGCTGTTCTAATAAAGGGGTTACGTTCTAATCACCGTCTCGGCCTAAGTTCCTGACCTTGTCCTTCTACCCAGGCTAGAACACCTTCCATCTTTGTTCTTCTATGATTCTGTAGGGATCTCCTGTTTGAACTGGGGGCTGGACTAGAAGACCTCCAAGGTCTCTTCCAGCTCTATTCTGATAAGGTAAGGTAAGGTAAGGTAAGGTAAGGTAAGGAAAGGAAAAGAAAAGAAAGGAAAGGAAAGGAAAAGAAAGGAAAGGAAAGGAAAGCTAAGGTAAGGTAAGGAAAGGAAAGGAAAGGAAAGGAAAGGAAAGGAAAGGAAAGGAAAGGAAAGGAAAGGAAAGGAAAGGAAAGGAAAGGAAAGGAAAGGTAAGGTAAGGTAAGGTAAGGTAAGGTAAGGTAAGGTAAGGTAAGGTTAGATTTATTTATTTATTATTTATTTATTAGTTGTTCTTATAAGCCGCCCAACTCCCGTAGGACTCAGGGCGGCATACAACATAAGAAAAGAACAGTCAATAAGACACAATAATAACAATTTAAAAAAGATTACAAAAATTAAAAAAACTAAACCATCATTCATGCATGGGGGAATTGATCTCAGTTTCACCCCGCCTGCAGGAAGAGCCATGTTTTCACGGCTTTACGGAAGGCCAGCAGGGTGGGGATAGTCCGGATCTCTGGAGGGAGTTGGTTCCAGAGAGATGGGGCTCCCACAGAGAAGGCTCTCCCCCGCGGTCCCACCAACCGGCATTGCTTGGTTGATGGGACCTGGTGGAGACCAACTCTGTGGGCCCTAACCAGTCGTAGGGAGGTATGTGGCAGGATGCGGTGCCGGAGGTAACCTGGCCCTGAGCCATGTAGGGCTTTAAAGGTTAAAACCAACACCTTAAATTGTGTCCGGAGACTAATGGGCAACCAATGCAGCTGGCGGAAGATAGGTGTTACGTGGGTGTATCTAGGAACACCCACCACAGCTTGCGCAGCTGCATTTTGCACCAGTTGCAGTCTCCGGATACTCTTTAGGGGTAGCCCCATGTAGAGCGCGTTACAGTAGTCCAATCGAGAGGTGACAAGGGCGTGAGTGACTGTGAGTAGCGCCTCCCTCTCCAAGTAGGGTCGCAATTGGTGCACCAGGCGAACCCGTGCAAAGGTCCCCCTAGCCACAGCTGAAAGATGTTGATCCAATTTTAGCTGTGGATCTAGGAGAACTCCCAAATTGCGAACCCGTTCTGAGGGAGTTAATTTCTCTCCCCCAAGAACCAAGGAGGGACAGTCGACATAGTCCCTGGGGGGCAATATCCAGAGCCACTCAGTCTTGTCAGGGTTGAGCTTGAGCCTGTTCATTCCCATCCAGACCCTCACATCGTCCAGGCAGCGGCACATTACATCCACTGCTTCCCTGAACTGACACGGGGTGGAGATGTACAACTGGGTATCATCAACATACTGCTGATACCTCACCCCGTGTCGTCGGATGATCTCACCCAGCGGTTTCATGTAGATGTTAAACAGGATAGGCGAGAGGACTGAGCCCTGAGGCACCCCGCAAATCAGGGGCCTAGGGCTCAACCTCTGGCCTCCTGTCAACACCGACTGCGTCCTGAGGTAGGAGGAGAACCACTGTAAAACAGTGCCTCCCACTCCCAACTCGCGGAGACTGCGCAGAAGGATACCATGGTCAATGGTATCGAAAGCCACTGAGATGTCAAGTAGCACCAGGATGGAGGAATGACCACCATCCCGGGCTCGCCAGAGATCATACATCAGGGTGACCAAAGCAGTTTCCGTGCTGTAGCCGGGCCTGAAACCCGACTGAAAGGGATCTAGATAATCAATGTCATCCAATAACCGTAGGATAAGAAAAGGTAAGGTAAGGTAAGGTCAGCTAAGGTAAGGTAAGTAAGGTTAGATAAGGTAAGGTAAGGTAAGGTAAGGTAAGGTAAGGTAAGGTAAGGTTAGATAAGGTAAGGTAAGGTAAGGTTAGATAAGGTAAAGTAAGGTAAGGTAAGGTAAGGTTAGATAAGGTAAAGTAAGGTAAGGTAAGGTAAGGTAAGTAAGGTTAGATAAGGTAAGGTAAGGTAAGTTAGATAAGGTAAGGTAAGGTAAGGAAGGTAAGGTAAGGTTAGATAAGGTAAAGTAAGGAAAGGTAAGGTAAGGTAAGTAAGGTTAGATAAGGTAAGGTAAGGTAAGTTAGATAAGGTAAGGTAAGGTAAGGAAGGTAAGGAAAGGTAAAGAAAGGTTAGGTAAGGTAAGGTTAGATAAGGTAAGGTAAGGAAGGTAAGGTAAGGTTAGGTAAGGTTAGGTAAGGTAAGGTAAGTAAGGAAAGGAAAGGTAGATAAGGTAAGGTAAGTAAGGAAAGGTAAGGTTAGGTAAGGTAAGGTTAGATAAGGTAAGGGAAGGTAAGTAAGGTAAGGTTAGATAAGGTGAGGTAAGGGTAGGGTAGGGTGAAGTATGACAAGACAAAACAAGACAAGAAGATAAGATGATATAAGATATAAGATAGATATAAGATAAGCTTTATTGTCATTTTTTATTGTGAACACACTGGCCCACATTAAAAATGAAATTCTGTTGCCTCCCCTCAAAACAGAATTAGTGGACAGTCACTTAAAAAAGGAGCCAGCCGTGTGCTGCAGCCGCCAAAAAGGCCAACACAATCCTAGGCTGCACCAACAGAGAGATAGAATCAAGATCGTGTGAAGAGTTAATGCCACTTTATAAGGCCTTGGTAAGGCAGCACTTGGAATACTGCATCCAGTTTTAATCACCACATGTAAAGAACACTTGCAGGAATTGGGTCTCTCTAGTTCAGTGTTTCCCAACCTTGGCAACTTGAAGATATCTGGACTTCAACTCCCAGAATTCCCCAGCCAGCATTCGCGTGTGCAGTTTCCAGTATTAGAAGACCTCTTCTCCAAAGCACCAGAAGGCAGGACAAGAAGCAACGGATGGAAACTAATGAAGGAGAGAAGCAACCTGGAACTAAGGAGGAATTTCTTGACAGTGAGAACATAGAATAACAGAGTTGGAAGGGACCTTGGGGGTCATCTAGTCCAACCCCCTGCATGAGCAGGAGAGCCTACGCCATTTCTGACAAATGGCAGTCCGATCTCTTCTTGAAAGCCTCCAGTGATGAAGCTCCCACAACTTCTGGAGGCAAGCCGTTCCACTGGTTGTGTCAGGCGCGCTTCCATTCAAAGCCCAGGAAAGAAAAAAAAAACCAACTCCATGTTGATAGAGATGAGTACTTTTACTAGACAAGAACTGATAGCGACAAAAGAAAAGCAAGTTCTGAGGCAAAAGGCGCGTAAATGCATAGACAAAGAATCCCCAAACCCTCCCCTAATAACCCCCCTGGGCAAACCATCCAATCCCCATGTCCCAAGATGTCAGGTAGGTGCGCTGGCCTCGAAGTCGTTGACCTTGAGCAGGCTATAAACATGTCCATGTAGCCTGGCAGTACGTGATGAGAACTTTCCTCCCTAACCTCCTAATCAAACACGAAAAGAGGCATCTCCAGCACACTTCCCCCTCCCCCTCCCAAATACCTAACCTCCCCCCCCATTTCTATGGCAGCCAAAGCAAGCAGGCAGTGTGGAGGCTGACAGGTTGATTGCTCTCACTGTTAGGAAGTTTCTGCTTAATTCTAGGTTGTTTCTCTTCTTGGTTAGTTTCCTTTTGTTGGTTCTTGTCTTGCCTTCTGGTGTTTTGGAAAATAAGTGGAACAACACACACACACCATCTTTGTGACAACTAATCAGTGGAACAGCTTGCCACCAGAAATTGTGGGTGCTCCATCACTGGTGGATTTGAAGAAGAGACCGGACAGCCATTTGTCTGAGATGGTATAGGTCTTTCCTGCTTGTGCACGGGGTTGGACTAGAAGACCTCCAAGGTCCCTTCCAATACTGATGTTCTACGTTCTATCTTCTGTGTTTAGGACCAATCAGAAACTGAAGGACAAGGAAGCAAGTCCTGCACCTGGAAGACCCACGCAGGGTGGTTGGCGCAATTACAATCAACTCCATTTGTGTGGCTCAGAAGGGGTCAGGGATCTGTGCCAAGGTGTAACCTCAGAGTAGGAAAGCCTTTTTGTTCCTCCTTAAGCAATCTGGAGCGGAATCTGCCGTCTTTGGCACCCTTTGTCACGCCTGTGACAACTGACAGCACAGGTGGTTGTGGTGCGAATCTTCGTTCTTCCTTCCACTGTTTAATTGTGAGGCAATTAACCAGTGGAACAGCTTGCCACCAGAACTTGTGGGTGTTCCATCACTGGAAGTTTTTAAGAAGAGATTGGACAGTCATTTGCTTGAAATGGTACAGGGTCTCCTGTCTGAGCAGGGGCTGGACTAGAAGACCTCCAAAGTCCCTTCCAGCTCTATTCTGAATTTAATTTAATTAATTCTCACCCATGCTGCCCTCACATCGGCCTTATGTTGCCTGTTTTATTCTTTTGCCCACAGGAGGTTTCAGACTGAATTATTGTCCTAAATTCTCTACTCAGAGTTGTCATAAAGCATTTATCCAACTTGGCAATTTGAAGACAGCCAGCTGGGTGACTTTGGGCCAATCACTAGGTGATGGTGAGTTCTAGTCCTGCCTTAATTATGAAAGCCAGCTAGGTGACTTTGGACCTATCAGCAGGGGTGGGATTCAGCCGGTTCAGTTTGGGCGAACTGGATGTTAATTTTAATCTGGTTCGCCGAACTGGTAGTTGCAAAGACTGGCTGACCCCGCCCACCCAGCCCCTCCCCTCCCAGAAGTCTCCACACAGCCTGTTTTAGATGCCAGGTAAGTGCAGGGCCCCCGCAGAGGCTCCGGGAGGGCAAAAAATGGGCCTACCAGAAGTACTGGAAGTCCGGAAACAGGCCCGTTTCTAGCCTCCGGAGGGCCTCCGGAGCCCAGGGGAGGCCGTTTTCACCCTCCCGGAGGCTCGAGAAAAGCCTCCGGAACTTGGGGAAGGCAAAAACGCCCCCCACACCATGGTGCAGGAGGCCAAGTAGGCTACGCCCATCCAGCAACCGGGCAAAGAAACTGTTGCTAAAAATTTTGAATCCCACCCCTGCCTATCAGCAGGAGACTGGGAGATCTAGTTCCACTTTAGGAATGAAAGCCAGCTGGGTAACTTTGGGACAATCACTAGGTGACAGTGAGTTATAGTTTTCCTTTAGGCATGAAAGCCACTGGGTGATTTTGGGCCAATCACCAGGAGACTGGGAGATATAGTTCCACCTTAGGCATGAAAGCCAACTAGGGCCAATGTAAGAGACGGTGAGTTCTAGCCCCACCTTAGCAAGCAAATAAGCCGGGTGACTTTGGGCCCAACCCACCTCACAGGGTTGTTGTGTTGGGGAAAATAGAAGGAGGGAGGAGTGTTAGATATATTAGGCACCTTGAGTTACTTACAAAAACAATAAACACCGGATAAAAACATCTAAAGGAAAAGAGGCTGTGAGTTGTTGCAATGGGATCTTTGAGACTTTTGTTGACTCCCGTGTGTAGAAGTAGTCCTCAACTTACGATCACAACCGAGCCCCAAATTTCTGTTGTTAAGTGAGACATTGGTCAAGTGAATTACCTGTAACCGAGGATTATTTGTAATTCTGCTTGCAACCCAGTTAGGCCCAAAAGAACAATAAACAGAATTGGAGATAAAGGACGAGGCATTGTTGGAAAAGAAGAAAAAGCAAAATTCTTGCCCAGAAATTTTTTTTATTATTTATTTATTATTCAGAAAATTTACACAGCCTTTTAAATCAATCTCGGCGACTCCGGAACTCTTTCAAAATACAGATTGTCCTCAAGTTACAACAGTTCATTCAGTGACTGTTCCAAGTTACAACGGCACTGAAAAGAAAACGATTTATGGCCCTTTTTCACACTTACGACCGTTGCAGCATCAGTCAAAATTCAGATTCTTAGCAACTGACTCACATTTATGACGGTCGCAGTGCTCTGGGGTCACGTGATCCCCCTTTGCAAACTTGTCAGGAGTCCATGGGGAAGCCAGATTCACTTAACGACCATGTGACTCACTTGACAAATGCAATGATTCACTTAACAATTGTAGCCAGAAAATTCATCAAATGGGACAAAACTCTCTTAGCAATATAAATTTTGCACTCAATTCTGATCATAACTTGAGGACTATCTGTAGAGACAGGATAGAAAAACCGATTTTACTCCCAACAACTCATATTTTGCAAAGGAAAGCCCTCATCCGTCTCATTTCGGCATTTACAGGTTATCCTCGACTTACAACCACAACGAGCCCGAAATTTCTGTTACTAAATGAAACATTTGTCAAGAGAATTTTGCCCTGTTTTACGACCATCCTTGCCACATTCATTAAGCGAATCCCTGCACTTGTTAAGTCATCGACATGGTCATTAAGCGAATCTGGCTTCCCCTTTGATTATGCTTGTCAGAAGGTTGCCAAAGGGGATCACGTGACCCCCTATACGACCGTCATAAATACGAGTCGGTTGCCAAGCGTCTGAATTTTGATCACGTGACCACGGGGAGGCTACAATGGTCGTAAGTATGGGAAAAAAGTTCCCTTTTTTTCAGTGCCATTGGAAATTTGAACGGTCACTAAATGAACCATTGTAAACCGAGGACTACCAATATTGCCATTTTTTAAAAGCTGGGTTACTGATTCTAAGTCGTTAAGATTCTTCGCCCTAAACAGAGGTCTAAGCGGGAAAATCAGAGCTGGAAAAAGGTGGAATTTTTTTAACTGATGGAAGATCGGGAGATTCGGTCCTTCTGAATCACGGCTCAGAAGCGGAAATTTACGCCGAAGAGAAAGCTGCTTTTCCTGATGAAATCCCGAATGCCTTTCCCGACTTTGTCTATAAATTCCTTGAATCTCTTGTCACGTTTGGGCAGGTCCTAGAGAAGAAGAACATAGAACACAGAGTTGTAGGGGACCTTCGAGGTCATGTAGTCCACCCTCCCTACTCTAGCAGGAAACCCTTCTCTCGTCTCTCCTCCACCACCTCCTGCTTCTCAGAATTACAGAGTTGGAGGGGACCTGGGAGGTCATCTAGTCCAACCCCCTGCTCTAGCAGGAATCCTTTCTCTCCTTTACTTCTCCCCCTCCCCCTCCCCCTCCTCTTCCTCCTCCTCCTCATTCTCAGAATTGGAGGGAACCTGGGAGGTCATCTAGTCCAACCCCCTGCTCTAGCAGGAAACCCTATGACATTTCAGACATATTATGGTCCAATCTCTCAACTCCTCCCACCCGGCAAATGGTTCCACCCTCCTTCTAGTTTTCAAGACCATCCTAGGAGCCACCACACCTTACCTTCTTCTCCTCCACTTTCTCCTCCTCCTTCGCTGCTCCCCCTACGGTGTCACAGGTGAGAACAGCCACTGGGGGCCTCTCCTCCAGGAAATAGTATCCTGTGCATTGTCTGAGCAGCTGTGGAGGAGAAAAAAAGCGTGGTGAGAATCAAGATTCCGTGGAGACCGCCATTTGCTTTCCTATGGAGGAACCTTGGATCCTTCCAGATCAACGTTAGACAATCTAATCTGGTTGATCCTCCGTCTCTCCATGTAGACCTTAGGGGAACAGGAAATAGAGACTGCAGTTGGTACAGAATGCAGCTGCGCGAGCTGTGGTGGGTGTTCCTAGATACACCCACGTAACACCTATCCTCCGCCAGCTGCATTGGCTGCCTATTAGTCTCCGGTCACAATTTAAGGTGTTGGTTTTGACCTTTAAAGCCCTACATGGCTCAGGGCCAGGCTACCTTCGGGACCGCATCCTACCACACACCTTCCTACGACCAGTGAGGTCCCACAGAGTTGGCCTCCTCCAGGTCCCATCGGCCCAACAATGTCGGTTGGTGGGACCACAGGGGAGAGCCTTCTCTGTGGGAGCCCCATCCCTCTGAAACCAACTCCCACCAGAGATCCGGACTATCCCCACCCTACTGGCCTTCCGCAAAGCCGTGAAAACATGGCTCTTCCGGCACGCGGGGTGAAGAGAGGATTCCCCCATGTATGAATGGTTTTTAAATGTAATGTAATGTTTTTTTAAATTATTTATTGTATCGTTCTTATCTCTATTTTACACCACCCTGGGATTGGGCGGCCTATAAGAACTTTTAATTAAATTAAATTAAATTGAATAACTGTTCAAGGGTTCAAGGGTTGGGTTCCTTCCCCACCTTTGGAGCTGGGCCTAAGAGTTGGCTTGGAGAACCGAGAAGTAGATGTCCCTCAAGACATAGAAGTTGAAGAGCTCTTTCTACAACCCAATGGGGATGGAACTCCAGAGGTCCCATAGACCTGTCTCCATCTCCATAGATCGCCCAACCAGCTGGTTATCAATCCCTCACCCCGTTTTCTTTGAAGTCGCATTCATCCATGGAAAACTCTTCTTCTACCAGGCACACCGTCTGTTTGATGGTGAAGTTCAGCACTTGATTGCCTTCAGAATAGGGATCCTGAAACGAGACACAGCAAAACCGAACGGCTAGTTTGAAGGCCACCTGAACCTTCTCCCATTTTACGTTGGAATCCTTTCTGAATGGCTCTTTATGTAGCCACTTGAAAGTGGCTGCAGAGTCATACAAAGAAAATTTATATAAAATGTTCTACCACCCAATGGGCGGTACCATATATATATACATTTATATAAAATTTATATAAAATGTTCTACCACCCAATGGCACCTCCCCCCTGCCCGCTTGGCAAAAATGTTCCCAACAACCTCTCCAAAATGTTGGAAATGCAAAAAGGAGAGAGGAACATACTACCACCAATGGTGGACTTGCCCTAAAGCTAGAAATTTCTGGAACAAAATTAGAACCTGGTTGGGAGAAATATTACAGAGAGAAATTGCATTAAAGCCTGAATTGTTTTTATTGGGGATACTGCGCACGAGATACTCAAAAGAAGAAAGATACCTAATTTTACACATTGCCACAGCAGCTAGACTATCATACGCCCAGAATTGGAAATTAGAACACGTGCCCACTGCTTCGATGGTCATCAGAAAAATACTCGATTGCGCAGAAATGTGCAAACTAACAATGCAGATTCACGGAAAAGACAACACGGATTTCTACGAAATATGGAATAAGGTATATAATTGGATTAAACAAAACCCAAAATTAAAAATTTGGCAGATGAATTGAGATATATTTATAAATGCTTTCTTTACAAGCTGTAATTAAATAAACCAATTTACGGATGATAATCACCGATACTCACGACATGGAATGTACTTAAAATGTATATATAGATTTTGATACGAAACAAACACCTTAATAACGCTGTTAAAGCATTGGACTATTTCGTGTTGTTGTTTGTAAATATGTCTACTTGTTTGTGGTTTGTGTGTTTGTGTCTTTTGTTTGTGTCTTTTTTCCTATTGTAAAAATTTAATAAAGACTATTAAAAAAAAGAAAGAAAGAAATTGGCTGCAGAGAAGAGTCCATGCCAGCTCTAGAA
>JALIGW010000044.1:4076885-4194635 GCA_023053685.1 Diadophis punctatus similis | reverse complement strand
AAAGGAGGAAAGGAAAGGAAAGGAGGAAAGGAAAGGAAAGGAAAGGAAAGGAAAGGATGAAAGGAAAGGAGGAAAGGGGAGGGAGGAGAGGAGAGGAAAGGAAAGGAAGGGAAGGGAAAGGAAAGGAAAGGAAAGGAAAGGAAAGGAAAGGAAAGGAAAGGAAAGGAAAGGAAAGCGAGGAGAGGGGAAGGAGAGGAGAGGAGGAGAGAGGAGAAGGAAAAGGAAAGGAAAGTAGGAAAGGAAAGGAAAGGAAAAGAGAGGGGAGGGAGAAGGAAAGGAAAGGAAAGCCCAGAATCCCACCGTCCCTCCTTCTCATAGGGTCAAGAAGACCCCCCCCAACCCCCCAAGACTCACCCAGTCCGGCTTGGGTTCAGCCTCCAGCAGGCGGAAGACAAATTCGGAGGGTCTCTGCTGGTTGTAGAGGTCTACGGCCGAGGCGATGGCCTGCTCGTAGGTCAGGACCCGAGTCTGGGGGGCTGCAGCAGCCAAGCCCAGGAGCAGCAGAAGAGCCCAAGCAGTCATCATCTCGCTCGGATGGCTTCTCCAAGGGGGAAACTGAGTCTTGCTGGACCAGCCTGGGGACGCCACTCGGGGCTGCTCTATTTATAGCCCTTCTCCTCCTCTCCAACAGGTGGCTTCCCCCCATCGCCACCACTGACTCCCCCTCAGCTCAGGAAATGTGGGTTTGGGGTGCAACCGACCAGGGAGGGGGGAGAAGACGGTTGGAGGGCTAGAGAAGCCCTGTCGAAATCCCTCTTGTGCAACCGAGCATTTGGGGAAGCTCCAGGGGGTCTCTGGGTTAGGAGGGACCAGAGAGATGAGGGGGGGGACCAGAGGGTTTTAGGGGGGACCCCACTGGAATGGGGCAGCCCTCAGCTCATCAGTTGGAAGAAGCTGAGTTGGACAGTTTCGATCAGGCTTATGGTTTCTGTTGTGCTTGTTTGCAGTTTATTTTCTTTGGGTTATCATCTCTCTCTCCCTCCCTCCCTCCCTCCCTCTCTCTCTCGCTCTCTCTCTCTCCCTCCCTCCCTCCCTCCCCCTCTCTCTCTCTCTCTCCCTCCCTCTCTCTCTCATATCTATCTATCTATCTATCTATCTATCTATCTATCTATCTATCTATCTATCTATCTATCTATCTATCTATCTATCTATCTATCTATCTATCTATCTATCATTATGTATCTACCTATCGTCTCTCTCTCTCTCCCTCCCTCCCTCTCTCTCATATCTATCTATCTATCTATCTATCTATCTATCTATCTATCTATCTATCTATCTATCTATCTATCTATCATCTCTATGTATCTACCTATCGTCTCTCTCTCTCTCTCTCTCCCTCCCTCCCTCTCTCTCATATCTATTTATCTATCTATCTAGCTAGCTAGCTAGCTATCTAGCTATCATCTCTATCTGTATCTACCTATCGTCTCTCTCTCTCTCTCTCACTCTCTCTCTCTCCCTCCCTCCCTCCCTCTCTCTCTCCTATCTATCTATCTATCTATCTATCTATCTATCTATCTATCTATCTATCTATCTATCTATCTATCTATCTATCCATCCATCCATCCATCCATCCATCCATCCATCCATCTATCTATCAATCATCTATCTATCTATCTATCTATCTATCTATCTATCTATCTATCTATCTATCTATCTATCTATCTATCTATCTATCTATCTATCTATCCATCCATCCATCCATCCATCCATCCATCCATCCATCCATCCATCCATCCATCCATCTTTTCTTTATTTGTATCCCATACTTCAACTCCTATAATCCCCCAGCCGGCATCCTTTAAGAGGGGTGGGCTTCAAGTCCTAGAATGGCAAGCCACAATAAAGATGTACAGATAGTCCTCGGCTGATGACCATAATTCAGCGCAAACTTTCTGTTGCTAAGTGTGTTTTGCCCCATTTTATGACTTTTCTGGCCACTGTTGTTAAGTGAATCCCTGCAGTTGTTAAGTTAGCCAGGCAGTTGTTAAGTGAATCGGCTTCCCCTTTGACAAGTTACAAAAGGGGTTGATGTCAGCCCAGGACTCTGCGACCGTCATAACTATGAGTCAGTTGCCATGCGTCTGAATTTGGATCACATATACCATCGGGATGCTGTAATGGTCATAAGTGTGAAGAAGGGTCGTAAGAAGTATTTTCCAGTGGCGTTGTAACTTTGAGCATTCACTAAAGAACTGCTGTAAATCGAGCATTGGATTTTAGTGGAACTATATCTGACTGAAGTCTAGCAGACGTTTTGGAAGGGACCTTGGAGGTCATCTAGTCCAACCCCCTGCCCAAGCAGGAGACCTTTACAGAATTACAAAATAACGAAAAGACACAATGACACAGTGTGTAAAAAAAACTTTGGTTATAATATAGAATTAGAGAAATGGCAAAACTAAAGACATTTTATATAAAATGTTTTCTAGATGGCGCTTACCCCCTGCTAGGTTAGCTAAAATGTTTAAAAATATGACTAGCAAATATTGGAAACGTAACCAAAAAATGGGCACATATTATCATATGTGGTGGACCTGTGTTAAAGCAAAAAAAAAAAAAAAGTTTGGGCAAAAATACATAAATGGTTAGAAAAGATGATAGGGAAACATGTAGATTTTAAACCTGAACTGTTTTTATTAGGTATAACATCAGAAAACTTTGATAAGCAAAGCATATATTTAATATTGAATGTCTTAACAGCAGCGAGGATTATATTCGCACAATATTGGAAAAATGAAGAAACACCGTGAAATGAATAGTTAATTAGGAAGATACTAGATTGCGCAGAAATAGACAGACTTACATTGAAAATTAAACAGAAAGAAGACACAGAATATTATCAAACATGGACTTTATTTTACCAGTAGTTGGAAAAAAGGTGTGGAGATTAAGAATGTAACCTGTAACCCAGACAGCAAGAGCCGAGATGGTGCAGTGCTTAAATGCAGCCATTGCAGGCTGACTGCTAGTTCAGCAGTTCAGCTGTTCAAATCTCACCAGGCTCAAGGTTGACTCAGCCTTCCATCCTTCCGAGGTGGGTAAAATGAGGACCCAGATTGTTGGGGGAAAATATGCTGAACTCTGTAAACCGCTTAGAGAGGGCTGGAAAGCTCTGTGAAGCGGTATATAAGTCTAAGTGCTATTGCTATTGCTATTGCTATGATGTTTATTAAGCATTAACAAAATGTAAACAGTAGAAAAATAAAATTTAAAAAAAGAATTACAGAATAACAGAGTTGGAAGGGACCTGGGAGGTCATCTAGTCCAACCCCCTGCCCAAGCAGGAGACCTTTACAGAATTACAGAATAACAGAACTGGAAGGGCCCTTGGAGGTCATCTAGTCCAACCCCCTGCCCAAGCACAAGACCTTTACAGAATTACAGAATAACAGAGTTGGCAGGGCCCTTGGAGGTCATCTAGTCCAACCCCCTGCCCAAGCGCAAGACCTTTACAGAATTACAGAATAACAGAGTTGGAAGGGACCTGGGAGGTCATCTAGTCCAACCCCCTGCCCAAGGAGGAGACCTTTACAGAATTACAGAATAACAGAGTTGGAAGGGACCTGGGAGGTCATCTAGTCCAACCCCCTGCCCAAGCGCAAGACCTTTACAGAATTACAGAATAACAGAGTTGGAAGGGACCTGGGAGGTCATCTAGTCCAACCTCCTGCCCAAGCAGGAGACCTTTACAGAATTACAGAATAACAGAGTTGGAAGGGCCCTGGGAGGTCATCTAGTCCAACAAATTGTCCAAGCAGGAAACCTTTACAGAATTACAGAATAACAGAGTTGGAAGGGACCTTTGAGGTTTAGAATCAGAACAGAGATGGAAGAGACCTTGGAGGTCATGTAGTCCAACCTCCAGTGACGAAGCACCCACAACTTCTTGAGGCAAGCTGTTCCACCAGTTTGTCCTCACTGTCAGGAAGTTTCTCCTTAATTCCAGGTTGCTTCTCTCTTTGGTTAGTTTCCATCCTTTGCTTCTTGTCCTGCCCTCAGGTGCTTTGGAGAATACATTTCTTTCTTGCAGCCCCTCAAATAGTGGAACCCTGCTATCATGTCCCCCCTAGTCTGTCTTTTCTCCAGATTGGCCAAACCCAAATCCCGCAACCGTTCTTCATATGTTTTAGTCTCCAGGCCTTTAATCCTCTTAGTTGCTCTTCTCTGCTCTTTCTCCAAAGTATCATCTACCCCCTGCTCAAACAGGAGAGCCTTACAGAATTATAGGCTGACAGAGTTGGAAGGGCCCTTGGAGGTCATCTAGTCCAACCCCCTGCCCAAGCACAAGACCTTTACAGAATTACAGAATAACAGAGTTGGAAGGGACCTGGGAGGTCATCTAGTCCAACCCCCTGCCCAAGCACAAAACCTTTATAGAATTACAGAATAACAGAGTTGGAAGGGGTCTTGGAGGTCATCTAGTCCAACCCCCTGCTCTAATAGGAAACCCTAGACTATTTCAGTCCAATCTTTATTTATTTTTACTTATTTATTTATTTATTTTTGTCAAGTACGTGTTGGTAATATACAGACATAACATTGTTTATATACATAAAATGAGTACTGATAAGAGGGAACATTAGGACAGGGACGGTAGGCACGCTGGTGCGCTTATGCACGCCCCTTACTGACCTCTTGGGAATCAGGTGAGGTCAACAGTGGACAGTCTAAGGGTAAAGTTTTGGGGGTTTCTTCTTCAAAAGTGGGGTGCCCCAAGGCTCTGTCTTAGGCCCCCCACTCTTCAAACCTTCATCAAGGATTTGCAGGAGTGGGGGGGGATAGAAGGGGAACTCATCCAACCGGCAGCCAAATCCACTCACGTGCACAAATGCCGGTGTTGGGTGTGTAAGAGGATGACTGGGCTGCTCTACCCCCCCGAGCGGTGAGTGACACAAGTCTAACAACCTCCGCGGCACCTGGAGAGGAAACGGTTTGAGGGTAGGTGGGGTTTTTGGGTGGTGGGATCTGGAGGTCTTTCTCCTTCAGGGAAGAAATTGGGAAAGGCTCCACCACAGGCTCGCTCCCCACCGTTGGCTGACTCGGCACTTATTTGAGGAACCTCTTCAGATGCCTCCTGGCCGGGCTGACCTGGTCCAACAGTCAGGAAGTGGCTCCTCCGGCAGCTTCAAGCCATTGGGGGTCGAGAGATGGGTGTTCCCAACACTCCAGGGGGATCTCAAGATGCCCCCCTCAAAATTTGGGGGTGTTGTGTTGAGTAGAGGATGATTGTCCTTGAGGGTCCCTTTCCAAAAAATTGTCTAATCCCACCACAGATTCTGCCTGGAGCTGATTACATCGATGGTTTCATTACTCTTCCCATTCTTTTTTTTTTATTCAAAAAGTTTTATTAGTACAAAGTACAAACATTTTTCTCCCCCCCTTCCCCCAGACCCTCCCCACCCCCCCTCACCCTTCCCCCCTTTCACCCCCCCCCCCGACTTCCCAGAAAAAGCACAGGGTATAGTATTCAATAAACATAAAATTAAAATATGCTGATAGATTATTAATTTCAAAATTTCTCTAGTTCTTTAACTCCTTGTTACTCAAAACCTTTAATACATAATCTAAAAATTAAGCATATATCATTAGTAAACTAACATTCCAATATATCAAATTATTAATTTCATAATTATTCTAGATCCTTAATTCTGTATAACTCAAAACCTTTTAAGAGTAGTCCAAAAAAATTTATATATATATATATATATATATTATTATATCATCTCTAGTCCATTCCTCTCTATATCTTTCATTTAAATAGTCTTTGAAATATAATAATAACAAGAGAAAAAAGAAATTTTCTTCGCCATCTCGGCCAGATGCACAACCTTCAGCGTCAATTCCTCAATAATAGATGAATCTTCCTTCTTCCAACACTATACCTCCAATAATCTGGCATTTAGAATCAACTTAATTACTATTACAGTACAGTCCGTAGTTGTTCCCAACAAGAAAAATTGTATTATAAACTTGGTCTTTTCTATAAAATATTTTGAATAGTCCACCATATTTTTATCCCAAAAGCCTAAATTTTCTTTTCTTTTTTTAACATAACCATCATATACAAAAATACATAACATCTTCACATCACCCACATTTAAATTATAGATTTAGTCTAGATTATTCTTCCCATTCTTCAGGGGTCTGCGAGTGAAAAAGATCGACTGGATTTTCACATGTGGTCCTCTGAAAAGATCTTATTTCAAAGGAATCCAGAAGTTACACCCTGAATTTTAAGGGGTGACCTCCCTTCTCGGCTCTCTCAGGAAGTTAAAAGGATTTTAATTTAATGTTATTCGTTATTCTGGAAAGATTTAAAAGTCTCTTCAAAGGAAGCTAACTCATACTGGTGTCCATTCCGATCCCCGTCAATTGGATGTTCAACATGAATATTGATAATAATGACAGATGGGCTATCTAGCAAACTGGATGAATTCCCCATGCTGGCTGGGGGATTCTGGAAGCCCACCCCTCTTAAAGCATGCCGGCTGGGGGATTCTGGGAGTGGAAGTCCATCCCTCTTAAAGCATGCCGGCTGGGGGATTCTGGGAGTGGAAGCTCACCCCTCTTAAAGCATACCGACTGGGGGATTCTGGGAGTGGAAGTCCATCCCTCTTAAAGCATGCCGGCTGGGGGATTCTGGGAGTGGAAGCTCACCCCTCTTAAAGCATACTGACTGGGGGATTCTGGGAGTGGAAGTCCTCCCCTCTTAAAGCATGCCGGCTGGGGGATTCTGGGAGTGGAAGCTCACCCCTCTTAAAGCATACTGACTGGGGGATTCTGGGAGTGGAAGTCCATCCCTCTTAAAGCATGCTGGCTGGGGGATTCTGGGAGTGGAAGTCCTCCCCTCTTAAAGCATGCTGGTTGGGGGATTCAGGGAATTGGAGTCCACCCCTCTTAAAGCATGCCGGCTGGAGGATTCTGGGAGTGGAAGTCCTCCCCTCTTAAAGCATCCAGGGCTGGGGGATTCTGGGAGTGGAAGCTCACCCCTCTTAAAGCATACTGGCTGGGGGATTCTGGGAGTGGAAGTCCTCCCCTCTTAAAGCATGCTGGTTGGGGGATTCAGGGAATTGGAGTCCACCCCTCTTAAAGCATGCCGGCTGGAGGATTCTGGGAGTGGAAGTCCTCCCCTCTTAAAGCATCCAGGGCTGGGGGATTCTGGGAGTGGAAGTCCTCCCCTCTTAAAGCATCCAGGGCTGGGGATTCTGGGAGTGGAAGTCCTCCCCTCTTAAAGCATCCAGGGCTGGGGATTCTGGGAGTGGAAGTCCTCCCCTCTTAAAGCATCCAGGGCTGGGGATTCTGGGAGTGGAAGTCCTCCCCTCTTAAAGCATCCAGGGCTGGGGGATTCTGGGAGTGAAAGTCCTCCCCTCTTAAAGCATCCAGGGCTGGGGGATTCTGGGAGTGGAAGTCCTCCCCTCTTAAAGCATGCCGGCTGGAGGATTCTGGGAGTGGAAGTCCTCACCTCTTAAAGCATGCCGGCTGGGGGATTCTGGGAGTGGAAGTCCTCACCTCTTAAAGCATCCAGGGCTGGGGGATTCTGGGAGTGGAAGTCCTCACCTCTTAAAGCATGCTGGTTGGGGGATTCTGGGAGTGGAAGTCCTCTCCTCTTAAAGCATCCAGGGCTGGAGGATTCTGGGAGTGGAAGTCCTCACCTCTTAAAGCATGCCGGCTGGGGGATTCTGGGAGTGGAAGTCCTCACCTCTTAAAGCATGCCGGCTGGGGGATTTTGGGAGTGGAAGTCCTCTCCTCTTAAAGCATGCTGGTTGGGGGATTCTGGGAGTGGAAGTCCTCTCCTCTTAAAGCATCCAGGGCTGGTGGATTCTGAGAGTGGAAGTCCTTCCCTTTAAAGCATGCCGGCTGGGGATTCTGAGAGTGGAAGTCCTCCCCTTTTAAAGCATCCAGGGCTGGAGGATTCTGGGAGTGGAAGTCCTCCCCTCTTAAAGAATGCCGGCTGGGGATTCTGGGAGTGGAAGTCCTCCCCTCTTAAAGTATGCCGGCTGGGAATTCTGGGAGTGGAAGTCCTCCCCTCTTAAAGCATGCCGGCTGGAATAGATGGTATAATAGGCTTGGACAAAAAAAATACAGAAATCTATTATAGTATAACTGATTGCAATGATATAACAAACTGTAGTTTATTTCATATACTATGATACCGTACCTCACTTTCTGACTGAAGTAATGTTTGCAAACAGCAGGATGAATTGGGTAAATTAGCTGTAGAAATATTTATAATGTATAAATACAGATATAATATATAACCGAGTGTATAAAGATTAGTAGTAATAGCTAATAGGCTGTCAAAGAAGCATGATTTCACTTTTATGGTTTGTATTAGTCGGTGTTATGTTTGTAGTTGACTGTGTATATTATTTGCTTACTGTAGTGTTTTCTACAGTTTTTGTATTTGTTTTTTTTCTGTTGTGTTTATTTTTGTTGTTGTGTGTATTTAATTGTTATGTTTTTAAAGGAAAACTCAATAAATATTATTCTTTAAAAAAAACATGCTGGTTGGAGGATTCTGGGAGTGGAAGTCCTCCCCTCTTAAAGCATGCCGGCTGGGGATTCTGGGAGTGGAAGTCCTCCCCTCTTAAAGCATGCCGGCTGGGAATTCTGGGAGTGGAAGTCCTCCCCTCTTAAAGCATGCCGGCTGGGAATTCTGGGAGTGGAAGTCCTCCCCTTTTAAAGCATCCAGGGCTGGGGGATTCTGGGAGTGGAAGTCCTCCCCTTTAAAGCATGCCGGCTGGGGGATTCTGGGAGTGGAAGTCCTCCCCTTTAAAGCATGCCGGCTGGGGGATTCTGGGAGTGGAAGTCCTCCCCTTTAAAGCATGCCGGCTGGGGGATTCTGGGAGTGGAAGTCCTCCCCTCTTAAAGCATGCCAGCTGGGGGATTCTGAGAGTGGAAGTCCTCCCCTCTTAAAGCATGCCGGCTGGGGATTCTGGGAGTGGAAGTCCTCCCCTTTTAAAGCATCCAGGGCTGGGGGATTCTGGGAGTGGAAGTCCTCCCCTCTTAAAGCATGCCAGCTGGGGGATTCTGGGAGTGGAAGTCCTCCCCTTTAAAGCATGCCGGCTGGGGATTCTGAGAGTGGAAGTCCTCCCCTCTTAAAGCATGCCGGCTGGGGATTCTGGGAGTGGAAGTCCTCCCCTTTTAAAGCATCCAGGGCTGGAGGATTCTGGGAGTGGAAGACCTCACCTCTTAAAGCATGCCGGCTGGGGATTCTGGGAGTGGAAGTCCTCCCCTTTTAAAGCATCCAGGGCTGGAGGATTCTGGGAGTGGAAGACCTCACCTCTTAAAGCATGCCGGCTGGGGGATTCTGGGAGTTGGAGTCCTCCCCTCTTAAAGCATGCCAGCTGGGGGATTCTGGGAGTGGAAGTCCTCCCCTTTAAAGCATGCCGGCTGGGGATTCTGAGAGTGGAAGTCCTCCCCTCTTAAAGCATGCCGGCTGGGGATTCTGGGAGTGGAAGTCCTCCCCTTTTAAAGCATCCAGGGCTGGAGGATTCTGGGAGTGGAAGACCTCACCTCTTAAAGCATGCCGGCTGGGGGATTCTGGGAGTTGGAGTCCTCCCCTCTTAAAGCATGCCGGCTGGGGATTCTGAGAGTGGAAGTCCTCCCCTCTTAAAGCATGCCGGCTGGGGATTCTGGGAGTGGAAGTCCTCCCCTTTTAAAGCATCCAGGGCTGGGGGATTCTGGGAGTGGAAGTCCTCCCCTCTTAAAGCATGCCAGCTGGGGGATTCTGGGAGTGGAAGTCCTCCCCTTTAAAGCATGCCGGCTGGGGATTCTGAGAGTGGAAGTCCTCCCCTCTTAAAGCATGCCGGCTGGGGATTCTGGGAGTGGAAGTCCTCCCCTTTTAAAGCATCCAGGGCTGGAGGATTCTGGGAGTGGAAGACCTCACCTCTTAAAGCATGCCGGCTGGGGGATTCTGGGAGTTGGAGTCCTCCCCTCTTAAAGCATGCCGGCTGGGGATTCTGAGAGTGGAAGTCCTCCCCTCTTAAAGCATGCCGGCTGGGGATTCTGGGAGTGGAAGTCCTCCCCTCTTAAAGCATCCAGGGCTGGGGGATTCTGGGAGTGGAAGTCCTCCCCTCTTAAAGCATGCCAGCTGGGGGATTCTGGGAGTGGAAGTCCTCCCCTTTAAAGCATGCCGGCTGGGGGATTCTGGGAGTGGAAGTCCTCCCCTTTAAAGCATGCCGGCTGGGGGATTCTGGGAGTGGAAGTCCTCCCCTTTAAAGCATGCCGGCTGGGGGATTCTGGGAGTGGAAGTCCTCCCCTCTTAAAGCATGCCAGCTGGGGGATTCTGAGAGTGGAAGTCCTCCCCTCTTAAAGCATGCCGGCTGGGGATTCTGGGAGTGGAAGTCCTCCCCTTTTAAAGCATCCAGGGCTGGGGGATTCTGGGAGTGGAAGTCCTCCCCTCTTAAAGCATGCCAGCTGGGGGATTCTGGGAGTGGAAGTCCTCCCCTTTAAAGCATGCCGGCTGGGGATTCTGAGAGTGGAAGTCCTCCCCTCTTAAAGCATGCCGGCTGGGGATTCTGGGAGTGGAAGTCCTCCCCTTTTAAAGCATCCAGGGCTGGAGGATTCTGGGAGTGGAAGACCTCACCTCTTAAAGCATGCCGGCTGGGGGATTCTGGGAGTTGGAGTCCTCCCCTCTTAAAGCATGCCGGCTGGGGATTCTGAGAGTGGAAGTCCTCCCCTCTTAAAGCATGCCGGCTGGGGATTCTGGGAGTGGAAGTCCTCCCCTTTTAAAGCATCCAGGGCTGGGGGATTCTGGGAGTGGAAGTCGTCCCCTCTTAAAGCATGCCAGCTGGTGGATTCTGGGAGTGGAAGTCCTCCCCTTTAAAGCATGCCGGCTGGGGATTCTGAGAGTGGAAGTCCTCCCCTCTTAAAGCATGCCGGCTGGGGATTCTGGGAGTGGAAGTCCTCCCCTTTTAAAGCATCCAGGGCTGGAGGATTCTGGGAGTGGAAGACCTCACCTCTTAAAGCATGCCGGCTGGGGGATTCTGGGAGTTGGAGTCCTCCCCTCTTAAAGCATGCCGGCTGGGGATTCTGAGAGTGGAAGTCCTCCCCTCTTAAAGCATGCCGGCTGGGGATTCTGGGAGTGGAAGTCCTCCCCTCTTAAAGCATCCAGGGCTGGAGGATTCTGGGAGTGGAAGTCCTCCCCTCTTAAAGCATGCCGGCTGGGGATTCTGAGAGTGGAAGTCCTTCCCTTTAAAGCATGCCGGCTGGGGATTCTGAGAGTGGAAGTCCTCCCCTCTTAAAGCATGCCGGCTGGGGATTCTGGGAGTGGAAGTCCTCCCCTTTTAAAGCATCCAGGGCTGGAGGATTCTGGGAGTGGAAGACCTCACCTCTTAAAGCATGCCGGCTGGGGATTCTGGGAGTGGAAGTCCTCCCCTTTTAAAGCATCCAGGGCTGGAGGATTCTGGGAGTGGAAGACCTCACCTCTTAAAGCATGCCGGCTGGGGGATTCTGGGAGTTGGAGTCCTCCCCTCTTAAAGCATGCCGGCTGGGGATTCTGAGAGTGGAAGTCCTCCCCTCTTAAAGCATGCCGGCTGGGGATTCTGGGAGTGGAAGTCCTCCCCTCTTAAAGCATCCAGGGCTGGAGGATTCTGGGAGTGGAAGTCCTCCCCTCTTAAAGCATGCCGGCTGGGGATTCTGAGAGTAGAAGTCCTCTTTCTTAAAGAATGCCGGCTGGGGATTCTGGGAGTGGAAGTCCTCCCCTCTTAAAGCATGCCGGCTGGGGATTCTGGGAGTGGAAGTCCTCCCCTGTTAAAGAATGCCGGCTGGGGGATTCTGGGAGTGGAAGTCCTCCCCTCTTAAAGCATGCCGGCTGGGGATTCTGGGAGTTGGAGTCCTCCCCTCTTAAAGCATGCCGGCTGGGGATTCTGGGAGTGGAAGTCCTCCCCTGTTAAAGAATGCCGGCTGGGGGATTCTGGGAGTGGAAGTCCTCCCCTCTTAAAGCATGCCGGCTGGGGATTCTGAGAGTGGAAGTCCTCCCCTTTAAAGCATGCCGGCTGGGGATTCTGAGAGTGGAAGTCCTCCCCTCTTAAAGCATGCCGGCTGGGGATTCTGGGAGTGGAAGTCCTCCCCTTTTAAAGCATCCAGGGCTGGAGGATTCTGGGAGTGGAAGACCTCACCTCTTAAAGCATGCCGGCTGGGGGATTCTGGGAGTTGGAGTCCTCCCCTCTTAAAGCATGCCGGCTGGGGATTCTGAGAGTGGAAGTCCTCCCCTCTTAAAGCATGCCGGCTGGGGATTCTGGGAGTGGAAGTCCTCCCCTCTTAAAGCATCCAGGGCTGGAGGATTCTGGGAGTGGAAGTCCTTCCCTTTAAAGCATGCCGGCTGGGGATTCTGAGAGTGGAAGTCCTCCCCTCTTAAAGCATGCCGGCTGGGGATTCTGGGAGTGGAAGTCCTCCCCTTTTAAAGCATCCAGGGCTGGAGGATTCTGGGAGTGGAAGACCTCACCTCTTAAAGCATGCCGGCTGGGGGATTCTGGGAGTTGGAGTCCTCCCCTCTTAAAGCATGCCGGCTGGGGATTCTGAGAGTGGAAGTCCTCCCCTCTTAAAGCATGCCGGCTGGGGATTCTGGGAGTGGAAGTCCTCCCCTCTTAAAGCATCCAGGGCTGGAGGATTCTGGGAGTGGAAGTCCTCCCCTCTTAAAGCATGCCGGCTGGGGATTCTGAGAGTAGAAGTCCTCTTTCTTAAAGAATGCCGGCTGGGGATTCTGGGAGTGGAAGTCCTCCCCTCTTAAAGCATGCCGGCTGGGGATTCTGGGAGTGGAAGTCCTCCCCTGTTAAAGAATGCCGGCTGGGGGATTCTGGGAGTGGAAGTCCTCCCCTCTTAAAGCATGCCGGCTGGGGATTCTGGGAGTTGGAGTCCTCCCCTCTTAAAGCATGCCGGCTGGGGATTCTGGGAGTGGAAGTCCTCCCCTGTTAAAGAATGCCGGCTGGGGGATTCTGGGAGTGGAAGTCCTCCCCTCTTAAAGCATGCCGGCTGGGGATTCTGGGAGTTGGAGTCCTCCCCTCTTAAAGAATGCCGGCTGGGGATTCTGGGAGTGGAAGTCCTCCCCTCTTAAAGCATGCCGGCTGGGGATTCTGGGAGTGGAAGTCCTCCCCTCTTAAAGAATGCCGGCTGGGGATTCTGAGAGTGGAAGTCCTCCCCTCTTAAAGCATGCTGGCTGGGGATTCTGGGAGTTGGAGTCCTCACCTCTTAAAGAATGCCGGCTGGGGATTCTGAGAGTGGAAGTCCTCCTCTCTTAAAGCATGCCGGCTGGGGATTCTGGGAGTGGAAGTCCTCCCCTCTTAAAGAATGCCGGCTGGGGATTCTGAGAGTGGAAGTCCTCCCCTCTTAAAGCATGCTGTCTGGGGATTCTGGGAGTTGGAGTCCTCACCTCTTAAAGAATGCCGGCTGGGGATTCTGAGAGTAGAAGTCCTCCCCTCCTAAAGAATGCCGGCTGGGGATTCTGGGAGTGGAAGTCCTCCCCTTTAAAGAATGCCGGCTGGGGATTCTGGGAGTGGAAGACCTCACCTCTTAAAGCATGCCGGCTGGGGGATTGTGGGAGTGGAAGACCTCACCTCTTAAAGCATGCCGGCTGGGGGATTCTGGGAGTTGGAGTCCTCCCCTCTTAAAGCATGCCGGCTGGGGATTCTGAGAGTGGAAGTCCTCCCCTCTTAAAGCATGCCGGCTGGGGATTCTGGGAGTGGAAGTCCACCCCTCTTAAAGCATGCTGGCTGGGGATTCTGGGAGTGGAAGTCCTCCCCTTTAAAGAATGCCGGCTGGGGATTCTGGGAGTGGAAGACCTCACCTCTTAAAGCATCCAGGGCTGGAGGATTCTGGGAGTGGAAGTCCTCCCCTCTTAAAGCATGCCGGCTGGGGATTCTGGGAGTGGAAATCCTCCCCTTTAAAGAATGCCGGCTGGGGATTCTGAGAGTGGAAGTCCTCCCCTTTAAAGCATGCCGGCTGGGGATTCTGAGAGTGGAAGTCCTCCCCTCTTAAAGCATGCCGGCTGGGGATTCTGGGAGTGGAAGTCCTCCCCTTTTAAAGCATCCAGGGCTGGAGGATTCTGGGAGTGGAAGTCCTCCCCTCTTAAAGCATGCCGGCTGGGGATTCTGAGAGTAGAAGTCCTCTTTCTTAAAGAATGCCGGCTGGGGATTCTGGGAGTGGAAGTCCTCCCCTCTTAAAGCATGCCGGCTGGGGATTCTGGGAGTGGAAGTCCTCCCCTGTTAAAGAATGCCGGCTGGGGGATTCTGGGAGTGGAAGTCCTCCCCTCTTAAAGCATGCCGGCTGGGGATTCTGGGAGTTGGAGTCCTCACCTCTTAAAGAATGCCGGCTGGGGATTCTGGGAGTGGAAGTCCTCCCCTCTTAAAGCATGCCGGCTGGGGATTCTGGGAGTGGAAGTCCTCCCCTCTAAAAGCATGCTGGCTGGGAGAATCTGGGAGTGGAAGTCCTCCCCTTTTAAAGCATGCTGGCTGGGGATTCTGGGAGTTGGAGTCCTCACCTCTTAAAGAATGCCGGCTGGGGATTCTGAGAGTGGAAGTCCTCCCCTCTTAAAGCATGCCGGCTGGGGATTCTGGGAGTGGAAGTCCTCCCCTCTTAAAGAATGCCGGCTGGGGATTCTGAGAGTGGAAGTCCTCCCCTCTTAAAGCATGCTGGCTGGGGATTCTGGGAGTTGGAGTCCTCACCTCTTAAAGAATGCCGGCTGGGGATTCTGAGAGTAGAAGTCCTCCCCTCCTAAAGAATGCCAGCTGGGGATTCTGGGAGTGGAAGTCCTCCCCTTTAAAGAATGCCGGCTGGGGATTCTGGAAGTGGAAGACCTCACCTCTTAAAGCATGCCGGCTGGGGGATTGTGGGAGTGGAAGACCTCACCTCTTAAAGCATGCCGGCTGGGGGATTCTGGGAGTTGGAGTCCTCCCCTCTTAAAGCATGCCGGCTGGGGATTCTGAGAGTGGAAGTCCTCCCCTCTTAAAGCATGCCGGCTGGGGATTCTGGGAGTGGAAGTCCACCCCTCTTAAAGCATGCTGGCTGGGGATTCTGGGAGTGGAAGTCCTCCCCTTTAAAGCATGCCGGCTGGGGATTCTGAGAGTGGAAGTCCTCCCCTCTTAAAACATCCAGGGCTGGAGGATTCTGGGAGTGGAAGTCCTCCCCTCTTAAAGCATGCCGGCTGGGGATTCTGGGAGTGGAAGTCCTCCCCTCTTAAAGCATGCCGGCTGGGGATTCTGGGAGTTGGAGTCCACCCCTCTTAAAGGATCCAGGGCTGGAGGATTCTGGGAGTGGAAGTCCTCACCTCTTAAAGCATGCCGGCTGGGGATTCTGGGAGTGGAAGTCCTCCCCTCTTAAAGAATGCTGGCTGCGGGATTCTGAGAGTGGAAGTCCTCCCCTCTTAAAGTATGCCGGCTGGGGATTCTGGGAGTGGAAGTCCTCCCCTCTTAAAAATGCCGGCTGGGGATTCTGAGAGTGGAAGTTCTCCCCTTTTAAAGCATGCCGGCTGGGGATTCTGGGAGTGGAAGTCCTCCCCTCTTAATGCATGCAGGCTGGAGGATTCTGGGAATGTAAGTCCTCCCGTCTTAAAGAATGCCGGCTGGGGGATTCTGGAAGTCCTCCCCTCTTACAGCATGCCGGCTGGGGGATTCTGGGAGTTGGAGTCCTCCCCTCTTAATGCAAAGCTGGCTGGGGGATTCTGGGAGTGGAAGTCCTCCCCTCTTACAGAATTACAGAGTTGGAAGGGTCCTTGGAGGTCATCTAGTCCAACAAATTGTCTAAGCAGCAAACCTTTACAGAATTACAGAATAACAGAGTTGGAAGGGGCCTTTGAGGTTTAGAATCAGAACAGATATGGAAGAGAACTTGGAGGTCATGTAGTCCAACCTCCAGTGATGAAGCAACCACAACTTCTTGAGGCAAGCTGTTCCACCAGTTTGTCCTCACTGTCAGGAAGTTTCTCCTTAATTCCAGGTTGTTTCTCTCTTTGGTTAGTTTCCATCCTTTGCTTCTTGTCCTGCCCTCAGGTGCTTTGGAGAATACATTTCTTTCTTGCAGCCCCTCAAATAGTGGAACCCTGCTATCATGTCCCCCCTAGTCTGTCTTTTCTCCAGATTGGCCAAACCCAAATCCCGCAACCGTTCTTCATATGTTTTAGTCTCCAGGCCTTTAATCCTCTTAGTTGCTCTTCTCTGCTCTTTCTCCAAAGTATCATCTACCCCCTGCTCAAACAGGAGAGCCTTACAGAATTATAGGCTGACAGAGTTGGAAGGGCCCTTGGAGGTCATCTAGTCCAACCCCCTGCCCAAGAACAAGACCTTTATAGAATTACAGAATAACAGAGTTGGAAGGACCTGGGAGGTCATCTAGTCCAACCCCCTGCCCAAGCAGGAGACTCTTACAGAATCGTGGAATGACAGGATTAGGAGGCACCTTGGAGGTCCTCTAGTCCAACCCCCTGCTCTAATAGGAAACCCTAGATTATTTCAGTCCAATCTCTTCTTCAAAAGTGGGGTGCCCCAAGGCTCTGTCTTAGGCCCCCCACTCTTCAACATCAAGGATTTGCAGGAGTGGGGGGGGGTAGAAGGGGAACTCATCCAACTGGCAGCCAAATCCACTCGCGTTGCATGAATGCCGGTGTTGGGTGTGTAAGAGGATGACTGGGCTGCTCTACCCCCCCGAGCGGTGAGTGACACAAGTCTAACAACCTCCGCGGCACCTGGAGATGAAACGGTTTGAGGGTAGGTGGGGTTTTTGGGTGGTGGGATCTGGAGGTCTTTCTCCTTCAGGGAAGAAATTGGGAAAGGCTCCACCACAGGCTCGCTCCCCACCGTTGGCTGACTCGGCACTTATTTGAGGAACCTTTTCAGATGCCTCCTGGCCGGGCTGACCTGGTCCAACAGTCAGGAAGTGGCTCCTCCGGCAGCTTCAAGCCATTGGGGGTCGAGAGATGGGTGTTCCCAACACTCCAGGGGGATCTCAAGATGCCCCCCTCAAAATTTGGGGGTGTTGTGTTGAGTAGAGGATGATTGTCCTTGAGGGTCCCTTTCCAAAAAATTGTCTAATCCCACCACAGATTCTGCCTGGAGCTGATTACATCGATGGTTTCATTACTCTTCCCATTCTTTTTTTTTTATTCAAAAAGTTTTATTAGTACAAAGTACAAACATTTTTCTCCCCCCCTTCCCCCAGACCCTCCCCACCCCCCTCACCCTTCCCCCCTTTCACCCCCCCCCCGACTTCCCAGAAAAAGCACAGGGTATAGTATTCAATAAACATAAAATTAAAATATGCTGATAGATTATTAATTTCAAAATTTCTCTAGTTCTTTAACTCCTTGTTACTCAAAACCTTTAATACATAATCTAAAAATTAAGCATATATCATTAGTAAACTAACATTCCAATATATCAAATTATTAATTTCATAATTATTCTAGATCCTTAATTCTGTATAACTCAAAACCTTTTAAGAGTAGTCCAAAAAAATTATATATATATATATATATATATATATATATATATATATATATATATATATATATATATATATATATATATATATATATATATATATATATATATATATATATATATATATTATTATATCATCTCTAGTCCATTCCTCTCTATATCTTTCATTTAAATAGTCTTTGAAATATAATAATAACAAGAGAAAAAAGAAATTTTCTTCGCCATCTCGGCCAGATGCACAACCTTCAGCGTCAATTCCTCAATAATAGATGAATCTTCCTTCTTCCAACACTATACCTCCAATAATCTGGCATTTAGAATCAACTTAATTACTATTACAGTACAGTCCGTAGTTGTTCCCAACAAGAAAAATTGTATTATAAACTTGGTCTTTTCTATAAAATATTTTGAATAGTCCACCATATTTTTATCCCAAAAGCCTAAATTTTCTTTTCTTTTTTTAACATAACCATCATATACAAAAATACATAACATCTTCACATCACCCACATTTAAATTATAGATTTAGTCTAGATTATTCTTCCCATTCTTCAGGGGTCTGCGAGTGAAAAAGATCGACTGGATTTTCACATGTGGTTCTCTGAAAAGATCTTATTTCAAAGGAATCCAGAAGTTACACCCTGAATTTTAAGGGGTGACCTCCCTTCTCGGCTCTCTCAGGAAGTTAAAAGGATTTTAATTTAATGTTATTCGTTATTCTGGAAAGATTTAAAAGTCTCTTCAAAGGAAGCTAACTCATACTGGTGTCCATTCCGATCCCCGTCAATTGGATGTTCAACATGAATATTGATAATAATGACAGATGGGCTATCTAGCAAACTGGATGAATTCCCCATGCTGGCTGGGGGATTCTGGAAGCCCACCCCTCTTAAAGCATGCCGGCTGGGGGATTCTGGGAGTGGAAGTCCATCCCTCTTAAAGCATGCTGGCTGGGGGATTCTGGGAGTGGAAGTCCTCCCCTCTTAAAGCATGCTGGTTGGGGGATTCAGGGAATTGGAGTCCACCCCTCTTAAAGCATGCCGGCTGGAGGATTCTGGGAGTGGAAGTCCTCCCCTCTTAAAGCATGCCGGCTGGGAATTTCTGGGAGTAGAAGTCCACCCCTCTTAAAGCATGCCGGCTGGAGGATTCTGGGACTTGGAGTCCTCCCCTCTTAAAGCATGCCGTCTAGGGAATTCTGGGAATGGAAGACATCCCCTCTTAAAGCATGCCGGCTGGGAATTTCTGGGAGTAGAAGTCCACCCCTCTTAAAGCATGCCAGCTCAGGGATTCTGGGAGTGGAAGACCTCCCCCCTTAAAGAATGCCATCTGGGGGATTCTGGGAGTGGAAGTCCTCCCCTCTTAAAGCATGCCAGCTGGGGAATTCTGGGAGTGGAAGTCCTCCCCTCTTAAAGCATGCTGGCTGGGGGATTCTGGGAGTGGAAGTCCTCCCCTCTTAAAGCATGCCGGATGGAGGATTCTGGGAGTGGAAGTCCTCCCCTCTTAAAGCACGCTGGCTGGGGGATTCTGGTAGTAGAAGTCCTCCCCTCTTAAAGCATGCCGGTTGGAGGATTCTGGGAGTGGAATACCTCCCCTCTTAAAGCATGCCGGCTGGAGGATTCTGGGAGTTGGAGTCCTCCCCTTTTAAAGCATGCCGGCTGGGGGATTCTGGGAGTGGAAGTCCTCCCCTCTTAAAGCATGCTGGCTGTGGGATTTTGGGAGTGGAAGTCCTCCCCTCTTAAAGCATGCTGGCTGGGGGATTCTGGGAGTGGAAGTCCTCCCCTCTTAAAGCATGCCGGATGGAGGATTCTGGGAGTGGAAGTCCTCCCCTCTTAAAGCACGCTGGCTGGGGGATTCTGGTAGTAGAAGTCCTCCCCTCTTAAAGCATGCCGGTTGGAGGATTCTGGGAGTGGAATACCTCCCCTCTTAAAGCATGCCGGCTGGAGGATTCTGGGAGTGGAAGACCTCCCCTCTTAAAGCATGCCGGCTGGAGGATTCTGGGAGTTGGAGTCCTCCCCTTTTAAAGCATGCCGGCTGGGGGATTCTGGGAGTGGAAGTCCTCCCCTCTTAAAGCATGCCGGCTGTGGGATTTTGGGAGTGGAAGTCCTTGCCTCTTAAAGCATGCCGGCTGGAGGATTCTGGGACTTGGAGTCTTCCCCTCTTAAAGCATGCTGGCTGGGGAATTCTGGGAGTGGAAGACCTCCCCTCTTAAAGCATGCCGGCTTGAGGATTCTGGGAATAGAAGTCCTCCCCTCTTAAAGGATGCCGGCTGGAGGATTCTGGGAGTGGAAGACCTCCCCTCTTAAAGCATGCCGGCTGGAGGATTCTGGGAGTTGGAGTCCTCCCCTCTTAAAGCATGCCGGCTGGGGGATTCTGGGAGTGGAAGTCCTCCCCTCTTAAAGCATGCCGGCTGTGGGATTTTGGGAGTGGAAGTCCTTGCCTCTTAAAGCATGCCGGCTGGAGGATTCTGGGACTTGGAGTCTTCCCCTCTTAAAGCATGCCGGCTGGAGGATTCTGGGAATGGAAGACCTCCGCTCTTAAAGCATGCCGGCTGGGGGATTCTGGGAGTTGAAGCTGGGTGAAATGCTCCGGGTTCAGGCGTGCCTGAAGTCTACCCCCCTTAAAGTAAACACTTAAACGCCTTGTGGCGTTTCATCTCTCAGAGCTCCTCGGTAAACCAAGGAGCTTTCCAGGATCCACTGCCACAAAGAGGTCGCAAAGGCGCAATCCGATCCAATGCCTCAGATGCTACCTTGTTCCAGGCAGCCACTAGGGACTCAGACGGATTGTGTACCAGGGATTCAGGTATCTCCCAAGTTCCCTCTGGAACCCTTCTGGGTCCATTAGGCGCCTGCGGAGGAACCACTTAATCGGTTCTAACTGTCAGAAAATTTCTCCTTAGTTCTAAGTTACTTCTCTCCTTGTTTAGTTTCCACCCATTGCTTCTTGTTCTACCCTGAGGTGCTTTGGAGAATAGTTTGACCCCCTCTTCTTTGTGGCAACCCCTGAGATATTGGAACACTGCTATCATGTCTCCCCTGGTCCTTCTTTTCATTAAACTAGACATACCCAGTTCCTGCAACGGTTCATCATATATTTTATCCTCCAGTCTCCTTAATCCTCTTTGTTGCTCTTCTCTGCACTCTTTCTAGAGTCTCAACATCCTTTTTACATTCTGGCGACCAAAACTTGATGCAAATATTCCAAGTATGATCTTAACAAAGCATTATAAAGCGGTATTAACACTTCACGTGATCTTGACTGTTAGACAATTGGAACAATTAATCAGTGGAACAGCTTGCCTCCAGAAGTTGTGAATGCTCAACACTGGAAGTTTTTAAGAAGAGATTGGATAAGAGATTGGATAATCATTTGTCTGAAATGGTGTAGGGTTTCCTGCCTATGCAGGTGGTTGGACTAGAAGACTTCCAAGGTCCCTTCCACTCTGTTATTCTATTCTATTCTTGATTCTATCCCTGTGTTAATGCAGCCTAGGATTGTGTTGGCCTTTTTGGCTGCTGCAACACACGGCTGAGTTCTATTTAAATGGTTGTCCACTAGGACTCCAAGATCCATCTCACATTTACTACTATTGAGCGAGGTACCACATGTACTGTACCTGTGCATTCTGTTTTTCTTGCCTAAATGTAGAATTTGACTTTTTTCACCCTTGAATTTCATTTTGCTAGAGAGGACCCAATGTTCAAGTCTTTCAAGATCCTCCTGTATATTATCTGAGCTGAGATGGTGCAGTGGTTAAATGCAGCACTGCAGGCTACTGCTAGTTCAGCAGTTCAGCTGTTCAAATCTCACCGGCTCAAGGTTGACTCAGCCTTCCATCCTTCCGAGGTGGGTAAAATGAGGACCCAGATTGTTGGGGGCAATTTGCTGACTCTGTAAACCGCTTAAAGAGGGCTGGAAAGCACTATGAAGCGGTATATAAGTCTAAGTGCTGTTGCTATTGCTATTGCTATCTTCTGGGGTGTTGGCTATTCCTGCCAGCTTGGTGATCTGCAAATTTGATGAGTTCCCCATCGATTTCAGGACATTGCGAACATCACAAATACAAATCAGTTGCCAAGCGTCTGAATTTCGATCCTGTGACCATGGGGACGCTACAGTCGTAAGTGTGAAAAAGAGCCCTCAGTCCCTGTTTTCAGTGCCGTCGTAACTGGAAACGGTCACTAAACGAACGACTGTAAGTGGAGGTTCTGAATTTGCCTCTTGTTTCTGATTTTATTTTTGATTCCCCTTCAGGTCAGCAGCGGAGATGGCCGGTTCTTTGATGGGAGGAAAAGCAGATCCAGAATTACGGAAAAGTGCAAGTCTTCCCCCTCCCTGAAACGGAGCAAATGCAGGGAGGATTTGTGGGTTTGGATGGTTAGAAAAACCCCTGGAGGAAAACGAGGAGGGAGCTGGCTCTGCTGACCAGGGAGGGAATGTCGGAATTAGATTTATATTTGCTGTGAAGGAAATGGGGAATTCCTTGTGTTTCTTTTTAATCTTTATTTCTGCATTCTTTTTCTTTTTTGTGGGTCTTGGTGAAGTGAAACTCTTTCTTTCTTTCTTTCTTTCCTCCCTCCCTCCCTTTCTCTTTCTCTTTCCTTCTGTTCCCCACCACTTTCCCTTCCTTCTTTTTTCTTCGTTCCACGCTCCCTCCCTCCCCTCCCACCCTTCCTTCCTTCCTTCCCTCCCTCTCCCTTTCCCCTTCCCCCTTCTCCTTTTCTTCCTTCCTTTTCTCTTTCTTTCTCATCTTTACCATCAAAAGCGCTTCCTTCCAAAGTAAAAATAAATATGAACAGCTGTGGTACAAATGAGATTTTATTACACAGTTCGGAACATATCAAAACGAGAGGTAAAAAAACCCACAAACTATGTAATTTGTAAGATGCAAGCAAAGACTTGAAGATGTCAGAGATCTCAGGAGTGGGAGAGATATCCCCCCCCCCCTCTGTTTCGGTCTGTATCTTTATCCGATCAGGGCAAGCGCCACACGACCCGCAATCCTTGCGAATTTCCCCCAGCGACCTCTGGTGATCTGGTTCAGCTGAATCAAGAAGATTTCATGAAATTAACCAGAGAAATTCTATTCAAGCCATCTCTTAAACTTAAAGTATCTGTAGAGCAGAGTTTCCCTAAGTCGGACACGTTAAGAGATGTGGACTTCAACTGCCAGAATTCATGCTGGCTGGGGGATTCTGGGAGTTGAAGTCCATTCCCCTTTAAGGTAAACAACCACACATCTTGTTATCTAAACCAATTTAAAGAAAAAGAAAAAGAAAGAAACTTGGCTACTTTAAGATGGGTGGATTTAAGATGGATGCTCACTGAGGAATTCTGGGAGTTGAAGTCCACCTGCCTTAAAGAATGCCGGCTGGGGGATTCTGGGAATGGAAGTCTGCTCATCTTGTGTTCAGCTTTGAAAAACACTGATCTATACACCACCAGATTGACATAGGTACATAAATGCATATTTAATTTAATCTAATCTAATCCAGAACACCAGTTTGGTTATCTAGGACAGTGTTTCCCAACCTTGACAACTTGAAGATATCTGGACTTCAATTCCCAGAAGGTTGGGAAACACTGATCTAGGATAACAGCAATTTTAGAGAGAAAGATTGTTGGAAGATAAATAATATTTACACCTGACCCAAACAGACCTTTGATAGAATTGGAAACTGGGGTGGAAGTGCTGAGTTTCCTGGTTATGTGTTGGTTTGTTATAGGCCATCTTTTTAAATAAACCACTGATGGGAAGCTTTGATCTAGCCATCAATCAGGGTTTGCAAAGCGCAGGAGCTGGATTGACAGTGTCCTTAACACACCATTGTTTCGCAAAGACGTGATGGCTCTGTGCGTTCAGCGGTAAAGATGCTAAAGTGTTGATTAATTGCCACACAAAAGATTTTGAGTAGATTTTAGGTGAAGGCAACACAATTATATTCTCCCAATATATAATGTTTATTACATTATGTCACATTATATTTATATTATATTATTATTATATTTTAATTATATTATAGTTATATAGCAATATATAAATAAAGCTTGACTTATGACCACAACTGAGGCCAAAATTTATGTTGTTAAGAGAGACATTTATTAAGTGAATTTTGCCCCATTTTACGACTTTTCTTTCCACATTTGATGAGTGAATCACTCCAGTTGTTCAATTAGTAGCCCCGTTGTTAAGTGAATCACTCCAGTTGTTCAATTAGTAACCTCGTTGTTAAGTGAATCCAGCTTTGACTTTGCTGGTCAGAAGGTTGCAAAAGGGGATCAGGTGACCAGGGACACTGCGGCCGTCATAAATATGAGTCAGTAGCCAAGCGTCTGAATTTGGATCACACGACCATGGGGATACTGCAAAGGTCGTAAGTGTGAAAAAGGGTCCCAAGTCATTTTTTTCAGGGATGTCATAACTTTGAACGGTCACTAAATGAACTGTCCTAAGTTGAGGACTGCCTGGGATGCCTTCCTAATTTAAGGAAAAGGAATTAGGAACAAAAATTACCTCTTGATCAATGTCCTCACACTGGATGCTATGAATCTGGGGTTGTTGTTGTGCCGAATAGATTCCGGAACAATCTTTGTCCAGCTGTCCAAGACAATACGAGGAGGGTCAGCCATGGAGAACACACCAAGGTTGCACTTACACACACACACACACACACACACACACACACACACAGAGGGGGGGGGTGTCCCCCCCCAAGCAAAGGGGGGCTTTATGGGGGAGCCACACCCAGAGGGGAGAAAGAGAGGCAAGATGGCCACGGTGGCCATGGGATCGAGGTACTCCCCCTGTTATGGCCTGTGGGGCCTGTGCCGTCCTCTCTCTTGCCCAAACTTCCTCTCCCAGAATTCCCCTGCCAGCATGCTTGGACTTCAATGCCTGGAGGGAATTATGGGAGTTGAAGTCCATGCATTTTATAGATAATAGATAAGACAGGCAGACAGACAGAGAGATTTTAGATAGGGAGATAGAGATTATAACACTGCATTAGATGCTTTGACTGTTTCAAACAAGAATGGATTTTCCATGCTTTCTGCCCCATAAGAGAAGACCGCCTTCCTGGTCAGTGGCCACCACAATTCACAAGAAACAAGGAGCTCCTCATGGCAGGGGACCCCCGCCCACCACCCTCAAAGCAGTCCATACAAGAGATCTTGACCTGGACCCCCAGCTCCTCAACCCCGCGGAAACCAAGAAGTAAAACAAGCAAAGGAACAGAGTGGTAAATGCCTGGAACTCACTACCTGACTCTGTGGTTTCGTCACCAAACCCCCAAAACTTTACCCTAAGACTGTCCACTGTTGACCTCACCCGATTCCTAAGAGGTCAGTAAGGGGAGTGCATAAGTGCACCAGCGTGCCTACCGTCCCTGTCCTAATGTTCCCTCTTATCAGTACCCATATTATGTATATAAACAATGTTATATTTATGTATGTTACCAACACGTACTTGATAAAAATAAATAAATAAAATAAAATAAAAAATAAAAAAAGGATCGGCTAGAGACGCTCACCCCATCTTTTTTGAAATCGCACTGGGTCAGGGTCTGGGTTTGCGTGGAGGGACACACCGTCTCCTTGATGGAGAACTTCAGCGTCTGGGCGGTTGTGCTGTTGGGGTCCTGCATGAAGCGAAAGGGAGAAACAAGAGGAAACAAAATTAAACCCCAGGGGATTTCCCCAATTCATTCTCCATTCGTGCTTCAAAAAAGCCTCAGCCTTGGGAAATCACACAGGAGCTTTAAATCTTCATTCCTTTCTCCAAACAAGCCAGGTTTCTCACACAAAGTGGATTTGCTCAGGAAATAATGCAAATTGTTCCAGGCAATGAAAAAAAAAAACATTTCCAGCAATTCTGTGCTTGCAATTTTTAAATTGTCATCTCTGGTATGAATTTCTCCACAATTTTGCATTATAAAAGTCCTTCTGTATTGTTTTATATTATTGCTAAATGGTGGTCTTTGAGGTCATTTGGGAGGGAAGGAAAGGGGAGGGAAGGGAAGGGGAGGGAAGGGAAGGGGAGGGAAGGGAAAGGAAAGGAAAGGAAAGGAGGAAAGGAAAGGAGGGGAGGAGGGAAGGAGGAGGGAAGGGAAGGAAAGGGGAGGGAAGGGAAAGAAAAGGAAAGGAAAAAAGGAAAGGAGGGAAGGAGGGAAGGAGGGAAGGAGGGAAGGAGGGAAGGAGGAGGGAACGGAAGGTGGAGGGAGGAAAGGAAAGGTGGAGGGAGAAAAATACAGGGAAGGAAAAGAAAGAAGAAGGAAAGAAGGAACGCTCCAGGATCCCACTGCCCCTCCTTCCCATGGGGTCAAGACCAGAGGTGGGTTCCTCCTGGTTTGGACCGGTTCGCTCGAACTGGTAGCGACCCGCTGGTCACATCACGATGACGTCACGGAACCGGTTTGGTCAGTGCTGATCTGTGGGTGCTGCCATCTTTTTTTTTAATTAAAAAAATATATTATTTTTTATTTTTTGTTTCTCCTGAGCATGTGCAGAAGCCGAGTTTCCAGCAATGTGCATGCGGTCGCCATCTTGTTTTTGGCTTTTTAAAATTTTAATTATTTTTTTTCAGATTTTTCAGCACTGGCATGCACACGCATTTAAAGCGCCCACGCGCCCACGAGGTGTGCCCACGCGGTGAACCGGCAGCAAGGTAAGTTACAACCCACCCCTGGTCAAGACCCTCCCCCCAATCCCCCAAGACTCACCCAGTCCGGCTTGGGTTCAGCCTCCAGCAGGCGGAAGACAAATTCGGAGGGTCTCTGCTGGTTGTAGAGGTCAACGGCCGAGGCGATGGCCTGCTCGTAGGTCAGGACCCGAGTCTGGGGGGCTGCAGCAGCCAAGCCCAGGAGCAGCAGAAGAGCCCAAGCAGTCATCATCTCGCTCGGATGGCTTCTCCAAGGGGGAAACTGAGTCTTGCTGGACCAGCCTGGGGACGCCACTCGGGGCTGCTCTATTTATAGCCCCTCTCCTCCTCTCCAACAGGTGGCTTCCCCCCATCGCCACCACTGACTCCCCCTCAGCTCAGGAAATGTGGGTTTGGGGTGCAACCGACCAGGGAGGGGGGAGAAGACGGTTGGAGGGCTAGAGAAGCCCTGTCGAAATCCCTCTTGTGCAACCAAGCATTTGGGGAAGCTCCAGGGGGTCTCTGGGTTAGAAGGGACCAGAGAGATGAGGGGGGTCTCTGTTTTAGGGGGGCACCCAAATGTCTTTCATGCTGAAGGCAAGACTAGAGCTCCCATCTCCTGGTGATTCACCCAGCCGGCTTTCATGTCTAAGGAGGGACTAGAACTCAGCAAATGAAGTTATAACTAGTAGCCAGCATGAGTTTGTTAAAAACAGATCATGGCAAACCAATCTTATTTCATTCTATGACAAAGGGACTAAGTTAGTAGACCAGCAAAATGCTGTGGACATAGTATACTTAGACTTCAGCAAGGCATTCGACAAAGTAGACCACAACCAATTTCTTAGTAAGCTAGAAAAATGGAGGATAGACAGCATCACCACAAACTGGCTTTGTAACTGGCTGACAAACTGTACTCAATGAATAGTTGGTACTATGTCTACATGGAGGGAAGTAAGCAACGGGGTGCCACAAGGCTCCGTCTTAGGCCCAGTACTCTTCAATATCTTCATAAATGACTTAGATGAGGGAATAGAAGGGGAAGTCATGAAATTTGCAGATGACACTAAGCTGGCAGGAATAGCCAACACCGCAGAAGAAAAGCTCAGGATCCAAAAAGATCTTGACAAACTTGAACAATGGGCCCCATCCACAACATGAAATTGAATGTGGAGAAAAGTTAGGTTTTACACGTAGGCGGGAAAAACCAAAGGTACAAGTACAGACTAGGTGAAACCTGGCTCAAAAACAGGAACTGTGAGAGGGACCTTGGAGTCCTAGTGGACGATCACTTGTACAGGTAGTCCTCAACTCATAACAGTTCGTTTAGTGACTGTTCAAAGTTACAACAGCATTGAAAAAAGTGACTTATGAGCACTGTTCCCTCTAAGGTGCGCGGCCGCGCACGTGATGGGAGAACGCCACGTGGAGGTTTCTAACTTCTGCCCGGCGTTTTCTAATTGCAGAGGCTGCACGCCTGCGCGGCCGCGCACATGAAAGGGGGATGCCGCGTGCCGTTTTCTAATTTTACAGGGAACATTGCTTATGACCCTGTTTCACAGTTGCAACCTTTGCCAGCATCCCCATGAACATGTGATCAGAATTCAGGTGCTTGGCAAGTTATGACCTTTGCAACGTCCCGAGGTCATGTGATCGCCTTTTGTGACCTTCTGTCAAGCAAAGTCAATGGGAAAGCCAGATTCACTTAACAACCAGGTTACTGATTTATCAACTGCAGTGGTTCGCTTAACAACTGTGTCAAGAAAGATCGTAAAATGGGTCAAAACTCACTTAACAAATGTCTCACTTAACAACATAAATTTTGGGCTCTATTGTGGTTGTAAGTTGAGGACTACCTGTATATGAGCCAGGCAGTGTGCTGCAGCAGCCAAAAAAGACTAATACGATCCTGGGTTGTCTAAACAGAGGCATAGAATCAAGATCATGTGAAATATTAGTGCCGTTTTATAAAGCCCTATTAAAACCACATCTGGAATACTGCAACCAATTTTGGTCACCATACTACAAAAAGGATGTTGAGACTTTGGAAAAAGTTCAGAGAAGAGCAGCTAAGATTATCAAAGGCCTGGAGGGTAAACCACAGGAAGAGCGGCTGCAGGATTTGGGTTTGGCTAGTCTAGAGAAAAGAAGAGTTAGGAGCGACATGATAGCAGTCTTCCAGTATTTGAGGGGCTGCCACAAAGAAAAGGGGGTCAAATTATTCTCCAAAGCCCCCGAAGGCAGGAGAAGAAACAATGGATGAAACTAACCAAAGGGAGAAGCAACCTGGAATTAAGGAGAAACTTCTTAGTGAGGACAATTAACCTGTGGAACAGCTTGCCTCCAGAAATCATGGGCACTCAATCACTGGAGGTTTTTAAGAAGAGACTGGACAGTCACTTGTCTGATATGGTATAGATTCTCCTCCTTGAGCAGAGGGCTGGACTAGAAGACCTCCAAGGTCCCTTCCAGCTCTATTCTATTCTATCTCCTGGTAATTGGCCCAAAGTCACCCAGCCGGCTTTCATGCTTAAAGCGGGACTAGAACTTATCGTCTCCTGGTCAAAAGTCACATACAAAAGTTCATTTAGTGATGGTTAGAAGTTACAACGGCATTCGAACGAAGTGACTTATGACCAATTTTCACATTTACAAACATTGCACAATCCCCATGGTCATGTGATCAGAATTTAATTTAATTTAATTTAATTTAATTTAATTTAATTTAATTTAATTTAATTTAATTTAATTTAATTTAATTTAATTTAATTTAATTTAATTTAATTTAATTTAATGGATTTCTATGCCGCCCAACTCCCTGAGGACTCTGGGCGGCTCACAACATGCAGATTCCATTACAGACTGAGACTCTGTAATTGAGACTCTTGGCAACTGACTCATATTTATGACGGTTGCAGCGTCCCGGGATCACATGATCCAATTTTGCGAACTTCTGACATGCCAAGTCAACGAGGAAACGAGATTCATGTAACAATCATGTTAACTAACAACTGCAAGGATTCGCTTAACAACTGTGGCCAGAAAGGTTGTACAATGGGACAAAACTCACTCAGCAACAGAAATATTGGACACAACTGTGGCCATAAGTCGAGGACTGTCTGTATAAAGTGAACCGATGAATGCATCCATCAATCAATGGGACAGAAAAAGAGGTTCGCTGACCTTGGAAGGGGAAATTGCTTTTTTTTTAATACGTCAGAAATCTGCCATTTGCTTTTTGCAATTCTTTGCTTTCCTTTGGCTTGAGATGCAGTAAAGCTTTTAAAAAAGTCAAAGGCATATAACGTTATTTTCTGATCATATCTAGGAATGTGGGCCTTGGACAGAGTTAATAGAATAGAATAGAATTCTTTATTGGCCAAGTGTGATTGGACACACAAAGAATTTGTCTTTGGTGCATATGATCTCAGTGTACATAAAAGAAAATATACATTTGTCAAGAATGGTTGTCATAGGGTTCAAGTAAGCAATCAGGAAACAATCAATATGAATATAAATCGTAAGGATACAAGCAACAAGTTACAGTCATGCAGTCATAAGTGGGAGGAGATGGGTGATAGGAACGATGAGAAAAACTAATAGTAATGCAGCCTAGTGAATAGTTTCACAGTGGTGAGGGAATTATTTGTTTAGCAGAGTGATGGCGTTCGGTTTAAAGTAGGCAAGGTAAAAATAATTGGTTGACTAATTAAAAAGCTGACCTTGTTTTCATCAATTTCCCAACCTATTTGCTGCCCTGCAGGAAAATTCTGAGGATCCTTTCCAGTTTTTCAAGATTTATTAATTTATTCTTCATATTTCTCTTGTGACTTATCTGCCTGGTTGCATCTGGTAAAATCATCTTAATCTTTTGCAGCAAGGCAGTGTTTCTCTGCTTCAGCAATTTTAAGGTGGACTTCAACACCCAGAATCCCCCAGTTAGCATGCTTTAAGAGGAGTGGACTTCCACTCCCAGAATCCCCCAGTTGGCATGCTTTAAGAGGGGAGGACTTCAACTCCCAGAATCCCCCAGTTGGCATGCTTTAAGAGGGGTGGGCTTCCAGAATCCCCCAGCCAGCATGGGGAATTCATCCAGTTTGCTAGATAGCCCATCTGTCATTATTATCAATATTCATGTTGAACATCCAATTGACGGGGATCGGAATGGACACCAGTATGAGTTAGCTTCCTTTGAAGAGACTTTTAAATCTTTCCAGAATAACGAATAACATTAAATTAAAATCCTTTTAACTTCCTGAGAGAGCCGAGAAGGGAGGTCACCCCTTAAAATTCAGGGTGTAACTTCTGGATTCCTTTGAAATAAGATCTTTTCAGAGAACCACATGTGAAAATCCAGTCGATCTTTTTCACTCGCAGACCCCTGAAGAATGGGAAGAGTAATGAAACCATCGATGTAATCAGCTCCAGGCAGAATCTGTGGTGGGATTAGACAATTTTTTGGAAAGGGACCCTCAAGGACAATCATCCTCTACTCAACACAACACCCCCAAATTTTGAGGGGGGCATCTTGAGACCCCCCTGGAGTGTTGGGAACACCCATCTCTCGACCCCCAATGGCTTGAAGCTGCCGGAGGAGCCACTTCCTGACTGTTGGACCAGGTCAGCCCGGCCAGGAGGCATCTGAAGAGGTTCCTCAAATAAGTGCCGAGTCAGCCAACGGTGGGGAGCGAGCCTGTGGTGGAGCCTTTCCCAATTTCTTCCCTGAAGGAGAAAGACCTCCAGATCCCACCACCCAAAAACCCCACCTACCCTCAAACCGTTTCCTCTCCAGGTGCCGCGGAGGTTGTTAGACTTGTGTCACTCACCGCTCGGGGGGTTGAGCAGCCCAGTCATCCTCTTACACACCCAACACCGGCATTCATGCACGCGAGTGGATTTGGCTGCCAGTTGGATGAGTTCCCCTTCTACCCCCCCCCACTCCTGCAAATCCTTGATGAAGGTTTGAAGAGTGGGGGGCCTAAGACAGAGCCTTGGGGCACCCCACTTTTGAAGAAGAAACCCCCAAAACTTTACCCTTAGACTGTCCACTGTTGACCTCACCTGATTCCCAAGAGGTCAGTAAGGGGCGTGCATAAGTGCACCAGCGTGCCTACCGTCCCTGTCCTAATGTTCCCTCTTATCAGTACCCATCTTATGTATATAAACAATGTTATGTCTATGTATATTACCAACACGTACTTGACAAAAATAAATAAATAAATAAATAAAAATAAATAAAGATTGGACTGAAATAGTCTAGAGTTTCCTATTAGAGCAGGGGGTTGGACTAGATGACCTCCAAGACCCCTTCCAACTCTGTTATTCTGTAATTCTATAAAGGTTTTGTGCTTGGGCAGGGGGTTGGACTAGATGACCTCCCAGGTCCCTTCCAACTCTGTTATTCTGTAATTCTGTAAAGGTCTTGTGCTTGGGTAAGGGGTTGGACTAGATGACCTCCAAGGACCCTTCCAGTTCTGTTATTCTGTAATTCTGTAAAGGTCTCCTGCTTGGGCAGGGGGTTGGACTAGATGACCTCCCAGGTCCCTTCCAACTCTGTTATTCTGTAATTCTTTTTTTAAATTTTATTTTTCTACTGTTTACATTTTGTTAATGCTTAATAAACATCATAGCAATAGCAATAGCAATAGCACTTAGACTTATATACCGCTTCACAGAGCTTTACAGCCCTCTCTAAGTGGTTTACAGAGTTCAGCCTATTGCCCCCAACAATCTGGGTCCTCATTTTACCCACCTTGGAAGGATGGAAGGCTGAGTCAACCTTGAGCCGGTGAGATTTGAACAGCTGAACTGCTGAACTAGCAGTCAGCCTGCAATGGCTGCATTTAAGCACTGCACCATCTCGGCTCTTGCTGTCTGGGTTACAGGTTACATTCTTAATCTCCACACCTTTTTTCCAACTACTGGTAAAATAAAGTCCATGTTTGATAATATTCTGTGTCTTCTTTCTGTTTAATTTTCAATGTAAGTCTGTCTATTTCTGCGCAATCTAGTATCTTCCTAATTAACTATTCATTTCACGGTGTTTCTTCATTTTTCCAATATTGTGCGAATATAATCCTCGCTGCTGTTAAGACATTCAATATTAAATATATGCTTTGCTTATCAAGGTTTTCTGATGTTATACCTAATAAAAACAGTTCAAGTTTAAAATCTACATGTTTCCCTATCATCTTTTCTAACCATTTATGTATTTTTGCCCAAACTTTTTTTTTTTTTTTTTGCTTTAACAAAGGTCCACCACATATGATAATATGTGCCCGTTTTTTGGTTACGTTTCCAACATTTGCTAGTCATATTTTTAAACATTTTAGCTAACCTAGCAGGGGGTAAGCGCCATCTAGAAAACATTTTATATAAAATTTCTTTATAAGAAGTTGCAGTTTTCAATGTTTACTTCCTTTCCCATAAGTTTTGCCATTTCTCTAATTCTATATTATAACCAAAGTTTTTTTTTACCCACTGTGTCATTGTGTCTTTTCGTTATTTTGTAATTCTGTAAGGGTCTCCTGCTTGGGCAGGGGGTTGGACTAGATGACCTCCAAGGGCCCTTCCAACTCTGTTATTCTGTAATTCTGTAAGGGTCTCCTGCTTGGGCAGGGGGTTGGACTAGATGACCTCCAAGATCCCTTCCAAAACGTCTGCTAGACTTCCCTCCAGTCAGATGTAGTTCCACTAAAATCCAATGCTCGATTTACAGCAGTTCTTTAGTGAATGCTCAAAGTTACAACGCCACTGGAAAATAGTTCTTACGACCCTTCTTCACACTTATGACCATTACAGCATCCCGATGGTATATGTCAGTGGTGGCGAACCTTTTTCGGCTCGCGTGCCGAAAAAGGGGGGGGGCGCGCTTGCGCGTGCTCGCGTGCCCACACCCATTCCCTCCCCCCCACGCATGCGCACAACACCCCCCCATGCTGCCCCCTGCGCATGCGCACACCCCCCCACCCCCGCACAGGCCCACTTACCGGAGCCTGGAACGACGAAACGGAGCCTGGAACGACGAAACCGGCAAACCGGAAGTGCGAAAAAACGCACTTCCGGTTTGCCGGTGTGCTGTTTTTTGCACTCCGGAGGGTTCAGGGAAGCTCCCTGAAGCTCCGGAATGCAAAAAACTACAAAACGGACAAACCGGAAGTGCGGAAAAGTGCACTTCCGGTTTGTCCGTTTTGTAGTTTTTTGCCTTCCGGAGCTTCAGGGAGCCTCCCTGAACCCTCCGGAGTGCAAAAAACAGCACACCGGCAAACCGGAAGTGCGTTTTTTCGCACTTCCGGTTTGCCGGTGGGAACCCTCGCGTGCCGGCTTCTATGGCTCCGCGTGCCAGCTCTGGCACGCGTGCCATAGGTTCGCCACCACGGGTATATGTGATCCAAATTCAGACGCATGGCAACCAACTCATAGTTATGATGGTCGCAGAGTCCTGGGCTGACATGAACCCCTTTTGTAACTTGTCAAAGGGGAAGCCGGATTCACTTAACAACTGCCTGACTAATTTAACAACTGCAGGGATTCACTTAACAACAGTGGCCAGAAAAGTCATAAAATGGGGCAAAACACACTTAGCAACAGAAAGTTTGCGCTGAATTGTGGTCATAAGCCGAGGACTATCTGTACATTTTTATTGTGGCTTGCCATTCTAGGACTTGAAGCCCACCCCTCTTAAAGGATGCCGGCTCGGGGATTATCGGAGTTGAAGTGTGGGATACAAATAAAGAAAAGATGGATGGATAGATATAGATAGAGAGATAGATAGATAGAGAGAGAGAGAGAGAGAGAGAGAGAGAGAGAGAGAGAGAGAGAGAGAGAGAGAGAGATGATAACCCAAAGAAAATAAACTGCAAACAAGCACAACAGAAACCAGAAGCCTGATCTAAACCCTCCAACTCAGCTTCTTCCAACTGATGAGCTGACTTGGCTGCCCCATTCCGGTGGGGTCCCCCCTAAAACCCTCTGGTCCCCCCCCTCATCTCTCTGGTCCCTCCTAACCCAGAGACCCCCTGGAGCTTCCCCAAATGCTCGGTTGCACAAGAGGGATTTCGACAGGGCTTCTCTAGCCCTCCAACCGTCTTCTCCCCCCTCCCTGGTCGGTTGCACCCCAAACCCACATTTCCTGAGCTGAGGGGGAGTCAGTGGTGGCGATGGGGGGAAGCCACCTGTTGGAGAGGAGGAGAAGGGCTATAAATAGAGCAGCCCCGAGTGGCGTCCCCAGGCTGGTCCAGCAAGACTCAGTTTCCCCCTTGGAGAAGCCATCCGAGCGAGATGATGACTGCTTGGGCTCTTCTGCTGCTCCTGGGCTTGGCTGCTGCAGCCCCCCAGACTCGGGTCCTGACCTACGAGCAGGCCATCGCCTCGGCCGTTGACCTCTACAACCAGCAGAGACCCTCCGAATTTGTCTTCCGCCTGCTGGAGGCTGAACCCAAGCCGGACTGGGTGAGTCTTGGGGGGTTGGGGGGGGGGGTCTTCTTGACCCTATGAGAAGGAGGGACGGTGGGATTCTGGGGCTTTCCTTTCCTTTCCTTCTCCCTCCCCTCTCTTTTCCTTTCCTTTCCTTTCCTACTTTCCTTTCCTTTTCCTTCTCTCCTCTCTCCTCCTCTCCTCTCCTTCCCCTCTCCTCGCTTTCCTTTCCTTTCCTTTCCTTTCCTTTCCTTTCCTTTCCTTTCCTTTCCTTTCCTTTCCTTTCCCTTCCCTTCCTTACCTTTCCTCTCCTCTCCTCCCCTCCCCTTTCCTCCTTTCCTTTCATCCTTTCCTTTCCTTTCCTTTCCTTTCCTTTCCTCCTTTCCTTTCCTTTCCTTTCCTCCTTTCCTCTCCTTTCCTCCTTTCCTTTCCTCCTTTCCTCTCCTTTCCTTTCCTCTCCTTTCCTTTCCTCTCCTCTCCTTCTCCCTCCCCTCTCTTTTCCTTTCCTTTCCCTTCCTTTCCTTTCCTTTCCTCCTTTCCTTTTTCTTCTCTCCTCTCTCCTCCTCTCCTCTCCTTCCCCTCTCGCTTTCCTTTCCTTTCCTCTCCTCCCCTCTCCTCCCCTCCCCTTTCCTTTCCTCCTTTCCTTTCCTTTCCTTTCCTCCTTTCCTTTCCTTTCCTCCTTTCCTTTCCTTTCCTCTCCTCTCCTCCCCTCTCCTTTCCTTTCCGTTCCTCTCCTACCCTCCCCTTTCCTCCTTTCCTTTCCTTTCCTTTCCTTTCCTTTCCTCCTTTCCTTTCCTCCTTTCCTTTCCTTTCCTCATTCCTTTCCTTTCCTCCTTTCCTCTCCTCTCCTCTCCTCCCCTCCCCTCCTTTCCTCTCCTCTCCTCTCCTTTCCTCCTTTCCTTTCCTTTCCTTTCCTCCTTTCCTTTCCTCCTTTCCTTTCCTTTCCTTTCCTTTCCTTTCCTCCTTCCTTTCCTTTCCTCCTTTCCTCCTCTCCCCTCCCCTCCCCTCCTCTCCTCCCCTCCCCTCCTTTCCTCTCCTCTCCTCCCCTCCCCTCCCCTCCTTTCCTCTCCTCTCCTCTCCTCCTTTCCTTTCCTTTCCTCCTTTCCTTTCCTTTCCTCCTTTCCTTTCCTTTCCTTTCCTCCTTTCCTTTCCTTTCCTCCTTTCCTTTCCTTTCCTTTCCTTTCCTTTCCTTTCCTCCTTTCCTCCCCTCCCCTCCCCTCCCCTCTCCTCCCCTTTCCTTACAAATGACCCAAAAGACCACCACTGTATTGTTTTATATCATTCAGCAATAATATAAAACAATACAGAAGGACTTTTATAATGCAAAATTGTGGAGAAATTCACACCAGAGATGACAACTTAAAAATTGCAAGCACAGAATTGCTGGAAATGTGTTTTTTTTTCCATTGCCTGGAACAACTTGCATTATTTCCTGGGCTAATCCACTTTGTGTGAGAAACCTGGCTTGTTTGGAGGAAGGAATAAAGATTTAAACTTCCGTTAGCGGAGGCTCTTAGAAGCAAGAACGGAGGCTTTGTGAGTTGGGGAAATCCCCTGGGGTTTAATTTTGTGTCCTCTGGTCTCTCCCCTTCGATTGCTGCAGGACCCCAACAGCGCAACCGCCCAGACGCTGAAGTTCTCCATCAAGGAGACGGTGTGTCCCTCCACGCAAAGCCAGAACCTGATCCAGTGCGACTTCAAAGCAGATGGGGTGAGCTTCTCGAGCCGATCCTCGGCTTGTTTCCCTTCTTGGTTTCCGTCTTGCCCACTTCAATGTTAGAAGCACATCTTGGGGGTCTCCAGCTGGACCACTCCGGGGTCCCTGCCTGTCATCAGTCCGCACATGTCAATCCAGTTGTGCTTGTCAAAGTACAGAAGAGATAAAGAGTGCAGGGAAGAGCAAGAAAGATGAGGTGGGGGCTAAAACGTATGAATAACGGTTGCAGGAATTGGGGATGTCTAGTCTAGAGAAAAGAAGGACCAGGGGAGACATGATAGCATCTTCCAATATTTGAGGGGCTCCTACGAAGAGGAGGGGCTCAACCTATTCTCCAAAGCACCAGAAGGGCAGGACAAGAAGCAACGGTAGGATAGGAACTAATCGAGAACCAAGGAGGAATTCCTTGACAGGGAGGACAATTAATCGGTGGAACGACTTGCCACCAGAAGTTGTGGGTGCTCCATCCCCGGAGGCCTTGAAGAAGACACTGGACAGCCATTTGTCTGAAATGGCCTAGGGTCCCCTGCGGGAGTTCCTGCTCCATCGGTGGAGGCTTTTAAGAAGAGAGTAGACATCTCGTGGTAGAGGCTCTCCTGCTCGACCAGGGGGTTGGACTAGAGGACCTCCAAGGTCCCTCCCAACTCTCTCACTCTGTTCTGAAAGTCCTCAGGAGTGGAGGAGCTGGGGGTGCAGCTGAAGCCCTCTTGCATTGACTCCCCTGGGTGGGTGGGGGTCTCTTGCTGCTTCTGGAGTGTGGCTCCCCCATAAAGCCCCCAATTGCTTGGAGGGGACACCCCCCCTCTCTCTTTGTGTGTGTGTAAGTGCAACCTTGGTATGTTCTCCATGGCTGACCCTCCTCGTATTGTCTTGGACAGCTGGACAAAGATTGTTCCGGAATCTATTCGGCACAACAACAACCCCAGATTCATAGCGTCCAGTGTGAGGACATCAATCAACAGGTAATTTTTGTTCCTAATTCCTTTTCCTTAAATTAGGAAGGCATCCCAGGCAGTCCTCGACTTAGGACACCTCATTTGGTGACCGTTCAAAGTTATGACATCCCTGAAAAAAGGACTTAGGGCCCTTTTTCACACTTACGACCTTTGCAGTATCCCCATGGTCGCGTGATCCAAATTCAGACGCTTGGCAACTGACTCATATTTATGACGGTTGCAGTGTCCCTGGTCACCTGATCCCCTTTTGCGACCTTCTGAGCAGCAAAGTCAAAGCTGGATTCACTTAACAACGGGGTTACTAATTGAACAACTGGAGTGATTCACTTAACAACGGGGCTACTAATTGAACAACTGGAGTGATTCACTCATCAAATGTGGAAAGAAAAGTCGTACAATGGAGCAAAATTCACTTAATAAATATCTCTCCTAACAACATAAATTTTGGGCTCAGTTGTGGTCATAAGTCGAGGATGTTGCCTGTATATTGCTTTAGAATAGAATATAGAAAAGAATAGAACACAACACAACACAACACAACACAACACATACGGTATATTGGGATAATATAATTGTGTTACATTTGTCTAAAATCTATTCAAAATTATTTGTGTAATTGACATTTTCTCATCTTCAATGCACCTCAATGCATTAAGCCATCATGTCTTTGCGAAACAACGGTGCGTTCAGGACACTGTCAATCCAGCTCCTGGGCTTTGTAAACCATGATTGATGGCTAGATCAAAGCTTGCCATCAGTGGTTTATTCAAAAGATGTGTTAGAACAAACCAATTAAATTAAATTTAAACACAGATTAAACTACATTACTAACCAGAGCATACAAAACATTTGTTAGACCAATTCTTGAATACAGCTCACCTGTCTGGAACCCGCACTGCATATCAGACATAAATACAATCGAGAGAGTCCAGAAATATTTCACAAGAAGAGTCCTTCACTCCTCCGCTCACAACAAAATACCTTATTCCACCAGACTTGAAATACTGGGATTAGACAATTTACAACTACGTCGCCTCCGATCTGATCTAAATGTAGTTCATAAAATCATATACCAAAATGTCCTTCCTGTCAATGACTACTTCAGCTTCAACCGCAACAATACACAAGCACGTAATAGATTCAAACTAAATGTAAAGCGCTCCAAACTCGACTGCAGAAAATATGACTTCAGCAACAGAGTGATCAATGCCTGGAATGCACTACCTGACTCTGTGGTTTCTTCCCCAAACCCCAAAAACTTTAACCTTAGACTGTCTACAGTCGACCTCTCCTCGTTTCTAAGAGGTCTGTAAGGGGCGTGCATAAGCACACCACTGTGCCTACCGTCCCTGTCCTACTGTCCAATTGTCCTCTTTTAACTAAACAAATATTTACGAAAGTACATCAGTCTGGAGGTGTTTAGATCAGGTTTTTTCAAAGTTGAAGACGGGCGGGTTTCAACTTCCAGAATTCCCCAGCCAGCATGCTTTAAGATAGGAAGACTTCAACCCATCTTAAAGATACCAAGATTGAGAAAAAAAAACAACCCTCTGCTTTAGATTCATGGTCTGTGGTTGTATAGTGGACAGCAGAGTTCCCCTAAATTGGACACTTTAAGACGTGTGGACTTCAACTCCCAGAATTCATGCTGGCTGGGGGATTTTGGGAGTTGAAGTCCACGTGTCTTAAAGTGCCCAAAATTTGAAGATTCTGCTGTGCAGTATACAACCACAAAGCATGTATCTAAACCAGAGGTTTTAAAAAAAAAACCTTGATGACTTTGAGATGGGAAGACTCCAACTCCCAGAATCCCCCAGCCGGCATGAATTCTGGGAGTTGAAGTCCACGCGTCTTAAAGTGGCCATCTTAGGGAAACTCTGCTCTACAGATATTTTAAGAGAGGGCCTGAAAGGAAATTCCCCTGGTTGATTTCATGAAATCTTCTTGATTCAGCTGAACCAGACCACCAGGTTTCGGGGACTCTTCAGAATCTTCAGGAGAATTATTGGCGGCTGATCGGATAAAGATACAGACCGAAACAGGGAGGGGGGAAATATTCCTTCCGCTCCCGAGATCTCTGACAGCTTCGCTTTTGAAGAAGACTTCGCTTGCATCTTACAAATTCCTTGGCTTATTGTTTTTTTTTACCTCTGGTTTTGATACGTTCCGAATTGCATAATAAAATCTCCTTTGGACCAAAACTGCTGGAATCTTCTGGTTTTTTCCCCCCTCTGGAGAGAAACACTTTTGATGGTAAAGGTGAGAAAGAAAGAAAGAAAGAAAGAAAGAAAGAAAGAAAGAAAGAAAGAAAGAAAGAAAGAAAGAAAGAAAGAAAGAAAGAAAGAAGCAAAGGGATGAAGAAGAAATAAGAAAGAGAGAGAGAGAGAGAGAAAAGAAAGAAAGAAAGAAAGAAAGAAAGAAAGAAAGAAAGAAAGAAAGAAAGAAAGAAAGAAAGAAAGAAAGAGGGTGGGAAGGTGGGACGGAAGGAGGGAGGGAAGGAGGAAGAAAAAAGAAGGAAGGGGAAAGTGGTGGGGAAAGGAAGGAAAGAGAAAGAGAAAGAAAAAGGGAGGGAGGGAGGAAAGGAAAGAGAAAGAAAGAAAGAAAGAAAGAAAGAAAGAAAGAAAGAAAGAAAGAAAGAAAGAAAGAAAGAAAGAAAGAAAGAAAGAAAGAAAGAAAGAAAGAGTTTCACTTCACCAAGACCCACAAAAAAGAAAAAGAATGCAGAAATAAAGATTTAAAAGAAACACAAGGAATTCCCCATTTCCTTCTCAGCAAATATAAATCTTAATTCTGACATTCCCTCCCTGGTCAGCAGAGCCAGCTCCCTCCTCGTCCCCCCCCCCCCCCCGGGGTTTTTCTAACCATCCAAACCCACAAATCCTCCCTGCATTTGCTCCGTTTTATGGGGGGGGGGGAGAAGACTTGCACTTTTCCGTAATTCTGGATCTGCTTTTCCTCCCGTCAAAGAACCGGCCATCTCCGCTGCTGACCTGAAGGGGAACCAAAAATAAAATCAGAAAGAAGAGGCAAATTCAGAACCTCCACTTACAGTCGTTCGTTTAGTGACCGTTTCAAGTTACGATGGCACTGAAAACAGGGACTGAGGGCTCTTTTTCACACTTACGACTATCGCGTCCCCATGGTCACAGGATCGAAATTCAGACGCTTGGCAGCTGGCTCGTATTTATGACGGCCGCAGGGTCCTGAGGTCACCTGAACCCCTTATTGTGACCTTGGGAGCCAGATTCACTTAGCGACCGTGTGACTAACTTCACAACTGCAGTGATTCACTTAACAAATGTGGCAACAAAGGTCATAAAATAGCTCAAAACTCATTTAACAACTGTCTCAATTAGCAACGGAAATTTTGGGCTCGATTGTGGTCGTAGGTTGTGGACTACCTGTACTTATGACAGATGTAGCATCCCGTGGTCAGGAAACCGGCTGGGGTTTCCTATAACCAAAGTCAATGGGGTCTCCTCCTTGAGCAGGGGGTTGGACTAGATGACCTCCGAGGTCGCTTCCAACCCTGTTATTCTATGAGGGTCTCCTGCTCGAGCAGGGGGTTGGACTAAATGATCCCCGAGGTCCCTTCCAACTGTTTGATTCTGTAATTGTCTCCTGCTTAAGCAGCAGGTTGGACTAGATGACCTCCACGGACCCTTCCAACTGTATTAATCTGTTAGGTCAAAGTTTTGTGCTTTGGTGTTCTCGAACGGAGAAAAGGAAGGAAAACACAGTTGTGTTCGCTTGCTGAAAATATGATTTATCGGGCCGCCCGGTTTCTGAGAAACCACAAAACAAACAAACACACACACACACACACACACACACACACACACACACACACACACACACACAAAGAGGTCACAGTTGACTGGACAAAAATGCCCAATTGGGTTGTTACACAATTACACAGCCCACTGATTTTCAAAAGTGACAGGTGAGGAGTCCAGAGGGCGGGAAGGGGAGGGAATCGATCCTTTACAGGAAAACACTTTTACTCTGGTGAGAACTGGGCCTCCTGCTAGGGCTTGGATGGAGGGATGGAGTGAGGGTCAAATGCACGGAGGATTTGGGTGGGCTTCAGCTTTGGGGTGACGTTGCCCCCCCAAAAGCCGCCTTGTCTCTCCTCCTGCTAAAAATTGGACAGCTAAAATCAGGAGTCTTCTTCTTCTTCACTTCTCGGTTGGCCTACCTTCACTGGCTGGCGTTGGTTGGGGCCGACAAGTGGAGCTTGTAGTTGGTCTTTGGGGGGGGGCGTGCTGAGATTGCGGGTGATTGACAGCAATCATTCAGAGATTTGGCAACTTTAAGACATGTGGACTTCAGTTCGCAGAATTTCCCAGACAGCATGACTGGACTTCAGCTCCCAGAAGTCTCCAGTCACCATGGTTATTGACCCCCCTCTCCCCCTCCCCCTCCCCCTCCCCACAACCCCACTTGCTTCTAGCACTGATAATGTTACCTAGTTGGGTCATGAAACATCTGCAAGAAAACAACCAAAATCAGAGAGCATCAAGGACTCCGCAGTTCTCCTCCTCCTCCTCCTCCTCCTCCTTCTCCCATCCTTCCCCTTCCCCTTCTCCCTCCCACCGCAAACTCACCTCCTTCTAGCACTGATGATGTTACCTAGTTGGGTCGTGAAACGTCTGCAAGAAAACAACCAAATTCAGAGTACACCAAGGACCCCACAGTTCCTCCTGTTCACAACCCCTCTTCTTTTCTAACACTGATGATGTTACCTAGTGCTTTAAATTAAAATGGGGTCCATCCAGGACAGATATGTTGTTTGAAGTTCTAGTCCCGCCTCAGGTATGAATGCCAGTTGGGTGATCCAATCACCAGGAGACGGGGAGTTCTAGTCCCGCCTTAGCCATGAATGCCAGCTGGGTGACCTTGGGCCAGTCCTTTCCTCTCAGCCCAACCCACCTCACAGGGCTGTTGTTGTGAGGAAAACAGGAAGAAGAAGATGGAATATTAGCTGCCTTGAATGATTTATAAAAAATAATAAAGGCAAAATATAAATCAGTGGAACAAAGAAATGCATAACAAAACCAGGTGATATTGTGAGACACGGATTCAAGAGTTCCCTTTTTGGGTTCCCAGGTTCTGCTCAGAGTCATAACCAAATGCTCCCCATTGCGCTCCCCACCCCACACCGGCTGAGTTGTGAGTTCCCTCTTTTGTGTGGACTTTCCCCATGAAGTTCGGGTGACTCAGCCCGTCCTTCTCCTCTCTGGGCTTGGCCCCACCACAGCCCTCCTTCCCAGGGTCTTACGAGAACGGGAGGGGAGGGGGCAAACCGACAACATTTAGGCCTTGCACAATTGGTGCCCTTGGCGCAACCCTGTGGTGCCACACGTGACAATGCTTCAATTGCTAAGGTTGGGCTCTGATGCCCCTTAATCAGGAGGGCCCAAGACTTGACAGTGGGCACATCTGAGCTGTGGGAGAGCCACAAACTGAAGTCCACATGAATTGAAGTTGCCAAGTTGGAGAACTGCTGTGTCTGTCTGCCTATCATCATTCTCTCTCCCTCTCCATCTCTCTCTCACACCCACACACATTTATCTATTTATATATCTCTGTATCTGTGTATCTCTCTATATCTACCTATCTGTCTATCATCTATCTATCCAACTATCTATCCATCTATCTATCCATCTATCCATCCATCCATCTATTTTCTTTCTTTCTTTCTTTCTTTCTTTCTTTCTTTCTTTCTTTCTTTCTTTCTTTCTTTCTTTCTTTCTTTCTTTCTCTTTCAATTATGGTCATGAGTCGAAGACTACCTGTAATGGATGTCTAGTCTAGTCTAGTGAACAGAAGAACTGGGTGGGGTGGGGGAACATTATAGCAGTCTGCCAGTATTTGAGGGGCTCCTACAAAGAAGGGGGGGTCAAACTATTCTCCAAAGCACCAGAGGGCAGAACAAGAAACTATGAATGGAAGCTAATCAAGGAGAGAAGCCACCTGGAATTAAGGAGAAACTTCCTAACAGTGAGAACAATTAAGCAGTGGAACAGCTTGCCACCAGAAACTGTGGATGCTTCATCCTTGAAGGTCTTCAAGAAAAGACTGGATGGCCATTTCTCTGGAATGGTATGGGGTCTCAAGCAGGGGTTGGACTAGAAGACCTCCAAGGTCCCTCCCAGCCCTATGATTCTAAGTTGCAAAAGACTGGACAGCCATTCATCCGGGTGGGTTGAAGACCTCCGAGGTTGCTTCCAAGCCTGCTGTTCCATGTTGTACAAACTTCAGGCAGGTCCAAGTGGAGAATTTGGGAGAGACGGTCAGTCCGAAAACTCCTCTGGGGAAAACAACCAATTTTAAGAGACAGAGGCGAGGGGAGCAGCAGGTGAAAGCAAAGAACCAACGCCAGCGCCAGGACCACCATGTTGTCCACTGCCGTGTAGGGTGCCAAAAACGAAAGATCCCACGCCAGATTCTTTAATGGAGATGAGAGGTCTCCTACTCTGAGGTTACTCCTTGGCAACGATCCCTAACCTTTGTGAATGGAGAAAACGGGGGTTGATTGTAACCTACACCCACCACTTTCCAGGTGCAGCACCTGTTTCCTTCTCCTCCAGTTTCCCACCTGAACAAAACGGTTCCTCATTGGCCCTGCTTTGTCTCTCCCAAGAAAAGGAGAAGTCAATGGGGGAAAACCCCTGGCCGTCCGCCAGCGGCTGGACAATCTGCGTAGCAGGACATAAAAGGAGGCGTCGTGGTCCTGAGGACCACATCAGCTTTGGGCCTCCATAGCAGAAGAACCAAGCATGGACGGGTTCTTCTGGAAGACCTTGATGCTGGTTGGGGTTCTTTCAGCCTCTGGGCGCCCCCACCTACCCCACAATCCCTTGACCTACGACGAGGCCCTACGTCTCGGAGTGGAGATCTACAACAAGAAAGCCGGGGAAGACGCCCTCTACCGTCTCCTGGAGGCTGTTCCCCAGCCTGAATGGGTATGGACTGGGGCATAGGATGGAGATAATGAGAGGGATGGAGATGATGATGATGGTGGTGAGGATGAAGTTGAGGAGGACGGAGATGATGAAGATGATGATGATGGTGATGGTGATGATGAAGTTGAGGAAGATGAGGATGATGGTGATGGTGATGATGAGGATGAAGTTGAGGAGGGAGAATTGAGGATGGTGATGGTGAGGATGGTGAGGAGGAGGAGTAGGAGGAGGAAGATGAAATCAAAGAAGAAGAAGATGATGATGATGATGAAAGTGATGATAGTCAGGAGGAGAAGCAGGAAGATGAAGTTGCTGGTGATAGTGATAGTGATAATCATGAAGTCCGTGCTGAAGATGATGACAATATGTATGGTCTACCACCTCCCCCACCCCCGGAAGTTGAAGGCAGCAAACACAACTTCCCCATCTCCGTCCTTCTCCTGGGTCAGCAGCCCGAGAAGTAGGGTAGGAGGGAGAGAGAGAGAGAGAGAGAGAGAGAGAGAGAGAGAGAGAGAGAGAGAGAGAGAGAGGGAGAGAGAGGGAGAGAGGGAGGGAGAGAGAGAGGAGGGAGGGAGGGAGAGAAGGAGAGAAGGAGGGAGGGAGGGAGGGAGGGAGGAGAGGAGAGGAGAGGAGAGGAGAGGAGAGGAGATGCCCACAGTTCCCCTAGAAGCTCCTGGGTCTGAGATGGCTTCTGTTGCTGGTGGTATAGCACCTTCCATACTACACCCAGGAGACTTCTCATCTCAAAGAGTGTTCAAGACACCGTAAGGGTTTCATGAGCTCATGGCACCTTGCACATTCTTTTAAAACAACGGTTCCTTCAGAAAAGGACACCATTCTGGTAGAGTATGGTCTTCCCAAGCGAGGTTAAAAACTGAAGTGTCCTAACCATGAGTTGGGAGAGCTATTTCAGGCCCAGGGTGGGCTTCATCCTGGCCTGTTAAAGAGCCTTTGTAGAGTAGACACATCACCTTGGGGGTCACTTCTGAACTAGCTGAAAAAGAGAGACTAGATGACCTCCGAGGTCTTTTCCAACCCTGTTATTCTCTGATTCTTCCACTCCCGAGATCTCTGACAGCTTCGCTTTCGAAGACTTCGCTTGCATCTTACAAATTCCATGGCTTATTTTTTTTTTAAACCTCTCGTTTTGATATTGCATAATAAAACTGAATTGCATAATAAAATCTCCTTTAGACCACAGCTGTTCTTTCCTTTTTTTTCTTTTTTCTTTTTACTCTGGAGGGAAACGCTTTTGATGGTAAAGATGAAAAAGAAAGAGAAAAGTTAGAAAGAAAAGGAGAAGGAGGAAAGGGAGAGAGAGAGAGAGAGAGAGAGAGAGAGAGAGAGAGGGAGGGAGAGAGAGAGAGAGAGAGAGAGAGAGAGAGAAAGAAAGAAAGAAAGAAAGAAAGAAAGAAAGAAAGAAAGAAAGAAAGAAAGAAAGAAAGAAAGAAAAAAAGAAAGAAAGAAAGAAAGAAAGAAAGAAAGAAAGAAAGAAAGAAAGAAAGAAAGAAAGAAAGAAAGAAAGAAAGAAAGAAAGAAAGAAAGAAAGAAAGAAAGAGGGAGATGGAGGAAGGGAGGGAGAAGAGAAAGAAAGGGAAAGGGAAAGGGAAAGGGAAAGGAAGGAAGGGAGGGAGGGAGGGAGGGAGTGATGGAAGAAAGGAAATAAAGTGACTTACAAGCAGTAATCGTATTTACGACCATAAGAAAATCTCCACAGTCGTATGAACCAAATTTGGACACTTGGCAACCGGTATGTATTTACGCTCTATATTTGTGATCTTCTCAACTGGCTTCTGACAATCGCCATCCATAGGGGAAGTTAAATCCACCTGATACCCTATTGACTGAATAGCATTCATATCAAACTGCAACACCAAAAACCACAATTACTATTTCGCTGTGCTTAACAGCACAATAACTCTTTAACAGTTCTTATAGGCCGCCCAATCCCATAGGACTCAGGGCAGCGTACAGCAAAAATAAGAAATACAAATATATAAGAAACAATTTAAAAATTATATAATTTTAAAAAACCATTCAGCCATGGGGGAATTCGATCTTCTTCACCCTGCCTGCCGGAAGAGCCATGTTTTCACGGCTTTGCGGAAGGCCAGTAGGGTGGGGATAGTCCGGATCTCTGGTGGGAGTTGGTTCCAGAGAGATGGGGCTCCCACAGAGAAGGCCCTCCCCCACGGTCCCACCAACCGACATTGCTTGGCCGATGGGACCTGGAGGAGGCCAACTCTGTGGGACCTCACTGGTCGTAGGGAGGTGTGTGGTAGGATGCGGTCCCAAAGGTAACCTGGTCCAGAGCCATGTAGGGCTTTAAAGGTCAAAACCAACACCTTAAATTGCACCCGGAGACTAATAGGCAGCCAATGCAGCTGGCGGAGAATGGGTGTTACGTGGGTGTATCTCGGAACACCCACCACAGCTCGCGCAGCTGCATTGACCATTCAAAGTTAAAAGTAAAAGTGACTTATGACTGGTCCTCACACTTATGACCATTGCAGCATCCCCACGATCACGTGATCAAAATTTGCTTGCTTTGCAACCGGCGTGTAAGGTAATCCTCTACTTATAATCATTCATTTAGTGACTGTTCTAACTTACAACACCGCAGAAAAAAAGGGACTTGGGACCAGTTTTCACAGTTACGACCATTGCGGCATCCCCATGGTCACATGATCAAAATTCAGACACTTGGCAGCTGACTCACATTTATGACGGTTGCAGTATGCCATGGTCATGTGAGCCCCTTTTGCGACCTTCTGACAAGCAATGTCCATGGGGAAAGCCAGATTCATTTAACAATTAACAACTGCAGTGATTCACAACTGTGGCTAGAAAGGTTGTAAAACAGGGCAAAACTCACTTAACAACTGCCTCACTTGGCAACATAAATTCTTGCCTCAATTATGGTTCCAGGGTCACGAGATCATCATTTGCAAATTTCCTAGCCGGCAAAGTCAATGGAGAGAGCTGGACTCGCTTAATGGTCGTGTGATTCACTTAAAAACTGCAGTGATTCACTTAACAACTGTGGCCAAAAAAAAATCTTTGTAAAACTGGATTCTACTCACTTTTAGCAACTGCTTTGCTTAGCAATTCTGGCCCCAGTCGTAAGTCAAGGACTACCTGTAATGGTGATCCAAAGTGGGTCAATTGACCCCACCCCCAAATAAGTAAGTTGTTGTGTGTTGTAATTGTGTGGTGTTGTGGTAAAGGAAGCCGATAACAAGATGGTGACCCCATGCAACAGTGCTGGAAACTCGGCTTCTGTACATGCTCAGAAGAAAATTCAAAAAAAATTCAAAAAAAAGTGGCGGCACCCACAGACCAGCATCCACTGAGCCAGTTCCGTGACATCATCGTGACGTCACCAGTGGGTCACTACTGGTTCAGGTGAACCGGTCCGAACCGGGAGGAACCCATTGCTGAATATCTTGAGTGCGGAGATAGCAGGAAGTCCCCTGTAGAAGTCCTGGAGAATGTTTGCTTGGAGAGTTCTTCTCATGTGACCCCATCCTCCTTTCCTGCACGGATCCCATCAATAACCTCCCTAGAGTCAGGGAGTTCTAGTTCCACTACAGGCATGGAAGCCGGCTGGGTGACTTTGGGCCAATCACGAGGAGATGGTGAGTTCTAGTCCTGCCTTAGGCAGGAAAGTCAGTTGGGTGACTTTGGGCCAATCATCAGGAGACAGGGAGTTCTAGTTCCGCCTTTGGCATCAAAGCCAGCTGGGTGACTTTGGACCAATCCCTGGAAGACAGGTGAGTTCTAGTCCCTGTCCATCTCTGGCGTTCTGCCTTCCTTCCTTCTTCTTCTTCTTCGTCTCTTTTCAAGGAGGACTCTCATAACCTCCCACCCCTCCCTTCCTCTCTCCTCCCCTCCAGAAACGCCGGGTCAAAGGGCGTGGTAAAGTTCGCAAGCTGAAGAAACCACTCCCCGGACGCTGGTCGCTCATCGCTGGCGTTATTCCAAACAGAAAACTCCGTATCGCGTGAGATGATGATCCTACTCGCGTGGCCTGATCTGCCCCCGAGGTTCTCACACACGCCTGGCAGAAGAAGAAGAAGAAGAAGGAGGCACCCAGTGAAGATGGTGAGGTGGCCTTCACCACTGCACCTTCTCCCTGGTCTCCTCCATCCCTTCGATTGCCTTCATAATAAACCCCCTAAACTGTGTTCATCCCTGCGTCATGTTTACTACAGGTAGTCCTCGATGTACCACCACGACTGAGCCCAAAATTTCTCTTGCTAAGTGAGACATTTGTTAAGTGAGTTTTGCCCCGCTTTACAGCCTTTCTAGCCACGGTTGTTAAGTGAATCACTGCAATTGTTCAGCTAGTCACACGGCCGTTAAGTGAATCTGGCTTCCCCGTGGACTTTGCTGGTCAGAAGGATGCAAAAGCAAATCACGTGACACCCTCCCAGGATGGTGCAAGTGTTATAAATACGAGTCAGTGGCCAAACGTCCAAATCTAGATCCGGCGACTCCAGGGACGCTGCAACAGTCGTTAAGGGTGAAAATCGGTCATAAGTCACTTTTTTCAGTGTCATTGTAATTCTGGCCACTAAGTGAACGGTTTTGAGTTGAAGACTGCATATGTATGTACGTATTTATGTATATTTGTTGAATTTCAGAGTACAAAATTAAAAAACAGAGAAAAATAGATTTGGAACAATAAAACATGGGAGAGAGAGAAACTTGGATAGGATTTCAAGACCTTCTTTAAAGAAAAGTCTCCCAAGGCCATTCGCATATACCCTAAATGCTTTAACAGGTAGTAGTCCTTGACTTATGGCCACAATCGACCCCCAAATTTTAGTTGCTAAGGGAGGCAGCATGAATTTTGCTCCATTTTACGATCTTTCTTGTGTCTGTTAAGTGAATCACTGCAGTTATGTTAGGAATACGGTTGTAAGTCTGGTTTCCTCGTTGGGGATCATGTGACTCCAGGACACTGCGGCCGTCATAAATATGAAAGTTGCCAAATGTCCGAGTTTTGTGTAGGCATGAACACAAACGTACATACATTGGGGGGGGGAGAACCAGAAGACTTCAAAATAAAAGCCATCCACATGGGCCCGAAGGGATATCTATGATTATGATTTATCTCTTGTTACAATACTTGTGTGTACGTTGAGAGCTTATGCACCAGAGACAAATTCCTTGTATGTCCAATCACACAGCAGTGGTGGGTCTTATCTGGTACGACAATGAAGACGCTTATAGGGAAAGGGGGAAGGCTCTGGTGGACTGGTGCAATAAAAGTAACCTGGTTCTAATAAAACAAAAGAGATCATCGTAGATTTTAGAAAAAGCCAGCATGCAATATCAAGGATGCAAATGTAGGGTAGCCAACAGTATTAAGTATCTGGGGGTGCAGATAACTAACAATCTGAACTGGTCTCTCCACACATCACCCTTAGTGAAGCGTGCAAACCAGCATCTGCATTTCCCGCGTCGGATGAGGAGAGCACGTCTTTCTCCTCCTGTCCTGGCCACTTTTTACAGAGGCACGATTAACAAACTGCATCACTGTTTGCTTTGGTGGCAGCAGTGCCTCAGATAGAAAGTCCATACGGAGAGTGGTGAGGACAGCAGATAGAAAGTCCCTACAGAGAGTGGTGAGGACAGTGGAGAAAATTATAGGAAGCTCGCTTCCTGTTATTCAGGATGCTGCTTACAAGATAGATAGATAGAATTCTTTATTGGCCAAGTGTCATTGGACACAGAAGGAATTTGTCTTTGGTGCATATGCTCTCAGTGTACATAAAAACGCTATGTGCTTAGAGCTCGAAGTATTGTTAGAGATCCCAACACCCACTTTAGGGTCTGATTCTGTTGCTCCCCTCTGGGAGGAGGTTCCGAAGTATCAGCAAAGCATTTGACAAAGTAGACCACAACCTATTTCTTCATAAGCTAGGAAAAAGTGGGCTAGACAGCTACACAACCAGATAGATTAACAACTGGCTGACCAACCGTACCCAGCGAGTAGTCCTCAATGGCTCTAAGTCCACATGGAGAGAAGTAAGCAGTGGCATACCACAAGGTTCCGTCCTAGGCCCAGTACTCTTAAATATCTTCATAAATGAGCTAGATGAGGGAATAGCAGGAGAACTAACCAAATTTGCAGATGATACCAAGCTGGCGGGAGTAGCAAACACCCCAGAGGACAGACTCAAAATCCAGAGGGACCTTGACAGACTCGAACACTGGGCCCAAACCAATAAAATGGAATTTAACACGGAGAAAAGTAAAATTCTACACCTAGGTAAGAAGAATCAAAAATACACATACAAACTGGGTGAAACCACACTCAATAGCAGCGATTGCGAGAGGGATCTTGGAGTCTTGTTAGACAGCCAACTAAATATGAGCCAGCAGTGTGCAGCAGCAACCAAAAAGGCCAACACAGTCCTGAGCTGCATAAATAGAGGGATACAATCAAGGACCAGAGAGGTACTAGTACCACTCTATAAAGCCTTGGTCAGACCACACCTAGAGTACTACATCCAGTTTGGTCACCATACTACAAAGAAGACATTGAAACTCTAGAGAAAGTGCAGAAGAGAGCAACCAGGATGATAAAGGGTCTGGAAAATAAAACACACAAAGGGCGGTTGCAGGAACTGAGCTTGGCCAGTCTGGCGAAGAGAAGGACCAGGGGTGACATGATAGCAGTGTTCCAATACTTGAGGGGATGCCACAGAGAGGAGGGGGTCAGGCTGTTCTCTATGGCACCAGAAAGCCAAACAAGGAATAATGGATGGAAGCTGACCAAGGAGAGATTCAACCTGGAAGTGAGGAGAAACTTTCTGACGGTGAGAGCAATCAACCAGTGGAACAGCTTGCCAGCGGAGGTTGTGAGAGCCCCAACACTTGCGACCTTCAAGGGGAGACTGGACTGCCATCTGTCTCAAATGGTGTAGGAACTCCTGCTTGAGCAGGGGGTTGGACGAGATGACCTACAAGGTCCCTTCCAACTCTAATAATAAATCTAAAATCTAAATCTAAACCTCAAGCACACCTTGAAATGATGCACCCCCTCGGCCAGGCCGCCGTGGTTCCTCAGCTCGCCCCTCCTATGCCCAATGCACGTGGTACCCCCGGCCTGTCCACTCAAATGGCCATCAGTGGGACGCAGCCCACTCCCACCCCTCCCTCGTGGCACACCATGGGCGCCACGAACGTCCAGCAGTTGCTTTCCGGGTCGTACATTTCTACCGAGCTGAGGTTGGACTCACCCAGCGGCTTTTATGCCTAAAGTGGGATTAGAACTCACCATCTCCCAGTGACTGGCCCAAAGTCACCCAGCCGGCTTTCATACCTAAAACAGGACTAGAACTCACCGTCTCCTGGTGATTGGCCCAAAGTCACTCAGCGGCTTTCATGCCTAAGGCGAGACTAGAACTCCCCGTTTATAACTAACCCCTGAATAAATAGTAAATAACAAAATAATAAGTTACACTGCTTGAAAAAATAATAAGCTTCAGAGTTCTGCTCCAATTCTTTCTTTGGGGAAATGCTGGTTTTTAACCGAATAATTCAATCGGAAAGGACCTTGGAGGTCATCTAGTCCAACCACCTGCTTAGAGACTCTATCCCATGTCAGACGAACAAAAATGTATTTACGCTCCGTATTTGTGATCTTCTCAACTGGCTTCTGACAATCGCCATCCATAGGGGAAGCTAAATCCACCTGATACCCTACAAGAATATGGCAAAGAGGGACTTCCGGTTTGGCTCCGACGGCGTCGCTGGTGCTCCTTGTTGGGCGTCTTTCCTTTTTCCTGTAAAAGCCGCCAGAACAGCTGTCTGGCAGCTTGAAAATCTCTTCCCCGGGCAAAGGGGAGAGATGAGAGCGGGACAGGTGGGGTAGAGCCCCCCTAGTGCCCTAGGAGCCAACTTAGGGCACAAAGGGTGAGGGCTCCCCAGGCAGCCTGTCTGTTCCTCCGGGAAGCTGGAAACCTCCGCTTAAAAAGCGGAGCAAGATGCCGCGACCACCGCTGCTTCGACAATGGAAGGTATAATTATTTTAACTTCAAAGAAAGCAGCCAGAGAAAGGCAGGAGTTCTGAAGGGCAAGTATCGAATTTGTGACTTTAATTCCACCGCTGACTTTCACTTCGGAAAGTAACAAAGTAGCTTAACAAGCAATTAGCAACAATATGGCGATCGGAGATTTGGGTGTGGAAGTGAAAGTGACTTTCGTTTTGTTACCAGCTTTTTTTTTTTATGGAAACTTCTGATCCTGAGAATTGATTTTTTCTCTTTTTGTTTCTTGATTTTGGATTAAAATAACAACTTATATCTTTATAAAAAATAAAAGATTAACTGGCTTTGGATTTGGAAAGAACTTTGCTAATTAGAGATCTGGTTTTCTCTTTGTACTTTTTTGAAAATACTGAAATGGCTTCTAAACCTGGAAAAACTGTTTTGAATAAAAGAACTGAGTACTCTTCTGGTCATATCTTAAAAATGCAACCTATGCCTGATTTAACACCCTCACAGTCTTTAACACCTGAAAGTTTATTCAATACTTTGAAAGTTATGAAAAATGAATTGGTTATGGAATTTAATTTAAAAATCAGTGAAATAGATTAAAAAATGCAGGCTGCTTTGGAGAAGATGGACGACAACTGAGGGCGGATGTGTTGGTGGCTTGTCGGGGACTGGCAGTAAATATGGAAGTTTTGGAGATTGATTTGGAAAAAAATAAACAAGCCCTGATAACTTCAGAGGAATACATAGACAAGATTCAAAATGATATTGCAAATTTTGAAATAGAGGTGTTGATGTCTCAATTCAGAAATATGGAATTTGCTATAAGAGTGAGGGGTTTGAAGGAGGGAAAATATGAAAATTTGAAGGGAAGGATGGTGGAGGCCCTGGAGCAGGTGTCTGGAATGTCTAAAGAGGAACTGGCTATGCAAATTGATAAGATATATAGAGTCAATTCTTGGTATGCAAAACAAAAACATCTGCCAAGGGACATTGTAATATATTTTACCACAAGAGCTTTGCGGAATAGAATTACACAGGCGACTTTCAAGAATAATCTTCAGGTAAATGGCCAGGAAATAATGATATGGAAAGAAATCCCTTCTAAAATGCTTAAAGCCAGAAAAGATTACACCTTCTTGGTTGATGAGTTAAAAAAATGAAACTTACAATATAAATGGGATGAACCAACAGGAGTAATAGTGAAATTGTTGGGAAAAAGATACCGGCTCAACACAATAAAGAAAGCTACTGAATTTTATGTCAACGTTTTAAAGGCTGATATATCTAAAATTCCAGAGGAAAGAAGCATGAAATTAATAGAGGAGGAAAAGGAAAAGCCAGACATATTTGTTCAAATCGAAACAGCTCCAAAGATTCAAAGTGATCGGCAGAGCCAGATAGATGCTTAAAACGTGGAAAAGGAGATGGAGGATCGGAGTCAGCTGGGAGGCGAATTGACAAATTTAAAACTATTAAGTTATAAAAGGATGCAGTGATGAAACTTACAGGATGGACGGAGAGGCTAACATGATTGTATTTTTTTTCTTTATTTTTTTTCTTTATTATTAATATTTTTTAATGATTTATGGATGGAGAGGTTAATATGATTGTATCTCCCTTCTCTATTTTTTTATATATTAATATTTTTTTTAAAGACTCAGAAGCTTTCTGAAGCTAATAATTTGATATTATTAGGGGTGAGTCTTAGTCCTGTTATTTGGGACGAGTTTGAACCGGTCACTCCTGAGGATGTGGACAAGGCCATAGGAGCGATGAGCGCCTCCACCTGTTTATTGGACCCGTGCCCCTCCTGGCTGGTTTCTGCCAGCAGGGAGGTGACACGCGGCTGGCTCCAGGCGGTTGTGATCGCTTCTTTGAGAGAGGGATCCATCCCACAGCCTTTAAAAGCTGCGGTGGTGAGGCCCCTCCTCAAGAAGCCTTCCCTGGACCCAGCGGATTTAAAGAACTTCCGTCCAGTCTCCAACTTACCCTTTTTGGGTAAAGTTGTTGAGAAGGTGGTGTCGCTCCAACTCCTGCGGCTATTGGAGGATACTGATTATCTGGATCCCTTTCAATCGGGTTTCAGGCGCGGCTACAGTACGGAGACTGCTTTGGTCGCGCTGATGGATGATCTCTGGCGAGCCCGGGATGGGGGTCACTCCTCCATCCTGGTGCTACTTGACCTCTCAGCGGCTTTCGATACCATTGACCATGGTATCCTTCTGCGTCGTCTTGGGGAGATGGGAGTGGGAGGCACTGTTTTACGGTGGTTCTCCTCCTACCTCTCTGACAGGACGCAGTCGGTGTTGACAGGAGGACAGAGGTCGGCCCCTAGGCCCCTGGTTTGCGGGGTGCCACAGGGCTCGGTCCTCTCGCCCATCCTGTTTAACATTTACATGAAACCGCTGGGTGAGATCATCCGACGACATGGGGTGAGGTATCAGCAGTATGCTGACGATACCCAGTTGTACATCTCCACCCCGTGTCAGTTCAGTGAAGCAGTTGATGTAATGTGCCGCTGCCTGGACGATGTGAGGGTCTGGATGGGAGTGAACAGACTCAGGCTCAACCCAGACAAGACTGAGTGGCTCTGGATATTGCCTCCCAAGGACTATGTCGACTGTCCCTCCTTGGTTCTCGGGGGAGAAAAATTGACTCCCTCAGAACAGGTTCGCAATTTGGGTGTCCTCCTAGACCCACAGCTAAAATTGGAGCAACATCTTTCAGCTGTGGCTAGGGGGACCTTTGCACAAATCCGTCTTGTGCACCAATTGCGACCTTACTTGGAGAGGGAGGCCTTGCTCACAGTCACTCATGCCCTTGTCACCTCACGGCTAGACTACTGTAACGCGCTCTACATGGGGCTACCCTTGAAGACCATCCGGAGACTCCAACTGGTACAGAATGCAGCTGCGCGAGCGGTAGTGGGTGTGCCGAGATACACCCACGTAACACCTCTCCTTCGCCAGCTGCATTGGCTACCAATTAGTCTCCGGTCGCAATTCAAGGTGTTGGTCGTTACCTTTAAAGCCCTACATGGCTCAGGGCCAGGTTACCTGCGGGACCGCATCCTACCACATACCTCCCTAAGACCGGTTAGGTCCCACAGAGAGGGCCTTCTCCGGGTCCCGTCGGCTAAACAATGTCGATTGGCGGGGCCACGGGGGAGGGCCTTCTCTGTGGGAGCCCCGTCCCTCTGGAACCAACTTCCACCAGAGATCCGGACCATCCCCACCCTGCTGGCCTTCCGTAAAGCCTTAAAAACATGGCTCTTCCGGCAGATGGGGTGAATAGGACAACCAGATTCCCCCTGAATGTTGCTCTTACAATGTTTTTTTTAATTATATTTATAATGTATATCATGACTATTGTTTTTAAAATTGTACGCTTCTTATTTATGTTGTACGCCGCCCTGAGTCCCACGGGATTGGGCGGCCTATAAGAGCGTTTAATAAATAAATAATAAAATAATAAATAAATATATTGTAATATTATGTTACTAATACTGTGTTTGATTTTACGATTAAATTTAAGGTCTTTGAGGTATAAGGGGTTAGTTTTAAAATATTGGAATTAAGAATTTGAAGAATATTTTAAATATTTAGGTATATTAACAGGTATAAATACTTAATGTTTAGTTATTGTTTATGTAATATTTACTCAAGGGTTAGTTAGTTTTTAGGAAATGTTCTGTGTTATAATTGATTGAAAGGGGGAGGGGAAAAGAAAAAAAATTTTTTTCCTTCTCTATCTTACTTTTGTTTCTTTTATTTTTATCTTCTCCTATTTCTAATAGTCTATATATAGATTAGAGGTTTAGTCATGTAAATTACAGTATGAGAAGTTATATGATGTTTGATTAATATAATGTTTTTATTCTTTTTTATTCGTTTATTTTTTTAATTTTCTAATTTCCTTTACTTTTTTATTTTTATTTTGATTTTGATTACGTTTTAAATAGTTTTGAACAATTTGGAGTTAATGACTTTTTAAAAAATGTGGAAGTTAACAATTTCTTTTAATCTATTTTAAATTTATTTATTTTTTAATATTATGCCCTGTACTTTCTCTGGGAAGTCCGAGGGGGGGAGGGGGGGAGGGAAGGGGATGGGTCGGGGTTTGGGGGGGATGGGGGGGAGAAAAAAAGAAAAAAATGCTTGTACTTTGTACTTATAAAACTTTGTGAATAAAAAAAAAGAATATGGCAAAGAGGTCATAAAATGGAGTGCAGTCATGTGATGACTCACTTAACAACTGCCTCGCTTAGGGATGGACCTCCCAGTCCAATTGTGGCAATCAGTGGAGGTCTATCTGTATCTCCCTGAACAGTCTCAATATTGGACCGATTCCAGGAGGCCAACTGAAACTTCTCTAGAACTTCTTCACTGCCAGTGTAGACAGATTGATCTACTGTTGCAAGGTGTCCAGGCGTAGGAGGTGAAGAGTTTGCAGGGACCTCTTTGTGGTTTGATCCTCAGGAGGGGATCATGGCTTCACCTTGGGTTTGTTAGGAACATGGTTTCTTCTAAGCTTATGGAATTTGAGAAGGTGGAGGAGGTTTCTTGAAGTGCCTGGGCCTGTGGGCCAGATCTACACCTTCCTGCCTCTTTGACCATCCAGTCATATCAGCCAGTTGGGATGAGTTAGCAATAGCAATAGCATTTAGACTTATATACCGCTTCATAGTGCTTTACAGCCCTCTCTAAGCAGTTTACAGAGTTCAGCATATTTCCCCCAACAATCTGGGTCCTCATTTTACCCACCTCGGAAGGATGGAAGGCTGAGTCAACCTTGAGCCTGGTGAGATCTGAACCGCTGAACTAGCAGTCAGCTGAAGTAGCCTGCAGTGCTGCACTCTAACCACTGCGCCACCTCGGCTCTTGATGTTGGCCTGATCCAGGACAAAGTCTTTGGTCCTCTGCTGTGAAGAAAACGTGGTGCACCATCTGTTGAAGATCTCTCTATCTCCTCTCCACCATATTTGGCCAACTTTGACCCCTTCTGAACTTCCCTCTTCAGGGACGCTGTTTGCGAAAGGGATGCGTTGGGCAATCCAGAGTTGGGTTGGGAGATCCTAAGTAGGAAATGATTTCTCCATCCATGGTGTGAGGATGTCCTAGGAACCCTGATTTTGCTGCCCTTATGTTGTGTGGTTCTCCTCCCCAGATCACAGCTGAGATCCGTTAAGGCAGAGGTCTTCAAATTTGGCAACTTTAAGACTTGTGGATTTCAACTCCCAGAATTCTCCAGCCAACATAGGAAGGGGGAGGGGGAAAGAAAGAAAGAAAGAAAGGAAGAAAGAAAGGAAGGAAGGAAGGAAGGAAGGAAGGAAGGAAGGAAGGAAGGGAGGGAGGGAGGGAGAAGGGAGAGACGGAAGGAAGGAAGAGAGAGGGGAGGAGAAAGAAAGAAAGAAAGAAAGAAAGAAAGAAAGAAAGAAAGGAAGGAAGGAAGGAAGGAAGGAAGGAAGGAAGGAAGGAAGGAAGGAAGGAAGGAAGGGAGAAGGGAGAGACGGAAGGAAGGAAGAGAGAGGGGAGGAGAAAGAAAGAAAGAAAGAAAGAAAGGAAGGAAGGAAGGAAGGAAGGAAGGAAGGAAGGAAGGAAGGAAAGGAAAGGAAAGGAAAGGAAAGGAAAGGAAGGAAGGAAGGGAGGGAGAAGGGAGGGAAGGAGGGAAGGAAAAAGAGATGGAAGGAGAATGAATGAAAGAAAGAAAGAAAGAAAGAAAGAAAGAAAGAAAGAAAGAAAGAAAGAAAGAAGACAGATATATAATTCTACACATTACAACAGCCGCAAGAGTTATATATGTGCAAATTTGGAAAACCGAACAAATCCCAACTACGTTAAATTTCGTTAATAAAGTATTTGAGTGCGCAGAACTTAGTAGGATGTCATTGGAAATGCAAGACAAAGATGACTCTGAATTCTATAAAACTTGGGACAGGTGGTATAATTGGCTTAACCAAAACAATATCAAAAATTGCTATAATTATGTGTCATGATCTTAGACAGTATAAATAATAACAAATGTCTACTTTTTCGCAAAGACCGGAACAAAATATCGGAATGTATACAATTTTACAAGGTTTTAAAATATTAATCAAGCTGAACAAAAGAACCATTGTTGAAAAAGGGAAAATTGTTTCATTGTAATGATAATAGACTGAACATAATATAACAAGAGAAAAGAATAAGGAAAATATTGGAAGATATAAGAAAGATAATGATGTAAATAATAACTATAAAGAATAAACATCGTTTTGTATCACTAGGCTGTAAAAGGATAGTGTCGACGAGATGGTTGACATGTATGTTCCATGTTATCTATACTCAAAGATATTTCTTACTCTATTTATATATACATATGTTTATACATGTTTTTATGTTTGTTTGTATGTTTGTTTGTCTTTTTAACATAATTAATAAAGACTATTTTTAAAAAAAGAAAGAAAGAAAAGAATCAGACCTATGACATGGGAACCACAGACCAAACCATCCCTCATTCATCCCCAAAGCTGCTGATTGCAAAACCTTCTCAGCCTCCCCCCACCCAAAAAGCAGAAGTCCATAACCCCCTTCTCTACCCCCCCCCCCACTTCCTTATCCGATCCGTGGGCCCCCCCCCTGAGCAAACACCTCTTTCTGGAACTCCACCCTGGGGTGTTTTCTTGCTTTAGCTGAGTCAGCCAATGACAAACCACGAGAGGGTCCCAGGAAGGGCTGGGGGGGGCTTATAAAAAGGCAGGGGGAAAGTGGCTGGAGGTCACTTGTGCTGCAGCCCAAGATCTCCACAGCATGCAGACCACCGGCTGGGGGAGGCTCCTGCTGGTCCTCGGCCTTGTGCTGAGCACCACCGGTTGGACTGCGGAGGTGGAAACCCCCAGCGACCAGGATGCCTTTTCTGCAGCTGTCGAGCTGTATAATCGGAACTCGGGACTGGATTCTGCCTTCCGGCTGTTGCAAGTCAAATCTCCTCCGGACGGGGTAGGTTTGAACCCCTGTCCCCATCCCCTTAAAAATGGGACCCCCGTTTTCTAACCCAGGTAGCCCAGCCCAGCCCCAAACATCTGCATCGCGAAATGGCTGGAATTTACAGACCGTCCTTGACTTACGACCATAATGGTTTTTGGGGGTGGGAAAGGTTGTTAAGCGAGTCGGTTGAGCTGCATTTGTGGGGAAGGTGATTAAGTGGGTTGAGGGGGGGTTCTGGGTTTTTTTGGTGCAGTGGCTGTTAAGCGAATGCCACGGTCCTTAAGTGAATCCAATTTTCTCGGAAACGGGCAGAAAACCACCAAAAATTAACAGTCCGTCGATGGCAACCGGCGTAAATGTGAGTCGGTTGCCAAGCACCCCGAATGCTGCAGGGTGTGAGATTTGACCGTCAGAGCTTAGCTCTGGGGAGATCGGCCGTAATTTGGAATGGTCACTAAGCAAGCGGTCGCTAAGCAAGGACTACTGGCCTTTTTCCTCTGCTGGGGTTGTTCGGCTCTAGGAATCTTCGAATCCAGATCTTCAGAAGCTGCAACTGACCCTGAAGGAGACCACCTGTCCAAATTCTGGGGATTTGAACCCGGACAATTGTGACTTCAAGGAACACGGGGTGAGTTTTCTCTCTCGTTTCCCTCCAAACGGAAAAACAACAACGAACAATTTAACACAAAATTGTCTTGCACAATTCTGTAAGTGACGCTTCCTCTCTCATTGCTGCCCTCTTCGTTTCGCACAGGAGAACCTCAAGAAGGTCACACACCCCTCTCTCTACAGGTAGTCCTCAACTTATGACCACAGCAGAGCCCAAAATTTTCCCCATTTTTCGATCTTTCTAGCCACAGTTGTTAAGTGAACCACAGTAGTTGTTAAGTGAGGAACATGGTTGTTAAGTGAATCTGGCTTCCCCATCGACTTCGCTGGTCAGAAGGCTGCAAAAGGGGATCGCGTTACTCCAGGACACTGCGACCGTCATAAATATGAGTCAGTTGCCTGGGGATGCTACAACAGTCGTAAGTGTGAAAAACGGTCATATCCCTTTTTTCAGCACCATTGTATCTTTGAATGGTCACTAAATGAATTGTTGTAAGGCGAGGACTACCTGTACTTCTTGAATTTTTATTTATTTTATTTATTATATTTAAGACCTGATACTTTGTCTCGGGAATGGACAGAGAATTGAGTTCCTAAGATTGGAGCAGATACAGGTAGCCCTTGACTTACGACCATTTGTTTAATGACCATTCAAAGTTAAAAGAAAAAGTGACTTATGACTGGTCCTCACACTTATGACCATTGCAGCATCCCCACGGTCACATGATCAAAATTTGCTTGCTTTGCAACCGGCGTGTAAGGTAATCCTCTACTTATAACCATTCATTTAGTGACTGTTTGAAGTTACAACACTGCAGAAAAAAAGGGACTTGGAACCAGTTTTCACACTTACGACCGTTGCGGCATCCCCATGGTCACATGATCAAAATTCAGACACTTGACAGCTGTCTCACATTTATGACGGTTGCAGTATGCCGTGGTCATGTGAGCCCCTTTTGCGACCTTCTGACAAGCAATGTCCATGGGGAAAGCCAGATTCATTTAACAATTAACAACTGCAGTGATTCACAACTGTGGCTAGAAAGGTTGTAAAACAGGACAAAACTCACTTAACAGCTGCCTCGCTTAGCAACATAATTTTTTTCCTCAATTATGGTCCCAATGTCACGAGATCACCATTTGCAAATTTCCTAGCCGGCAAAGTCAATGGAGAGAGCTGGACTCGCTTAATGGCCATGTGATTCACTTAACAACTGCAGTGATTCACTTATCAACTGTGGCCAAAAAAAAATCTTCGTAAAACTGGATTGTACTCACTTTTAGCAACTGCTTTGCTTAGCAGTTCTGGCCCCAGTCGTAAGTCAAGGACTACCTGTAATGGTGATCCAAAGTGGGTCAATTGACCCCCCCAAAAAAATAAGTAAGTTGTTGTGTGTTGTAATTGTGTGGTGTTGTGGTAAAGGAATCGGACGGAGAGTCCCAGAGTTGAATTTCTCTTTAGATGCTAAAAATCCCTGCAAGATTTTGAACCGGTCACTGTCGCTGAGCCCAGCCTACCTCACAAGGTTGTGGTTGAGGCAAGCAAGACCTATCTTTGTCTTCTCTTTCTTGGATACAGGTGGTGAAAGAATGTTCTGGAACTTCCTTGGCCCAGCCTGGATCCCTCAACCTCCAGATCAAGTGTGACACGATCACTCCAGGAGTGAGTTTCTTGAAAAAAAGCTTCATTTTTTTTAAGGCTCCGAATGGCATGTCTCACGAAAACCTTCCGTTGCATTAAGGGTAGTCCTTGACTTACAACCATTCGTTTAGTGACTGATCAAAGTTACAACGGTATAGAAAAAGTGGGGGGGGGGTGCTTTAGCGCCTGTGAAGTCTGGATGCTCATTGTGGGTGGGTTGCCGTTTTGTGATTGATGTCTTGGTGTAATTGTTGGAGTTGTGAGCATTTCCATTGCTGGAGGTTTTCCACAAAAGATTGGACAGCCAGAAATGGTGGAGGGTCTCCTGTTTTGGGCAGGTTGGACTAGAAGACCTCCAAGGTCCCTTCCAGTCGTAGGATTCCAAGTAATTCAATGTCTTATCAGTTATGATGGAGTCTCCAACCTTGGCAACTTTAAGACTTGTGGACTTCAATTCCCAGAATTCCTCAGCCAGCAAGCTGGCTGAGGAATTCTGGGAATTGAAGTCCACAAGTCTTAAAGTTGCCAAGGTTGGAGACCCCTGAGCTAAACAATGGAAGGGCCAAGGGGCAGCCATATTTGGTCGGGCTTTAGGGCATCTGTTTTTTTTTTAATAAAATAATCTTTATTAATTATGTAAAAAAGACAAACAAACATACAAACAAACATAAAAACATGTATAAACATATGTATATATAAATAGGGCATCTGTTGCAGGGGTGGGTTCTAACTTACCTCGCTGCTGGTTCGCTTCCTCCTGCGCCGAGTGGGCGCGTGCGCACGCGCATGTGCACTACCAAAAAATCCGTGGGGGGGGGGAAAGCTGAAAACAAGATGGCGACCGCATGCACATTGCAGTCTCAAACTCAGCTTCTGCACATGCTCAGAAGAAAAAAAATCATTTTTTTTTCAAAAGAAATAATAATAAAAAAGAAGAAGCTGAAAACAAGATGGCGACCGCAGGCACAGTGCCGGAAACTCGGCTTCTGTACATGCTCAGAAGAAAATAAAAATAATAAAAAAATAATAATAAAAAAAGATGGCGGCGACCACAGACCGGCACCGACCGAACCTGTTCCGTGACATCATCGTGATGTCAGTACTGGTTTGTGTGAACCTGTTCGAACTGGGAGGAACCCACTTCTGATCTGTTGCTGAATATCTGAGTGCGGAGATAGCAGGAAGTCCCCTGTAGAGGTCCTGGAGAATGTTTGCTTGGAGAGTTCTTCTCATGTGACCCCATCCTCCTTTTCTGCATGGATCCCATCAATAGCCTCCTTAGAGTCAGGGAGTTCTAGTTCCACTACAGGCATGGAAGCCGGCTGGGTGACTTTGGGCCAATCACGAGGAGATGGTGAGTTCTAGTCCTGCCTTAGGCAGGAAAGTCAGTTGGGTGACTTTGGGCCAATCATCAGGAGACAGGGAGTTCTAGTTCCGCCTTTGGCATCAAAGCCAGCTGGGTGACTTTGGACCAATCCCTGGAAGACAGGTGAGTTCTAGTCCCTGTCCATCTCTGGCGTTCTGCCTTCCTTCCTTCCTTCCTTCCTTCCTTCCTTCCTTCCTTCCTTCCTTCCTTCCTTCCTTCCTTCCTTCCTTCCTTCCTTCCTTCCTTCCTCCTTCTTCTCCTCTTGTCAAAACCAGCTGAAGGGACTCTAGATGCAACTTCTGGGCTCCCGGGAGTCTTCCAAGGACTCTCACAACCTCCCACCCCTCCCTTCCTCTCTCCCCCCCCTCCAGAAACGCCGGGTCAAACGGCGCGGAAAAGTTCGCAAGTTCTGGAGGAAGCGGAAAAAACCACTCCCCGGAAGCTGGTCGGTCATCGCTGGCGTTATTCCAAACAGAAAACTCCGTATCGCGTGAGATGATGATCGTACTCGCGTGGCCTGATCTGCCCCCGAGGTTCTCACACACGCCTGGCAGAAGAAGAAGAAGAAGGAGGAGGCACCCAGTGAAGATGGTGAGGTGGCCTTCACAACTGCACCTTCTCCCTGGTCTCCTCCATCCCTTCGATTGCCTTCATAATAAACCCCCTAAACTGTGTTCATCCCTGCGTCATGTTTACTACAGGTAGTCCTCGATGTACCACCACGACTGAGCCCAAAATTTCTCTCGCTAAGTGAGACATTTGCTAAGTGAGACATTTTGCCCCGCTTTACGGCCTTTCTAGCCACGGTTGTTAAGTGAATCACTGCAATTGTTCTGCTAGTCACACGGCCGTTTAGTGAATCCGGCTTTCCCTGTTGACTTCGCTCGTCAGAAGGTCGCAAAAGTGGATCACGTGACCCCGGGTAGAGACAGCTGCCAAGCATCTCAATTTTGATCACGTGACCGTGGCGATACTGCAACGGTCGTAAGTATGAAAAACGGCCATAAGTCACTTTTTTCACTGTTGTTGTAACTTTGAACGGTCACTAAACAAACCGTTGTTAAGTTGAGGACTACCGATACACATTTGGGCCAGTACGAAGTACAAGTAGTTCTTGACTTACAATAGTTCGTTTAGTGACCATTCGAAGTTATAAGTGACTTACGGCCATTTTTCACTCATGACCATTGGAGCATCCCATGGTCACGTGGTGTCCTGCCTAACGACCGGAAGGTATTGATCCTTAAAATCAGAGTCTATCTATTCTCAATAGTAATCCTCGACTTACGACCACAATTGAGGCCAACATTTCCATTGGTAAGCAAGACAGTTAAGTTTTGCCCCACTCTACGACCTTTCTTGCCACTATTTTTAAGCGAATCCCTGCAGTGGTTCAGCTATTCACATGGCCGTTAAGTGAATCCGGCTTCCCCGTGGACTTTGCTGGTCAGAAGGATGCAAAAGCAAATCACGTGACACCCTCCCAGGATGGTGCAAGCGTTATAAATACGAGTCAGTGGCCAAACGTCCAAATCTAGATCCGGCGACTCCAGGGACGCTGCAACAGTCGTTAAGGGTGAAAATCGGTCATAAGTCACTTTTTTCAGTGTCGTTGTAATTCTGGCCACTAAGTGAACGGTTTTGAGTTGAAGACTGCATATGTATGTACGTATTTATGTATATTTGTTGAATTTCAGAGTACAAAATTAAAAAACAGAGAAAAAAAGATTTGGAACAATAAAACATGGGAGAGAGAGAAACTTGGATAGGATTTCAAGACCTTCTTTAAAATGCTCCACAACCTTTATTTCTCAGCCTTGGCTACTTGAATACTTCAAATATGGTGGGGAAACGATGGTCCTATATGCATCTCGGAAGTCCCTGGACTAAGGCGACCAACTACCCAGTTAGAAGCAAATACAGGAAGTCCTTGACTTACGACCACAACCGATCCAAAAATTTATGTTGCTAAGTGAGAAGCTTTATTGAGTTTTGCCCCATTTTACGAACCTTCTTGCCACCGTTGTTTTAAGTGAATCCCTGCTGTTCTTCAGTTAGTCACACGGTTGTTAAGTGAACTTGGCTTCTCCCTTGCTTTTCCTTGTCAGAAGGTCGCAAAAAGAGGATCGCATGAGCCGGGGACACTGCAACCCGTCATAAATTTGAGTCGGTTGCCAAATCTCTGAATTTTGTGTGGGTATGCACACAGTCTCCCAAGGCCATTCGCATATTTATTTATTTATTATTTATTATTTATTTATTTATTTATTATTATTTTTTTATTTTTTATTATTTTTTATATTTTATATTTTTTATAATTTATTTATTTATTTATTTATTTATTTATTTATTATTTATTTATTTATTGGTTCTTATATGTCACCCTACTCCTGAGGGACTCAGGGCGGCGTACAGCAATATACAAGAACACTAGCAAATAAACATTAATTAAAACCAAGTTCAAAAATTAAAAAATTAAATATTTAAAAAATATGCATCAACCAGACATACCCGGGGGAGAGCTCAGATGGATTAGGCTCTACCCCCACCCTGCAGGAAAAGCCATGTCTTAACGGCTTTTCAGAAGGCCAGCAGGGTGGGGATGGTTCGGGTCTCCGGGGGAAGTTGGTTCCAGAGAGCGGGGCCCGCCACAGAGAAGGCCCTCCCCGTAGGGCCCGCCAGCCGGCATTGCTTGGCTGACGGGACCTGGAGGAGGCCAACTCTGTGGGCCCTAACCGGTCAAAGGGAAGTATGAGGCAGAATGCGGTCCCGGAGATAGCCTGGTCCTAAGCCATGAAGGGCTTTAAAGATGGTGATCAACACCTTGAATTGTACCCGGAGACCGATGGGCAGCCAATGCAGCTGGCGGAGTATAGGTGTCACGTGGGTGTACCTTGGCACACCCACAGCACGCGCAGCCGCATTTTGCACCAACTGAAGTCTCCGGATACTCTTCAAGGGTAGCCCCATGTAGAGCGCATTGCAATAATCCAAACGGGAGGTGACAAGGGCATGAGTGACCGTGAGTAGAGCCTCCTTCTCCAAGTATGGCCGCAGTTGGTGCACCAGGCGAACCTGTGCAAAGGCCCCCCTAGCCACAGCAGAAAGATGATGATCCAATTTTAGCTGTGGGTCTAGGAGGACCCCCAAATTGCGGATCTGATCCGAGGGAGTTAATTTCGCTCCCTCGAGAACCAAGGAGGGACAGTTGTCATGGTCCTTAGGAGGCAATATCCAAAGCCACTCAGTCTTGTCGGGGATTGACAAGAATGCTTTAACAGGTAGTAGTCCTTGACTTATGGCCACAATCGACCCCCAGATTTTAGCTGCTAAGGGAGACAACATGAATTTTGCTCCATTTTACGATCTTTCTTGCGCCTGTTAAGTGAATCACTGCAGTTATGTTAGGAATACGGTTGTAAATCTGGTTTCCTCGTTGGGGATCATGTGACTCCAGGACACTGCGGCCATCATAAATATGAAAGTTGCCAAATGTCCGAGTTTTGTGTAGGCACAAACACAAACGTACATACATTGGCGGGGAGGGGGGGGAGAACAGAAGACTTCAAAATAAAAGCCATCCACATGGGCCCGAAGGGATATCTATGATTATGATTTATCTCTTGTTACAATACTTGTGTGTACGTTGAGAGCTTATGCACCAGAGACAAATTCCTTGTATGTCCAATCACACAGCAGTGGTGGGTCTTATCTGGTACGACAATGAAGACGCTTATAGGGAAAGGGGGAAGGCTCTGGTGGACTGGTGCAATAAAAGTAACCTGGTTCTAAAATGTTAATAAAACAAAAGAGATCATCGTAGATTTTAGAAAAAGCCAGCATGGTCATACTCCATGCAATATCAAGGATGCAAATGTAGAGTAGCCAACAGTAATAAGTATCTGGGGGTGCAGATAACTAACTGGTCTCTCCACACATCATCCTTAGTGAAGCGTCAGATAGAAAGTCCATACGGAGAGTGGTGAGGACAGTAGCTAGAAAGTCCCTACAGAGAGTGGTGAGGACAGTGGAGAAAATTATAGGAAGCTCGCTTCCTGTTATTCAGGATGCTGCTTACAAGATAGATAGATAGAATTCTTTATTGGCCAAATGTGATTGGACACACAAGGAATTTGTCTTTGGTGCATATGCTCTCAGTGTACATAAAAGCGCTATGTGCTTAGAGCTCGAAGTATTGTTAGAGACCCCAACACCAACTTTAGGATCTGTTTCTGTTGCTCCCCTCTGGGAGGAGGTTCCGAAGTATTTCTAGCAGGACTACCAGATTCTGGAACACCTTTGTTCCTTATGCCATCCCTCTGATAAACTCGCAAAATTCATTTTTCTCACCATGTACATGTATACATCTGAACTAGACTGTGTTGTTTCTCTGTGTCATATAATATATGTGAGTATATGCATACATTTGTATTTATTTATTTATTTAGTCATGTTTTATGTAGTGTATATTTGAGGTGGAGACCCTTTGACAGCTACACGCAACGAAATTTTATTTTAATGTATGCCGATTAGTGTATATTCAAAGTGACAATAAAGTTATTCTAAGTCTAATTTAGCCAATAAAGAATATATATATGTATTTAAAAGAATAAAGAGGGCCATAAAATGGCCAGGTCCGATCTTAATTTTAAGCATACATTAACCGAATCTTGTGATTTTGATCTTCCTTCCATCTCCCAAGCTCACTCGCACAAAACCTTATGTATAAGTAGTCCTCGACTTACAACAATCGAGCCCCAAATTTTGTTGCTAAGTGAGACAGTGTGAATTTCCCCCCTTTTTACCAACTTCCTTACCACGGTTGTTAAGTGAATAGCTCTGCAGTGGTTAAGAATAGAGTTGTTAAGTGAATCTGGCTTTCCCGTTGACTTCACTGGTCCGAAGATTGCAAAAGGGGATCACGTGACTCTGAGACACTACAACCGTCATAAATATGAGTCAGTATCAAAGCGTCTGCATTTTGATCACGTGACTGTGGGGATTCTGCAACGATCGTGTGAAAAAGACTAAGTCCCCTTTCTTCAGTGCCATTGTAACTTGGAACGGTCACTAAGTGAATTGTCATAAGTCGAGGATTACCTGTGCAAGTCCTTTGATTTCTAAAGCGACGTGGCACGTCCGTTTCCAGCCGAATTTAGCAGCCACCGAGAACATGCTGGCGAAGAAAATAAAGAGACTCACCAAGCCCTTTGGGTTTGAAGTTAAATATATTTGCAAGAGGGAGAACAGAGATACAGTCAACTCAACTCCCCTCTTCTCTACACAGAGGCTTAAGTCCGCCCCCCCCACCCCCCCTCAAGGATCATGGGATGGTTTACATACATGATTTCACATTAACACGTGTCTACGGTTTTACATTCACATGGAGACACTCGCCGAGGTGGTCTGACCGCCCTCTGCAATCTGGAACACAGCTCACAATGTGTTAAATGTGTTCGGAGCCGATATTTATGTGCGTCTATTTCAGTACGAGGAGCATTAACATGGGTGTTCACGTATGATGGAGACACAGAACACAGGCGGGAAACACAAGAGTCCTTCTAGATACCCTCTAGTAACCCCTTTCTGGTCTCAACATTGGCTGGCCTTCGCAGAAAAAAACCCCTTGGGCCGCGCGTTCTGCCAATTATCCTCCGTCTGCTGGATTTTCATGTCTCCTGGGGATGGATCACGAAACAGCCATGTGTGGTGACTACATGAACCATGGTGCTGGGAAAAGGCCTATGAACTTGGTAGGGCACAACAGTTTCGGGAGCTTCCCATCTGTCAAAACTGAACTGCCCGTTGGGAAATGGGAGTTATTTGGACCAAGGATTTCCAAGGCTGTTAACACAGACGTTTTATTACAAACTAGGCAACATCATCAGTGCTAGAAGGGAATGGGGTTTGCGGGGAGGAAGAGGAGAAGGAAGAGGAGGACTGTGGGGTCCTTGGTGCACTCTGAGTTGGGTGGTTTTCTTGCAGATGTTTCATGACCCAAATAGGTTACATCATCAGGGTAAGCGAGTGTGGGGTCTTATACACATCGGCTATATCTTTCAGTGTTGGTTAGGAGCGTTCTTGGCGTTTCCTTAATTGAGCTGTATTGTTAATTGGTTGTATTGTTGGTGGGATGCTAATCTCTTGTTTATCAGGGCATTGACTGGTCTTTTGGTCTTATTTCCTTTTTAGGATTTTAATTGTCTCTTTTGAACGGTGTGTAAATGTGGTTCGCCTCTATGTGTCTGTTTATTTTATTTTATTTTATTAATGGTTCTTATATGCCGCCCAACTCCCGTGGGACTCAGGGCGGCGTACAGCGTAATTTAAGAACAATAAAAACAATGATAATGATTAAAAATTTCAAAAGTTAAAAAACACACCAACATTCCTACATGGGGGATTGATCACAGTATCACCCCGCCTGCCGGAAGAGCCATGTTTTAATGGCTTTAAGGAAGGCCAGCAGGGTGGGAATAGTCCGGATCTCCGGGGGGGAGTTGGTTCCAGAGAGCCGGAGCTCCCACAGAGAAGGCTCTCCCCTGTGGGCCCGCCAGCCGACATTGCTTGGCTGATGGGACCCGGAGGAGACCAACTCTGTGGGACCTCACTGGTCGAAGGGAGGTATGCGGTAGGATGCGGTCCCGTAAGTATCCTGGCCCTGAGCCATGTAGGGCTTTAAAGGTTAAAACCAACACCTTAAATTGCGCCAGGAGACTAATGGGCAACCAATGCAGCTGGCGGAGGATAGGTGTTACGTGGATGAACCTTGGGACACCCACTACGGCTCGCGCAGCTGCATTTTGCACCAATTGCAATATCTGGATGTTCTTCAAGGGTAGCCCCATGTAGAGCTGTTGATGGCTGATTTGTCTGAGGGTCAGGCCTCCAGAAATTCCCTGGCCTTTTACAAAGCTAGAAGGGTGGGGAGCTAAAGAGATAATAACTGTTATAAACACTGATAATGTTCCCTAGTTGGGTCATGAAATGTCTGCAAGAAAACAACCAAGCTCAGAGAGCATCAAGGACCCCACAATCCTCCTGCTCCTTCTTCTCGTACCCCTACTCCCTCCTCTCTGTAGAAACCCACTGCCTTCTAGCACTGATGATGTTACCTAGTTGGGTCACGAAAACATCTGCAAAAAATACCACCAAGCTCAGAGAGCACCCAGGACCTCCCACAGGCCTTCCTCCTCCTCCCTGCAACCTCCCTCCCCTCTAGCACTGACAATGTTACCTAGTTGGGTCACGAGACGTCTGCAAGGAAAACCCCCAAGCTCAGAGAGCACCAGGGACCCCACAATTCACCCAACCTTTGGTTCCCTGTCTAAAATGGCCTCTGGCCTACTTCAACATTTTCAGAGCTTTTAGCCAGCTGTGTATTGGATCTGAAAAACCACGCAGGGACAAACAGCCCCCACCCCCAAAGGAACAAAAAAAAATGTGCTGATGGTTTCAGCCAAGAGGGTCGTTCTTTTTTTTTCTTAATTGCAAAAGATCAAACCAACATAGAAAAAGAAATTTGGCCTGATTTTTTTTAAAAAAACAATAACAATAACAGCAACAACACCTGGACGACTCACCCTCCTCCCCGCCTACTCTTTCTTACACAACCTATTAAACAGCAGGGGAAGGACTGTATTTGTGTATGTGAAGATTTTTACATCTCCCCCCTCTCCCCCCCCCACAAACCTTGTTTATTTTAACCAATTGTTTAAGTTCCCTAGTTCGATTCCTGGCTTCATTCAAGGACAGCCGTTACAATTGTGCAGCAAATTGTAGGGTGTCGTTAGCAGCAAAACTAAAAGGAAAACCCAACGAATGCAAATCATAAAATGGGGGTTCCCCCCCCCCCGCGCTTCCTTCTGCATGGATCGAATCAGAAACCAGATACTTGGGTTTATTTATTTAAATGGATTTAAATGGATTTAAATGGATTTATATGCCGTCCAACTCCCAGGGTTGAGATAAGTCAACCAGAATTAAATCAGAATTATAGGGGCAGGGAATTCATTTCTGTGCCAATCAACCATAGAGGTTTCTGGTTGCGAGTTGTGCAGGTGTGTTAGAGAACCAGAGCCCATGAATTCCTGAGCCGACAGCAAAATAATTTCTGATATTTTTTTCCCTTTCCAAATTCAGGATGGATACTATAGCCGGCAGACCTGCGTCTGAATGAGACACAGCAAGGCTGGGTAAAATACAGGTAGTCCTCGACTTACAACAGTTAGCTTAGTGACCGTTCGAAGTTGCAACGGAAAATGTGACTTTTGACCAATTTTCACACTTATGACCACTGCCGCATCCCCACGGTCATGAAATCAAAATTCAGACTTTGGACAACTGACTCATGTTTATGACGGCTGCAGCACCCCGGGGTCACCCTTTTGCGATCTTCTGACGAGCAAAGTGAATGGGGAAGCCAGATTCACTTAATGACCATGTAATTCACTTATAACAACTGCAGCGATTCGTTTAACAAAAGTGGCAAGAAAACGGGGCAAACCTCAATCAATTTCTCACTTAGCCACATAAAATTCTGGACTCAATCCTGGTCGTTAAGTCGAGGACTACCCGTATTGAACTCGTTCCCAAAATTGCACTGATATTGCTAATTCTCGGGAAACGAAGCGGCTGCTTTAAAGAGCCACAATGCTACATTCATCAGCTGAAGCAGATTAAATTTCAAACCACAACCTCGGTTTTGCAAGAGGTTTGGGGAATCAGGATCTTCAGGCGGCTGACTTTTTGGGATGCAAAGCTTCATCTCGGCTTGTCGTTACGCCCGAACTGAAAGCTACCTCCGAAGGTTAAGGATGGGAATCCTATCCTGAATTTTGGTTGGAAACAAGGAAGTTGCAAATCAAAACCAATTTTCCAAACTCGGGGTGTCCGTGATAAACCCAGATGGTCCCTATGCAGGCCATATCGTTAGGTACTTATGGGAGGTGTAGTCCACCCAGAGGGTTGGGGCCATGTTGTCGAACCGTTACCAACTTCCTCCACAGCCTTGTTTTCTCGGGTGAGAAAAATGGCGGAATGTGCTAGAAATCCATACGTTTATCCCAAACTATGGTCAAGGTGGCAGGGTACCAGATGCATGTAAACAAAAGTTACTTTGCTTGTCATTGTAGTGTTTTTCACATTCAGAGTGGGAGGAATTTCCTTCTCAGCCTTCTTCCTTGGAAGGAGGAGGAGGAGGAAGAGGAGGAGGAGGAGGAGGAGGAGAGAAGATGAAGGAAGGAGAAGAAGGAAGGGAAGGAGGAGAAGGAGGAGAAGAGAAGGAAGGAGACAAAAACAAAGGAGGAGGAGGAGAGAAGATGAAGGAAGGAGAAGAAGAAAGGGAAGGAGGAGGAGAAGGAGGAGAGAAGGAGGGAGGAAGAAAGAAAGAAGAGAAGGAGAAGAAAGGGAAGGAGGAAGAGGAGGAGAGAAGGAGGGAGGAAGAAAGAAGAGAAGGAGAAGAAGGGGGAGGAGGAGGAGGAAAAGGAGAAGAAGGAACGAGAAGGAGGAGGGAGGAGGAAAAAAGATTGAATTGATCAGTATTAACAGTAATACTTATGACCTTTATTCTCCTCTTCCTCCCCATTTTTTCTCACCCACCCACCCCTCCCTCCCACATAACCACAAAGCCTTAGGCAACAACCACGACATTTGGCTGAGACCACCGAGAAGGGTCAGCAGGTTCTTTTATCACTCCCGCAACTCTTTGGACTGACCCAACTCCGTGGGACCTCAAGAACCCCCTCCCGTTGACAGCCCACGGAGGGGTTTGTGTGTGGGGGGGTTGGGGAAAGGGGGCCCACACCTCAAGCACACCTTGAAATGATGCACCCCCTCGGCCAGGCCGCCGTGGTTCCTCAGCTCGCCCCTCCTACGGCTTGCATGCAATGCACGTGGTACCCCCGGCCTGTCCACTCAAATGGCCATCAGTGGGACGCAGCCCACTCCCACCCCTCCCTCGTGGCACACCATGGGCGCCACGAACGTCCAGCGGTTGCTTTCCGGGTCGTACATTTCTACCGAGCTGAGGTTGGACTGTCCGTCGTAGCCGCCCACGGCGTACAAGCGGCCGCAGGTGGCTACCAGGGAGACACGGCTGCGCCGGGTGTTCATGGGCACCAGGAGGTACCACTGATCGGAGGCCGAATTGTAGACCTCGGCGACACTGAGGAAGGCTGAGCCGTCGTAGCCGCCGCAGACGAAGAGCTTGCTGCCCAGGGAGGCTGCCCCGTGCCGACAACGTTTGTTCGACATACTGGCCACGCTGTGCCACGAGGCGGTGTGGGGATTGTAGTATTCCACCTGGAGGCAGGGACAAAACCACGGGTCAGCAGAGGGCAGATGGACAGGACAGAGGTCAGGGAGGGGGATCGACTTCCAGAAAGGAGATGGAGATGACGGCTATTTGGAGGGGCGACAAGGCCTCAGAGGCAGATTTGAAAGAGAGAGAGAGAGGGAGGGAGGGAATGAGAGAGAGAGAGAGAGAGAGAGAGAGAGAGAGAGAGAGAGATCGAATGCTTCAGGCGTTTATACCCTGACTTCGTCATTAATAAATAATTTGGGGTGGCAAACATCTTATAATAGGCCTTTTGTCTCCTATTTTTCCCACAACAACAACCCTGCGAGTTGACTGGCTCTCTCAGCCCAACCCAGCTAGCTTTCATGTCTAAGGCGGGATTAGAACTCACCGTCTCCCGGTGACTGGCCCAAAGTCACCCAGCCGGCTTTCATACCTAAAACAGGACTAGAACTCACCGTCTCCTGGTGATTGGCCCAAAGTCACTCAGCGGCTTTCATGCCTAAGGCGAGACTAGAACTCCCCGTTTATAACTAACCCCTGAATAAATAGTAAATAACAAAATAATAAGTTATACTGCTTGAAAAAATAATAAGTTAACAGCTTCAGAGTTCTGCTCCAATTCTTCCTTTGGGGAAATGCTGGTTTTTAACCGAATAACTGAATCGGAAGGGACCTTGGAGGTCATCTAGTCCAACCATCTGCTCAGGCAGGAGACTCTATCCCATGTCAGACATACGGTTGTCCAAACTCTTCCTAAAAATCTCCAATGTTGGAGCAGCCACAACTTCTGGAGGCAGTGATTATTAGGGACAGGCCAGAAATAAACTACAGTCCAAAAACAGACTTACGGTATTGAAGATTTGCAAGCCATCATGTCCGCCGGAGACGAAGATGCGGCCTTCGAAGACCGTGACGCCAGCTGCGCTGCGATTGGAGCTCATAGGTGTCACCACCGTCCACCTTCACAAGGTCAGCAAAGGAGAGTGGGAAGTTGCGGTAGTGGCACACACAACTCACAAATGGCATTCGGGGATACTCACTTGTCTGTCTCGGGCGAATAGGCCTCCACCGAATTCAGGGAGGAAGTGCCGTCATAGCCCCCACAAACATAGATCTGTCCGTCTAGGACTACAGTTCCCATCGCACTGAAACGGGGCAGAAAACAGAGATTTCAGAATGACCAACTTTAATAGCACACTTTAAAGAACTTTTGGTCAACCATCGTGACTTTAAGAGGGCTGGACTTCCACTCCCAGAATCCCCCAGCCAAAATGCTTTAAGAGGGGAGGACTCCAACTCCCAGAATCCCCCAGCCGGCATGCTTTAAGAGGGGTGGGCTTCCACTCCCAGAATCCCCCAGCCAAAATGCTTTAAGAGGGGAGGACTTCCACTCCCAGAATCCCCCAGCCCTGGATGCTTTAAGAGGGGAGGACTCCAACTCCCAGAATCCCCCAGCCGGCATGCTTTAAGAGGGGTGGGCTTCCACTCCCAGAATCCCCCAGCCAGCGTGCTTGGGCACCCTTCCTGACCAGTGGGAAGCCCACCCCACATGCACCTCCGTTTGCTGTTCATGCTGCCCACTCTGGACCACGAATCGGTCTCGGGGTTGTACACTTCCACAGTGCTCAGCCGCCACTGCCCGTCATATCCTCCAATGGCGTACAAGAGTCCATTCAGCACGGCCACGCCCACCCGGCTGCGAGCCGTGGTCATTGGCTGGCATTTCTCCCAGTGGTTGGCTACAGGGTCGAAGACTTCCACCACGTTCAGCGAGTCGCCTGCGTAGAAATTTGCTGCTGGCATTTTAAAAAGCGATCGGCAAAACTGACCGTTTACGTGCGGCCAGCCTTAACTCTCTAAATTAAGAATGTGTTACAGGTAGTCCTCGACTTAAGACCATTACTGAATCCAAAGTTGAGCAAGACAGTTAAGTGAGTTCTCATTTTACGATCTTTCTTGCCGTAGTTGTTAAGTGAATCACTGCAGTTGTTAATTTAGTACAGGCATGAAAGCTGGCTGGGTGACTTTGGGCCAATCACCAGGTGACTGTGAGTTCTAGTCTCGCTTTAGGCATGAAAGCTGGCTGGGTGGCTCCACACCAACCACCAGGAGACGGTGAGTTCTAGTTTTTGCCCAAAACCAACATTTACTTCCAGGTCTTGGCAAAAACACAAAAACGATCCATTAAAGTTTCCTCAATAACTGCAGCATTCACTTAATGACAGCAGATTCACTCAATAATCTTGGTGACTCACTTAGTGACTGCTGCATTAAAAAAAAGTCATAAACTCGGATGGATCCAGGGAGGAGCTGCTTTAGGAACGTCATGACTAAAGACCGTAACTGGCAGGTTTTGTCAATGGTCGTAAATTGAGGATTACCTGAGAGGTGATGGATTTGAAATTTACCTGCTGAATTGAGTCCCCCCACGGCGTAGATCAAACCGGCAATGGACGTGCAGCAACGGGGCCGCGTCTTGAAAGCGAGGAGTGGCCGCCGGCGCTCTGGCATGAGGTGGTAGTCTTTGGCTTCGTCCACAAGGTCCCTAAAGTAGAGTAACAGTTGGCGGGGACCTCGGAGGTCATCTAGTCCAACCCCCTGCTCGAGCAAAGGACCCTTACAGAATCATAGAATGATAGAGATGGAAGGGACCTTGGAGGTCATCTAGTCCAGCCCCCTGCTCGAGCAGGAGACCCTATCCCATTTCAGTCAACTGGCCGTCCAATTTTTTTTTAATTAAAAAGTTTTAATAGTACAAAGTACAAACATTTTTCTCTTTTCTCCTCCCCTTCCCCCTCCCCCCTTCCCGCCCCTCTTACCCCCCCCTCCGCCCTCCCCCCCCCCAACTTCCCAGAAAAAGCACAAGGTGTAATTTCAAAAAAACATAGAGCTAAAATATGCTAAAAAATTATTAATTCGAAGATTTTTCTAATTCTTAACTCCTTATTACTCAAAAACTTTAAAACGTAATCTAAAAATTAAACATTTATCATTAATAAACTATTTGGGTCTTCTTAATCTGATACTTTTTTTGAATATAATCAGTCCACCTGTTCCATTCCAATATATATCTTTCATTTGAATGATCCTTAAGATATGATGAAATTTTTGCCATTTCAGCCAAATGTGTAACTTTTAATGTTTTTTTCTTGACAAACTCCAGTGACGGAGCCAGGAAAGTTGCCGAGCCAAACGGATGAATATAATTCTTGTGCTGCCTTTCATAAAACCTTAATACTCGGGAGGAACCCTTGAGATCATCAAGGCCAGCCTTCATTCCGTGCAGAAATAGGATTAAAACATCCATGATTACGAGCAAGGACGAAAACGGGTGCCTCCTGATTTAAAATAAGGAGATGCCAATTTAGAAAGACCAGCATTTCATTCTATAGGAAGTGATCGTCTTTTTATATTTGCATTTCTGTGTACCAATATGCCATACACTATGTAGTAAACATACTGTGTAGTATATACTATACTGTATAACATATACAAAATGTTTCCGTCTTCCCGCAGTTTGCCTTGAGATCATTTCTTAAAGCATCCAGATCGTGCTCGGTTTTGCATTTTTAAAGATTGTTGGCTTTATTACGGAGGGACTTTATTTATTTATGGATTTTATTTATTCTGTTGTCAGAAGGAAGCGCGGTGGCGAATAATAATAACCAGATCGCCATAAGAAGCACAGCAGGAGCGAATAACCCCGGATGCTGAATACATTAGCTTTTAAATCAAAGCCACTGAATTATTTATCCCCTGTAAATAATTGCGAGATTTCCCAGAAGGGCGCTACAGGGAATCTTCACCCAGAGACCGAAAGGGAAACTGAGGCACCCAATTCCTTCTGGATGAACTACAGAAACCTCAAAGCAAACAAAAGGCCAAAGGGTTGAAAATGGAAATAAATTTGTTCCCGTTCCCATCAGTTTCGTTCCAGAATCACACAAAATTGCACCTGGTTGCAAAAGGCCTCTACTAATAGATGTAAAACCTGGAGTTATTTATAAAAATACAGGTTAGTCCTGGACTTACGAGTACATTGGAGCCTAAAATTTCCATTGCTAAGCCAGACAGCTGTGAAGTGACTTTGGCCCCCAATTTACGACTTTTCTTGCCACAGTTGTTAAGTGAATCACAACAACCGTTAAGTTAGTGACACAGTTGTTAAGTGAATCCGGCTATCCCTTGACTTTGCTTGTCAGAAGGTCACAAAAGGGGATCATGTGAGCCCCACCCCACCCCGGGAGATGGCGATCGTTCGAAGTTACATTACAGCCCTGAAAGAAATGTGACTTATGACCATTTTTCAGATTTACGACTGTCGCAGCATCCCCATGGTCACCTGATCAAAACTCAAGAAGCTTGGCAACTGACTTGTACTTATGACGGTCGCAGTGTCCCAGGATCCCCTTTGGCGACCTTCTGATGAGCAAAGTCAACGGGGAACCCAGCTTCACTTAACAACCATGTGACTAACTGAACAACTGCAGGGATACACTTAACAACAGTCGCCAGAAAGGTCATAAAATGAGGCAAAACTGAAAAAGCAACTTTCTCCCTTAATGATGGAAATTTGTAGTCATAAGTCAAGGACTACTTGTATGCTGTACTTGGCAGAACAGCAGCACAACCATAAGATCCTTCCTTCCCTCCCACCTTTTTCCTATCTATCTCCTTCTCGGCTCCCTCCCTCTCTTCTTCACCCTCCCACTTTCCTCTCCCTCTTCTTTTTTCTCCCTTGCTCCTTCCCTTCCTTCCCTCCCTCCCTCCGTCATCCCCCTTCCTTCCTATCTTCCTTTCTCCTCTCCCTCCCCTTTCTTCCTCTTTCCTCCCTCTCTCCCTCACCCTTTCTTCCACCCTCCCTCCCTCTTTCTTCCTCTTTCCTCCCTCTCTCCCTCGCCCTTTCTTCCTCCCTCCCTTCCTCTTCCTCCCTCCCTCTTTCTTCCTCTTTCCTCCCTCTCTCCCTCACCCTTTCTTCCTCCTCCCTCCCTTCCTCTTCCTCCCTCCTTCCCTCTTCCTCCCTCCCTCTTCCTCTTTCCTCCCTCTCCCTCACCCTTTCTTCCTCCCTCCTTCCCTCCCTACCTCTTCCTCCCTCCCTTCCTCTCTTCCTCCCTCCCTTCCTCTTCCTCCCTCCCTCTCTTTCTTCCTCTTTCCTCCCTCTCTCCGTGTGTGTGTGTGTGTGTGTGTTCTGAAGCCCTCCAACCGGGTCTTTCGTGCATTTCCTTCTCCTTTCCCCTCCCGGCCCACCTGCACTTGTGGCAGTTGCGGACGAGGTCATCCTGCTGCACCCGGTCAGTCAGGAACTGCGGCCGGCAGAGGGGCAGCCGGATTCTGGACAGGAGCTCCGGCAAGCAGGCTTCCCGCTGTTCCCGGTCGTACCTGATCCAGGCCAGGGCGGCTTCGTAGACCTGGAGGGAGGGAGGGAGGGAGGGAGGGGGAGGGAGAGAGGGGGGGGGAGCCCAGCATACAGGTGAGCAGCTTCCCAGACAGGAAATGCTCTGTGCGGGACACACCGCCCCCCCTGGTTTGATCTCAGCACAGGTAGTCCTTGATTTACGACCACAATTCAGACCAAAATTTATTTCGCTCAGGGAAACATTTGTTGAGTTTTTCCCCCATTTTTTTGCTGCAGTTGTTAAGTGGATCATGGGAGTTGTTAAGTGAATTTGTCTTCCCCATTGATGTTGCTTGTCAGAAGGTCACAAAAGAGGATCACGTGACCCCGGCACACTGCGACCGACGTAAATATGAGCCAGTTGCCAAGTGCCAACTTCCCCATGGTCACGTGATCAAAATTCATATGCTTGGAAACTGGCATGTACCCTGGCCCACAATTTGTGTGAGTCCCTGGTGGCTGCCTGGAACACCGCAGCATCAGGGGCTTTAGATCGGATTGCGCCTTTGCGACCTCTCCGTGGCAGTGGATCCCGGAAAGCTCCCAGGTTTACTGAGGAGCTCCGGGAGATGAAGCGCCACAAGAGACGTCTAGAGTGACGTTGGAGAGCCAGTAAAACCGAATCCGACCGAACACTTCTAAGAACTTTCATTAAGTCTTATCTAGTGGCGATAAGGGCGGCAAAACTCCCTTGGTCGCCCTGATGGATGATCTCTGGCGAGCCCGGGATGGGGGTCATTCCTCCATCCTGGTGCTACTTGACCTCTCAACGGCTTTCGATACCATCGACCATGGTATCCTTCTGCATCATCTCAGTGAGGTGGGAGTGGGAGGCACTGTTTTACGGTGCTTCTCCTCTTACCTCGCCGATAGGATGCAGTCGGTGTTAGCAGGAGGACAGAGGTCGTCTCCTAGGCCCCTGACTTGTGGGGTGCCTCAGGGTTCGGTCCTCTCGCCCATCCTGTTCAACATTTACATGAAACCGCTGGGGGAGATCATCCATCGACACGGGGTGAGTTTTCAACAGTACGCTGATGACACCTAGCTGCACATCTCCACCCCGTTTCAATTCAGGGAGGCAGTGGACGTAATGTGCCGATGACTGGACGATGTTAGGATCTGGATGGGGAGGAAGAGGCTCAGGCTTAACCCCGACAAGACTGAGTGGCTCTGGATATTGCCCCCTAAGGACTATGTCGACTGTCCCTCCTTGGTTCTTGGGGGAGAAAAATTAACTCCCTCGGAACTGGTTTTCAATTTGGGAGTTCTCCTAGATCCACAGCTAAAATTAGACCAACATCTCACAGCTGTGGCTAGGGGAGCCTTTGCACAGGTCCGCCTGGTGCACCAATTGCGACCATACTTGGAGGAGGCGGCTCTACTCACGGTCACTCACGCCCTTGTCACCTCTCGATTGGACTACTGTAATGCGCTCTACATGGGGCTACCCTTGAAGAGTATCCGGAGACTTCAACTGGTGCAAAATGCGGCTGCGCGTGCTGTGGTGGGTGTTTTAAGATACACCCACATAACACCCATACTCTGCCAGCTGCATTGGCTGCCCATTGGTCTCCGGGTGCAATTCAAGGTGTTGATCATCATCTTTAAAGCCCTACATGGCTTAGGACCAGATTACCTCCGGGACCGCATCCTACCTCATACTTCCCTTCGACCGGTCAGGTCCCACAGAGTGGGTCTCCTCCAGGTCCCGTCAGCCAAACAATGCCGGCTGGCGGGGCCTAGGGGGAGGGCCTTCTCTGTAGGGGCCCCTGTTCTCTGGAACCAACTACCCCCAGAGATCCGAATTATCCCCACCTTGCTGGCCTTCCAAAAAGCCATTAAGACATGGCTCTTCCTGCAGGCGGGGTGATTTTGAGACAACTTTCCCCCATGTATGCATGGTGTTGTATGTCTTTTTTAAACTCTTTTTAAATTGTTTTTTAATAATTTTATTGTTTAGTTGTTCCTTAAAATGTTGTACGCCGCCCTGAGTCCTCAGGGAGTAGGGCGGCATAGAAGAACACTAAATAAATAAATAAAATAAAATGACAGTTGCATGGGATCAACGGCTGGCTTCCGACAAGCAATGCGGGGAGCCAGATTCGTTTAACGACCGAACAGGGCACCCAGCAATGCAGTGATTTGCTTAACTAACGAGGCAAAAAAAGCTCATTAAAATCAGAGAGAGCTCGTCACTAAATGGGGCGCAGCTCACTTTACAACCTTCTTGCTTAGCAACAGAAATTTGGGGCGTGCATTCGAGGACTACCTGGGTTTTCTACCTTGTTTTAAAGACTTTCAACGTTGTCGAGTTTTATCTTTCATTTCCTTGTGCATATAATTATTGCACCACACTTTGGGCCCTCCTGAATTGTTGTTCTTGTGTTGAAGGCAAGATTCTGTGGAGCTGGGCAGGAGCAAGGAAGAATGAAACTGGCCAATGACAGGAAATTCTTTTTTTTTCCTTTGGGCCTGGGATAAACCCAGCATCTTAGAAAGCACAAGAGGAATTTCCTGGGCTGATTTATAATCTGTTAATTGTGTTAAAAACACTTTTTGTGTTAAAAGGTGTTTTGAATTCTTCCTTCTCTGTTTTCCTACCATCTGGACTTTATCCAAGGTTTATAAAATCAATTAGAAATCAGTTCCTCTTTGATTTCCTGCCGGTTTCGTTTTTTCTCCCTTCCCTTAACATAACATATTAACAGAGTTGGAAGGGACCTTGCAGGTCATCTAGTCCAACCCCCTGCCCAAGCAGGAGACCCTACATCTGCCTCTACCTAGGATAGAACTCACAACCTCCTGAGGCAAGAGCTCCACCTCTAGGCCACAGCAGCATGTACCTTTCTATTCTCGTGATTTCTCAAAAACCCAGATAGTCCTTGACTTACAACCTCAACGGAGCCCGAAATTTCTGTTGCTGAGCAACACACTTGTTCAGTGAGTTTTGCCTCAGTTTACAACCTTTCAGGCCACGGTTGTTAAGGGAATCACTGCGTTTGTTCAGTTAGTCACACGGTCACTAAGTGAATCGGGATTCCTGCTTGTCAGGAGGTCGCAGAAGGGGACAGCCCAGGACGCTGCGACAGTCATAAATATGAGTCAGTTCGAAGCGCCTGAATTTTGAGCATGTAACCACGGGGAAGCTACTACGGTCATAAGTGTGAAAAGGGTCCTAAGTTACATTTTTCAATGCTGCTGTTGTAACCGGTCACTAAATGAATGGTTGTAAGTTGAGGACTAAATGGAAATCTTGTGCCAGGGGCATTCTGATGTCCTCAGGAATCCTGACTTTTCCAGATCTCTGAAAATGGACTTCAACAGATCCTCCAGATCAGTGTTTGTCAACCGTGGTCCCTTTAAGAAATCAGGACTTCAACTCCCAGGATTCCCCAGCCGTCATGCATGGGGAATTCTGGGAGTTGCAGTCCTGACTTCTTAAAGAGACCACGGTTGACAAACACTGATCTAGATCTTTGTGATCTTGTTGATTCCCAAGTTGAGTTGTGCTCCTGTCCTGGGGCTATTAGTTTCTGAGGCTTCTTTAACGGACATGAAGTCCTCGACTTATGACCACACTTGAGCCCAACGCTTCCATTGCAAAGAGACACAGTTGTTAAGTGAACGTTGCCTTATTTGACCACCTTTCTCGCCACAGTCGTTAAATGAATCACTGCAGTCGTTAAGTTAGTCACACGGCTGTTAAGTGAACCCGGCTTCATCATCATTGACTTTGCTTGTCAGACGATCGCATGATCGCTGGGACACTGTGACCGTCATAAATATGAGTCAGTTGCCAAACCTCCTTGGTTCTTGAGGGAGAAAAATTAACTCCCTCAGAAAACCGGTTCGCAATTTGAGAGTTCTCCTAGATCCACAGCTAAAATTAGACCAACATCTCACAGCTGTGGCTAGGGGGGCCTTTGCACAGGTTCGCCTGGTGCAACAATTGCGACCATACTTGGAGAAGGAAGCTCTACTCACAGTCACTCATGCCCTTGTCACCTCTAGATTGGACTATTGTAATGCGCTCTACATGGGGCTACCCTTGAAGAGTATTCGGAGACTTCAACTGGTGCAAAATGCAGCTGCGCGTGCTGTGGTGGGTGTTTCAAGGTACACCCACGTGACACCTATATTCCGCCAGCTGCATTGGTTGCTCATTGGTCTCCGGGTGCAATTCAAGGTGTTGATTATCATCTTTAAAGCCCTACATGGCTTAGGACCAGGCTATCTCTGGGACCGCATTCTGCCGCATTCCTCCCTTTGACCGGTTAGGTCCCACAGAGTGGGTCTCCTCCAGGTCCCGTCAGCCAAACAGTGCCGACTGGCGGGGCCTAGGGGAAGTGCCTTCTCTGTAGGGGCCCCTGTTCTCTGGAACCAACTTCCCCCAGAGATCAGAATCATCCCCACCTTGCTGGCCTTCCTAAAAGCCATTAAGACATGGCTCTTCCTGCAGGCGGGGTGATCTTGAGACAACTTTCCCCCATATATACATGTTATTGTATGTTGTTTTTGATACTTTTTAAATTGTTTTTTAATAATTTTAATGTTTAGTTGTTCTTTAAAATGTTGTACGCCGCCCTGAGTCCTCAGGGAGTAGGGCAGCATAGAAGAGCATCTAAATAAATAAATAAATAAATAATAATAAAATAAAATAAAACAAAATAAGCGGCTGAATTTTGGTCATGTGACCGTGGGGATGCCGCATCGGTCATAAGTGTGAAAAAACTGGTCCTAAGTCCCTTTTTCCAGTGCCGCTGAACGAATGGTTCTAAGTCAAGGACCGCCTGTAGCTATAGTTAGTTGTGTAGTTGGTTTTTTTAAAAAAAAAAAAAGGGGGGGGGGGCAAAACCCCTGGAGCATCTTTCAGGGTCTGGAAGGGTCCCACCTGTTCCTCCAACTTCACGTGGAGCTCATCCCTAGAGGTCAGCTCCAAGATGTCCTCGTAAGGCAGAGCCAAGAACTCCTCCGACATGGAGACCTCGACGAAGTGCTGGTGGACGAAGCTGTTGGCTGCGTCGTACAGGACGGCGCACATCATGGTCTCCGCAAACTGGCGCACCCCCAAACAGTTCTTGGGGTGAAGCCTTCGGACAGGACGGAGAGAGAGACAGCGGTGAGCGGGAAACATCTGGCCCAGCTGTGTGTGTGTGTGTGTGTGTGTGTGTGTGTCCCCCCGCCAAATCGTCTTGCACAGTGAGTATCGGCAGGTTAATTCTCCTCTAAGCCCTATATGGGGATTGGGCTACGGTTTATTCCTAAAGAGGCACTGACATTAGTGGGGTCCCAGGTGGAAACGTCACGGCAGCAAAAGTATCCTTTTGGTGAGATTTCCTCTTGGCCTCCTTTCCAAAGGCTGACCTGCTTCCCTTTCCAAGCCTAGAGGAGCAAAGGCTGCCATCTGCTGGGAAAATGCAGCATGACGTGCGAAAGGCCTTGGGGGAAGGAGGGGAAAAGGACGAGGAAACAATTAGATTAGGGAGGCAGGAGCCCCCCTCTCACCAGTCGCTCAACGGTCAGAAGGAGAAGCAGCTAAAGGAGGACCGATCCTAATGGATCAATCGGATAACGGGGACAGCAGCCCCCAACTCCTCTCAAATTCCTCGTTTGATCTCTCCTTGCGCAGAGGGGAGTATGGCTGGCACGAATCCCTTCGTCCTAAGGTTTTACATTTGGGGAACAGAATTGTGGCAATGCCGTTTCACCAAAACCCCTCATTTCCGTCCAGTTTTCGGCAAACCAATGGTCTGTTTAATAACCACCATGAAACGGTCGCAAAATCGAATAGGTCTGCTTTGCAACCGTAGACTCTATGAGGGTCATAACTCGAGGGCTACCTGCAATGTAAATTTCCTTGATATTTCTGGTCCCAGGCAATTGGAAACTCAAAAATAAGACTGGATCGCTATTTGACCTGATAGTATAAGGTCTGCTACCTTGAGCAGGGGTTTGGACTAGAGGACCTTCAAGGTGCCTTCCAGCCCTTGGATTCTATGTCCAGATTTTTTTGCACCCGCACTCACCTCTCTTTGAGGAAGGAGCAACACGCATCCTTGATGTTCTGCAGCTGCAGGAAACTGGCTCCCATCAACAGAGATTGGACATTTTGCTGGTCAATGGCCAAATGCCCGTTGTAGGCAAAATTGATCAGAGCTTCCAGTGCGCTAAAATGAGGCCAAGAAGAGCCGATAGTTATGTCTATTGATTAATCAAATTCGTTTAAACTGAGAGCAGTGCGCAAATACCCGGTTTTAGTAACCCAAACCATCCATAATATATGTATCGCTACATAACTCAGAATTCTTGGTCAAATGGGAGGCCCTTGCAGATTCTAGATCTTTGTCACACCATGCTTCTGGTCCTCAAGATAGATAGATATAAATGAGAAAACCACCACTTCTCCTATGAAACGGATACGCCAGAAAGGTGGCAGTCAAACGTCTTTTCCAATTGCCTCTTACATAGGAAATTCAGAAAGGAGGAGGAGGAGGAGGAGGAGGAAGAGGAGGAGGAGGAGGAGGAGGAGGAGGAGGAGGAGGAGGAGGAGAGCTTGGTTGTTTTCTTGCAGATAGAATAGCAGCGCTGTCTTAGCACATGGGCCTGATGGGCACGAGCATAGGGGCCCCATACTAATCTGTGTATATTAACCCTTCAATATAGCTTGCATTATATAAATACAGCAACTGTATGGCTGAGTATTATTGTGTTTTTCAAGCCTCATCTATTGTTCAAATGTTTATCATGTTGATTAGTTGTTGATGCACAGCGTGTTTTTAATGTTTCAACACTGATTTTGTTGTCAATAAAATAAATATATGTTTAATTTTATTTACATTTTTATTCCTGTGAGTAGTTGTGGTAGGGGCCCCAATACACTGCTTTGCCCTGGGCCCATAATGCTGTTAAGATGGCCCTGAAGATAGGGATAGGGATAGGGATAGAATAGAATAGAATAGAACAATAACTTTATTGTCACTTTGAATGTAGACTAATCGGCATGTATTAAAATGAAATTTTGTTGCATACAGCTCTCAAAGGCTCTCCACCTACACTATACACTACATAAACATGACTAAATAAATAAACAAATAAATACAAAATTATGTAGATACCCACTTATATTAGATGATACAGAGAAACAACACAGTCTAGACCAGTGGTTCTCAACCATCCTAATGCCGCGACCCCCGCCCCAGCCCCGCCGCGACCCACCCCACCACTGTGCCTGCCGCCACGACACCCGCCCCGCCGCCGCCATTTGGGTTCTTTTACCCTCTGTGCATGTGCAAAGCGTTCTGCGCATGCGCAGAGGGTAAAAGAACCCAAATGGCGGCATCCGGGCGAAGTCTCCTGACCCCTGTGAAAGGGTCGTTCGACCCCCAAAGGGGTCACGACCCCCAGGTTGAGAACCGCTGGTCTAGACAGTCAGATGTGTACATGGTGAGAAAAACAAATATTGCGAGTTTACCAGACGGATGGCGTAGAGAACAAAGACGTTTCATGACCGAATTAGGTAACATCATCAGTGCTAGAAGCAAACCATGCTCCCTTCTAGCACTGATGATGTTCCCTAGGTGGGTCTGTAAGAGAGAAACCAAGGCCAGAGAAAGCCAAAGAACTCACAGTCCTCCTCCTCCTCCCCACAACCCCTTTCTCTTCTAGCACTGATGACGTTATCTAGTCGGGTCATGAAACGTCTGCAAGAAAACCATTCGGCTCAGAGACCACCAAGGACCCCACAATAAAATAGATTTGTCCCATCCCAAGGAGGTGGGGGGATGGGGAAGAGGTCCTCAGCCCCCAACCCCCCGCTTTACCTCGGATCCATGCCCTGCATGACGATTTCATCCTGCTTGCATTCCATCATATCGTTCGTGAACATGGCGTGGAAGTAAGGAATGGAGGCCGCCAGGACGATGCGATGGGCGCTGAATTTGTGGTCTCCCACCTAAACAGGGGCAGAAACAGACAGGAATCAATTCTTCGACTCGCAGCTAGGAAGGGGCTAAAAGTCTCGTTTTGTCTGCAAGCTCTTCCAGTTCCTTTCTTTCTTTTTTTAAATTAAAAAATGAAAGATGCACTCAAATCCAAATCAATTCATGGTGAATGAAAAAAACATGGCAGGTCCGTGTCGTTTCCCTTCCCCACTCTCTTTTTCTGAAACAACAAAGGTTGGTTTGCAATTTTGCTTTTTCTTTGTGCCTTTTTTCCCCTCTGAATTTGTGTCTGGGGTTTTTTGGGCTGGGCTCTCTTCCAACTGCCGGGCGGCCATGCCTGACCTAGCTTAGCTTGGGGTGATCATCCAAGGTTGACAAAATGCTTCCTTTGCCAAGCATCTTCGCTTGGGGAAGAAAAAAATGACTTTGTTTTTGCTGGAGAAAGATTGCCAGCCAGATTAAATTGCTTTCTCTTAACATGTCAGCCTGTTATTTGGGTTAAATTTGGTTCTTTTAACTCCAGTTTATAGGAAGGCAAATCCATTTAAAAAAAAACAATCAATAATGTTCCAAATGCAAAGGTTTGTAGCAGAGGTTACAATCTGACCCAGTCACAGATACAAAAACCCTGACATATGTATATAGGTAGTCCTCTAATTGCAACCATTCATTTAGTGACAGTTCGAAGTCACAACAGCACTTAACAAAGGGACTTGGGACCGCTTTTCACCCTTACGACCGATGCAGCGTGCCAGGGTCATGCTGATCCCCTTTTACGACCTTCTGACAAGCAAAGTCAATGCGGAAAGCCAGATTCACTTAATGACCATGTTACCCACTTAACAACAGCAACGATTAACTTAACCACTCAGGCAAGAAAGGTGTAAAATGGGGCAAAACTCACTTAAGAAATGTCTCACTTAACAACAGAAATATTGGGACTTAATTATGGTCGTAACTCGAGGACTACAGATAACTTGCCTTTTTTTCCCCAGTCAGTCTGATCGCCTGTCATGGCCGAAAGAATAATTATTCTGCAATAATTCTGATTATGACTTGCAGGGGATATGTCTGGTTTTACACGCCCCAGAATTGGCTTTTTGTCATCTCCAGTACACTCTATCTATCTATCTATCTATCTATCTATCTATCTATCTATCTATCTATCTATCTATCTATCTATCTATCTATCTATCTATCTATCTATCTTTCTATCTATCTATCTATCTATCTATCTATCTATCTATCTATCTATCTATCTATCTATCTATCTATCTATCATCTCTCTCTCCCTCTCCCTCCCTCCCTCTCTCTCATTTATTTATTTTGTGAGATTTATATACCGCCTCACAGTGCAAGCACTCTCTAAGCGGTTTACACCAGTAAGCAATGTATATATTTATATTGCCCCCAACAATCTGGGTCCTCATTTTACCTACCTCAGAAGGATGGAAGGCTGAGTCAACCTGGAGCCGCTGAGATTTGAACAGCTGAACTCAAATGATCACAGTCAACTAAAGTAGCCTGCAGTACTGCTCTCTAACCGCTGCGCCACCTCGACTCTTATAAACTATGGTTATAAATTATATTTTATTAAATGTATCCCTGGATTTTTGGCAGAAGTTACTGCAATTCGTCACTGCTCCTTCTCTGCTGTCAAAGCTCTTATATCTCAAGGCCAAGACTTTGTACCAACACAAAATCATTTTTCTAAGAAGGACACTTCAGTGCTCATTTAAAGCTTTGGGTTATTATATTAACAAAAGCAAAATTACATTGCCGGTTATGAAACCGGCAATGTACTGCACACCGCGTGGTGCCCACCAACACGGAGAAATTGCGATACCAGCTTGCAACCTTCTCTCTCTCCTTAGGAAGGGGAGAAGGAAGGAAGCCCAAGGGCCCCAGGAAGGCTCAGGCGGCAATACATCGCTCTAGGTTTTTCAACCATTGGGGGGGGGGGGGAGTCACGGAAAAGACTCGGCAGTATCAATAGAAGAGAATATTTGTAGCTCAGGGTTGAAACGTGGGGTCCTTGGTGCTCTCTGAGTTGGGTAGTTTTCTTGCAGACGTCTCACGACCCAACTAGGGAACATCATCAGTGTTAGAGAGGAGGAGGAGGAGGAGGAGGAGGAGGAGTTGGAGTTCTTGGGTCTCTCTGATCTTGGTGGTTTCCTTGCAGCCCAACCAAGGAACCACTAAGAACATTGACAGGGCAAGCCACTTGTACATAAACAGAGAACAAACTCCCCTCCTTTCTAGCACTGATGCTGTTCCCTAGTTGGGTCCTGAGATGTCTGCCAGGAAACCACCCAGCTCATAGAGCCCCAAGGACTCTCCAATTGTACGCCGCCCTGAGTCCTGAGGGAGTAGGGCGGCATAGAAGAACTTCGAATAAAATAATAAAATAATAAAAATAATAAAATAAAAATAAATTCAACCCTCAGCTACAAACGTTCTCTCCTAATCAAGATCCGTCAGCCGCGGCCTCTGCAGTTTCCTGAACCTAAAATGTGCTTCCGAAATCAGACGAACCTCTCCGGATTTTTTTTTCCCAGGGTCTTCTGCCCCAGGCAGGCAATGATGAGGCCAGGTAAAGAGAAACGGGAATCCACCAGGAAGTTATTTATGCCCGGAAAAAACAAAGGTGTCTAAAATTGCCTGCTGAATCAGAATTACAGAGTGTCCTCTCTCAAGGAGAAGGGCCCCATTTAGTTCGGCCAGTCGTGATCTAAATAACAACAAAATGACATGCTGAGTGCACAACACAATCAAAAGCTGTGGGCTGTGTGTGTGTGTGTGTGTGTGTGGCAGGGGGGCCTTATTAATGGGAGGGGGGAAGGGGGGGTAGAGAAATCTCTTTGGAGCATTTGCTGAAGGAGGCGAAAGGAGGTTGGACTTCCCAGAAGAGGCATTTTAGCCACTTTCTTCCAGGTCTAAAAATCTTCCTTGCTCAGGCTGCAATTCTTAAAGCAATCAGCCGACCTAGCGAGTCTTTGGCGGGAGGAGAAATCGTCACAATCTGGAACACTGGACACAACACAGCAAGGTTATTTTGTCGACAGAGGTCAAAGTATCTGAGCCTTGAAGAAGCCAAGGGAACGGATGTATGAAAAGGGGACCACAAGGAGAGGCAGTTTGGCGTGAGGGTGCTTGGCACAGAAACCAGAAGTCGGTGAGTTCTAGTCCCAGCTTAGACATGAAAGCCGGCTGGGTGACTTTCGGCCAATCACCAGGTGACAGTGAGTTCTAGTTCCGCCTTAGACATGAAAGCCGGCTGGGTGACTTTCGGCCAATCACCAGGTGATGGTGAGTTCTAGTTCCACTTTTGGCTTGAAAGTCAGTTGGGTGACTTTGGGCCAATCACCAGGAGACGGTGAGTTCTAGTCCCGCCTTAGGCATGGAAGCCGGCTGGGTGATCTTGGGCCAGTTGCGCTCTCTCAACCCAGCCCACCTCACAGGGCTGTTGTTGTGGGGAAAAGAAAAGAAGGAAGCGTTAGATATGTTCTCCGCCTTGAGTAGACCAAAATATATGGAAACAGGTGGGATAAACCCATCAGAGGCAGCTGAAAAAGAACTCGGTGACTCATGAATGAAAGCTGGACCCAAAAACATTGTGCAACTGCCAAAAATCGAAATAGCATCCCAGCTAGCATATATATGTGGAATATAACTCCCCTTCACACCCTGAACGTCAGCACCAGTTCTTGGAAATGCGTCTTAGAAAAAAGGACATTGAACAAAGAGGTGTCTAGTCAGAAATTAGGTATTTTTAGCCTGGAGAAAACGGCCGACAGACACGATAATTGAACAGCCGAGACATAGAAGACAACCTGTCCTGTGTCATTGCAGAACACAGCTTGTGTACACACACACACACACACACAAAAAGCCAAGCAACTACAGGTAGTCCTCAACTTACGACCACAACTGAGCCCAAACTTTATGTCACTATATAGGACTATTAATCCCTCCCCCATTTTATGAGGACTACCTCTGTGTATTTTTGAAACCGACAGGGTTGTAAGCCACTTAGAATTACCCTGAGATAGGCGGCACATAAATTTTATCAATAAATAAAAAGAAATAAACCCTCCGATATTGTGTAGTTAGAGGTAGTCACAGCCACAATTGGGCCCAACATTTCTGTTGCAAAGTGAGTCATTTGTTCAGTGAATTTTGTGCCATGTTATGATCTTTCATGCCACCGTTGTTAAGTGAATCGCTGCCGCTGTTAAGTTAGCAACATGGTTGTTAAGTGAATCTGGCTCCCCCACTGACTTTGCTTGTCGGTAGGTTGCAAAAAGGGATCGCGTGAGCACCGGGAACACTGCGATCGTCGTAAACATGAGTCAGTTGCCAATTTTGAGCACGTGGAGAGGCTGCAACGGACGTTAAGGGTATGAAACGGTCCTAAGCCATGCTTTTCAGTGCCGCCGTAACTTTGAATGGTCACTACATGAACTGTTATAAGTTGAGGAGTACCTGTATAAGGGGTTCAGCTGGACCCGAAGAGGGGTCAACCACTTGGTATGAGGAATGCTGGCAGGAGAATTGGTTATGCCTAGTTTAATCCCTCGGGAGTAGGGTGGCATATAAGAACCAAGAAATAAATAAATAAATAAATAAATAAATAAAGAAAGAAAGAAAGAAAGAAAGAAAGAAAGAAAGAAAGAAAGAAAGAAAGAAAGAAAGAAAGAAAGAAAGAAAGAAAGAAAGAAAGAAAGAAAGAAAGAAAGAAAGACTAGGGGGGACATGATAGCAGTCTTCCAGTATTTGAGGGGCTCCTACAAAGAAGAGGGGCTCAACCTATTCTCCAAAGCACCTGAAGGCAGGAGAAGAAGCAACGGATGGAAACTAATCAAGGAGAGAAGCAACCTGGAATTAAGGAGAAACTTCCTAACAGTCAGGACAATTAACCAATGGAACTGCTTGCCACCAGAAATTGTGGGTGCTCCATCACTATTTTTAAGAAAACACTTGGACAGCCATTTGCCTGAAATGGTATAGGGCCTCCTGCTTGAGCAGGGGGTTGGACTAGAAGACCTCCAAGGTCCCTTCCAGCTGTGTCGTTCTGTTCTGGTGGAGTCTCAGTTGCTGGAAGGTTTCAAGACAAGACTGGGGGATGGGGTCGGCCTAGATGAGCTCTAAGGTCCATTCCAATCCTTTTATTTTCTGATTTTATGAAAGGGTTTATCCCTCCCCTTTTGGGGTAGATTGAGGGGGCATCGGAAACAAAATAATAGTGTAACTTCAAGCATAAAATGTCCCCCTGACTTAGCATAGAAGCTGTTTGGTGCTCACAGACCGTACCGCATTAAGAAGCAGTGATGGGCTACTTATATAAACAATAAATGGATTCTGGAGGCTGGGAATAAGAATTGTGGGAAATTGTCTCCTCGGAGGCTTCCTAGAAACATTTAGCTGCTGGGAAGAAAATGGTTGGACTTATCCCAAGGCTAATGGATAATGTCTCCTGGACCTGTGAACAAACTCCCTCCTATCACTGATGATGTTACCTAGTTGGGTCGTGAAACGTCTGGAAAGAAATAATCAAGCTCATAGACACCCCCCCATGGACTCCTCCTCCTCCTCAAACTGAAGGTGTTACCTAGTTGGATCATGAAACATCTGCAAGAAAGCCTCCAAGCTCAGAGAGCACCAAGGACCCCCACAATCCTCCTCCTCTCCACACACCACATTCCCTTCTAGCCCTGATGACGTTCCCTAGTTGGGTCATGAAACGTCTGCAAGAAAAACACCCAGCTCAGAGAGCACCAAAGACCGCAGAGAAAGAGAAACCCGGATAAGAAAGGATTAACACCAGACCAAAAATGGAGCAAAAAAACAATACTCTAACCAAGGAACTACAAGGGACGGACGGACTCCCCCCCACTCTCCCCCCCACTCTCTCTCTCTCTCTCTCTCTCTCTCTCTCTCTCTCTCTCTCTCTCTCTCTCTCTCTCTCTCTCTCTCTCTCTCACACACACACACACACACACACACACACACACACACACACACACACACTGCAGGGCAAACCCATATACTGTATATAAACAGAGAGCAAACCCTCTAACACTGATGTTAGCTAGCTAGGTCACAAAATGTCTGCAAGAAAACAACCAAGCTCAAAGACCACCAAGGACCCCAAAACTGTCCTCCTCCACTTCTCTGCAAACCCCACTCCCTCTAGTACTGAAGATGTTACCTAGCTTGGTAATGAAACGTTTGAAGAGATCAACCAAGCTCAGAAAACACCAAAGACCCCACAATCCTCCTCCTCCTCCTCTTCCCTGCAACCCTGCTAGCACTGATAATATTATCTAATTGCGTAATGTCTGCAAGAAAACCACCCAGCTCAGAGAGCACCAAGGACCCCACAGTTGTTGTCCTCCTCCTCTCCACACACCTCACTCCCTGCTAGCACTGATGATATTGCCTAGTTGGGCTATGAAACGTCTACAAGAAAACCACCCGGCTCAGAGAGCACCAAGGAGCCCCACAGTTGAACTCTGATCTCCAAATATTCTCTTCTGTCGGAAGAATAATTTTCTACATTTGGAGGATTTAAAAAACCCAATGAAAACCTTTGATAGACATCCCTGAGGTGATTTTTTTTCAGGAGGCCACTGGACTTTCTGGTTTTTCTTTGAAGACGTTTCGCTTCTCATCCAAGAAGCTTCTTCAGCTCTTCAGTTCAAAGAGAAACGTCTTCAAAGAAAAACCAGAAAGTCCAGTGGCCTCTTGGAAAAAAAAAATCACCTTTGGGACAACCAGGACCTGGATGACGGAGAATCTCCACAGACGTTTGATAGGCAATATTGGAAAATGGGAGAACGGTGCCCACTCTGTCAAACCACCCTCGTTACTCTGGTGCAGTTAATAACCTGACTAACAAAAACCATTCCTTCCGTGAGTCATTCAATTCTTGGAAGAATATCTTGTGTGCAAAGTTAACATATGCGACTGGAGACAGGGTACCAGAAACTGGGCTGCAATTAAAATCTAATTTTCACAGACTTCTTCCCAGGAATATATAAAAACCAGGCGTAATTATCAGCTGTGTTGTTTTTTTACAGTCAAGCCTCCGTAAAGTAGCCTGCGACACATTCTTAAGAGGTTGTGCGATGCACAATGCACAACCTATGCCAGAGGGGCTACACCCAATATTTGGGACATTAATCATCTCAATGGTGACGTCATGCCCAGAATGACATAAGGGAAGAAAATTCTGTCGGAAACAGAATTTTAATTGGCAAAGGCTGAAAAAAGGAAAACCCTTCGAATACAGCTAGTCCTGGACTTACAACCGTTCATTTAGTGACCGAAGTTACAACAGCACTAAAAGAAATAATGTGAGTTTTTCACACTTATGACCGTTGTAGCATCCCTATGATCATGCGATCAAAATTCAGATGCTTGGCAAATGACTCGTATTTATGACGGTCGCAATGTCCCGGGGTTATGTGATCCCCTTTTGCGACCTTCTGACAAGCAAAGTCAACAAGGAAGCCAGATTTATTTATTTATTTATTTATTTGGTCGTTTTTATATGCGGCCCAACTCCCATAGGACTCAGGGCGGCGATTGTTAAGATTCACTTAACAACCATGTTACTCACTTAACTGCAGTGATTCACTAAACAAGGTGTGGCAAGAAAGGTCGTAAAACGGGGCAAAACTCCCTCAACAAATATCTCACCTAGCAACAGATATTTTGGGCTCAATTGTGGTCGTAAGTTGAAGACTACCTGCCCAGATATTTCTTTTATAATTTTGTGGTTTTTACGCCTAGCAGCATCCTAGTCAGTGTTGGCAATTGTTTAATGACCTCATTTGTTTAATGACCTTCTCTGCACTAGAAAGAGTGCAGAGAAGAGCTATAAAGATGATTAGAGGACTGGAGGCTAAAACATACAGAGAACCACGGTTGCTGGAACTGGGGATGTCTAGTTTAATAAAAAGAAGGACTTGGGGTGACATGGTAGCAGTGTACCAGTATTTGAGGGGCTGCCCAAAGAAGGGAGACTCAACCTATTCTCCAAAGCACCAGAAGGCAGGACAAGAAGCAACGGGTGGAAAATAACCAAGGAGAGAACTAAACTAGAACTAAGGAGGAATTTCTTGACAGTGAGAATAATTAATCAGTGGAACAGCTTGCCTCCAGAAGTTGTAAATGCTCCAACACTGGAAGTTTTTAAGAAGAGATTGGAGAATCATTTGTCTGAAGTGGTGTAGGGCAGGGGTCGGCAACCTTAAACACTTAAAGAGCCACAAAGGTCCTAACCGGAAGCCCCCCATTCAATTCTGGAGCCGACCAGAAGTCCGGTTCCCCCCACCATAGAGTCTCCCTCCTAGCACGGTGGCCTTTTTCCTCTATCTGTCCTAACCAAAAGCCCTATCAATTGTGGAGCTGACCGGAAAACCCGTCCCTTGCCCTAGACTAGAGTCTCCTCCTGGCACGCTCTACTTTCCTCCTTCCCCCCCAAAACCGGAAGCTCCTCTCAAAATTGTGGTGCCAACCAGTGACAGGGAGCCACAGCAGAGGGATGAAAGAGCCACATGCGGCTCCAGAGCCGCAGGTTGCTGACCCCTGGTGTAGGGTTTCCTGCCTAAGCAGGGGGTTGGACTAGAAGACCTCCAAGGTCCCTTCCAACTCTGTTATTCTATTCTATTCTATTCTATTCTATTCTATTCTATTCTATTCTATTCTATTCTATTCTATTCTATTCTATTCTATTCTATTCTATTCTATTCTATTCATTTTGTTTTATTCTATTCTATTCATTTTGTTTTATTCTATTCTATTCATTTTGTTCTATTCTATTCTAATTCCTATTCCATTGCTATTCTAGCCGATTCCTATTCCATTCTCTTTCTCCATTCCATTCCACTCCTATTTTATTCTTTTGTTACTGCCAGATTTTTCTATTTAAGCTCCTATCATCATGGTGTAAATGATCTTGTTCGGCAAGAAATTTTAAGATGTGAATTTCAATAAATTTAAAAAGCAGCAGGTTTAAGAAATGGGGGTTTAGGTTTCTTTAAACTGGTGACATGTTTTCACACCAAAGCCAATTTTCCTCTTATTTTCTATCTACAATTATGACATTTATACTACAGGGGGTCCTTGACTTGCAACAGCAATTGAGCCACAATTTTCCACTGCTTAGCCAGACAACTTGTAAGTGAGCTGAACCTCACTTTATTACCTATCTTGCCATAGTTGGTAAATGAATTGTGCAGTTGTTAAGGGAATTGACTTCATTGACTCTGCTTCTCAGGTGGTTGCGAAAGGGGATAATCACCTGATCCTAGGTCCTAGGACATGCAACGGTCATAAATATGAATCAGTTGCCAAGCAACCGAATTTTAAATCACGTGACCACAGGGATGCTGCAAGGGTTGTAAGTGTGAAAAATGGTCACAAGTCACTTTTTTTCAGTGTTGTTGTAACTTTGGTCAGTAAACAGATGGTTGTAAGTCAAGGATTACCTTCCCTCTTCTATTCCTCTGCCTTTACACACAAAACCTAGCAATAAAAGATTGATTGATTTGGTCAATTTATACTGCTCCCTGTTTCTTCTATGTGAGTCTGAGGGGCTGTACCTTGCTGAAAACACAGCCACAATATAAACAACCTGACCTAAATGTAATCACCAAAACCACACAAAGCCACACAGACCCCCCCCCCAATCTGCAATAGAAGGCACTCAATTTTGGCTCAGTGGCAACAGTGCTAAAATGAGGGGGGTACTCCTGCAAGGAATCAGGAAGGCTGCTGGGGGCATGGGCCCTTCTGCAGCCTTCTATAAAAGCTAGAAGGTAACTCAGGGTCTCTCCAGCCACCTTCCATCCATGGTGGTCTCCTCCACCTCCTCCTCTCGGTAAGCCCCCCCTCCCTTCTAGCACTGACCTAGTCACCTAGTTGGGTCATGAAACCTCTGCAAGAAAGCAGCCAAGCTCAAAAACCAAGAAGGAATTCCATAGTCCTCCTCCCTCCTCTTTCCCTCCATTTCTCCTCCTCCTCCCCCTCCCCCTCTCCTTCTTTTTCTCTTCTTCTCCCCCTCCCCTCCTCTGCTACTCTTTCTCTCCCCCTTTCCTCCCCCCTACCCTCTTTTCCTTCCCCTCCCCTCCATTTCTCCTCCTCCTCCCCCTCTCCTTCTTTTTCTCTCCTTCTCCCCCTCCCCTCCTCCTCTGCTACTCTTTCTCTCCCCCTTTCCTCCCCCTCCCCTCTTTTCCTTCCCCTCCCCTCCATTTCTCCTCCTCGCCTGCCTTCCTTTTCTCCCCCCTGTTCCCCTTCCTCTCCTCTCCCTCCCCTCCCCCATTTCTCCTCCTTTCCTCCCCTTCTCCACCTCCCCTCTTCCCCCCCACTCCTTTTCCTTCTTTCCTTCCCCTCCCCCTCCATTTCTCCTCCTCCGTTTCCTCTCCTCCTCCTCCTCCCCTGTCCTCCTTTCCTCCCCCTCTGCTCCTCTTCCTCTCCTTTCCCTCTCCTCCCCCATTTCTCCTCCTTTCCTCCCCTTCTCCACCTCCCCTCTTTTCCCCCCCACTCATTTTCCTTCTTTCCTCCCCCTCCCCCTCCATTTCTCCTCCTCCGTTTCCTCTCCTCCTCCTCCTCCCCTGTCCTCCTTTCCTCCCCCCCTCTGCTCCTCTTCCTCTCCTTTCCCTCCCTCCCCTCTCCCATTTTTCCTTCTCCTTCTCCTCCCCCTCTCCTTCTCCTCCTCTCCTTCCCTTCTTTTCTCCTCCTTTCCCACCCTCCTCCTCCCCATAATCCCCCACCCACTCACCCATTTAGCACTGATGATGTTCCCTGGCTGGGTCATGAAAGCTCAGGGAGCGCCAACGACCCCAAGGGAGGCTCTACTCCCAGATATTGTAAATTGATCGTGTTCTTGAGCGGGGATGGTTGGTGTGTGTGTGCCTAGGAGCGCCCCAAAGGTCATCCAAACGGCCCCCCTCCCCACTTCTTCCCCCTTGCTCTCCCTCCCCTAATCCCTCCTGTCAATCACGGCCCACCTTGAGGGTCACGTCGCACAGCTTCCCCTGCCTCCTGATCTCGCCCATCACCCCGTAGCCGCGGCTGGGCAGATCGCCCACGGAGAAGTGCACCAGGTCCTCCGGGTCCAGCTCCGGGTCCGGCCCGGCCGCCTCCAGCATCTCGTCAGCTTCCACGCCAAACCCGGCTCTGCCGGGACCGGCCGTCCTTCTCGCTCGCTCGCCCGACGCAGTTTGGCTCCGCCCGGCCACCGTCGCCTCGCCGCCAGGAGATCGCCAGACCGGAAGCCATCCAGGCCCCGCCTCCTTGTTCCGCCCGCGCTGAGCGGAAGCGCCCGTCGCCGCGGCAACAGAGCCTAGGGAAGAAGCCGTCGCCGGGGCGACGGCGTGCTTCGCGCATGCGCCATTGCCCTTCACTTTCTTTGGAGTAGGTCCTGAGGCGGCTTTTTTTCCCCCGAGGGGATGGCTGCGGGCCTTCCTTCGCCGCTGCCTCCGCCGCCGCCGCCGCCGCCGCCTGGAAGCGGGCCCCGCTAGGTCGCGACGGCGGATGGCGACTCTCGACGGGAAGGCCCCGAGCCAGGGTAGGGGGTAGAGGGAAGGTGGACCCTCCGCGCCGCCCCCTCTCCCTCCGGGTGCCCCAAATGAGTCTGGGGTCGATTGGGAGAGGAGGGGGGAAGGAAGAGAGGCCTTGCTTGGCTCCTCTTTGGCCTCGGAAGGAATTTCTGTTGTTCTGCCTGGTCTTCCCACCTTTTCTCTTCTCTCTGAGAGCCTCTGCTGCCCCTGAGGAGTTTGGAGGGGTTTTTTTGCTTTCTGGCAGCCCCCCTGCTCTTTTATCTTTTATCTTTTATCTTTTAATTGTAATTGTAAGCATCCCAGAGTCTGTTGGCTTTGTCTATCCATCTATCTATCATCTATCCCTTTCTATAATCTATCTGTCTGTCTCTCTGTCTTTATGTCTTTATATATCTCTCTCTTCATCCATCTATCACAGTGTTTCCCAACCTTGACAACTTGAAGATGTCTGGACTTCAACTCCCAGAATTCCCCAGCCAGCATTCGCTGGCTGGGGAATTCTGGGAGTTGAAGTCCAGACATCTTCAAGTTGCCAAGGTTGGGAAACACTGATCTATCATACATGTCTTATTACCCTATTTCCAGGGGTGAAATCCTCCCGGTTCGCCCGGGCCAGTCCTTTGGCGTATAGCCGATGGAACTGGCGGCAGTCGCGGCGCGGAGCTTCTCCCGCCCGCTTTCCCGGCCCGGCTGAACGCCGCCATTCGGGTTATTTTTCCCTCTGTGCATGCGCGCGCATGCAGAGAGGGAAAAATAACCCGAATGATTGTGTTCAGCCGGGCCGGGAAAGCGGTGATTGTGTTCAGCCGAGCCGGGAAAGCGGGCGGGAGAAGCTCCGCGCCGCGACTGCTGCCAGTTCCATCGGCTATACGCCGAAGGACTGGCCCGGGCGAACCGGGAGGATTTCACCCCTGCCTATTTCTCTATCATCTATATCCAGGGGCGAGTTCCTATTTTTTTTACTACCACTCTGTGGGCGTGGCTTATTGTGTGGGTGTGGCTTGCCAGCCATGTGACCGGGTGGGCATGGCTTCTCAGACTGCTGAAGGGAGGGGAACTGAGATAGGTCCTGCCGCCCATTCCCCCTCCCCTCAGTAGCTCGAGAAGCCTCGAACGTGCGAAAATGCCTGGGATCATCACCACACGTTCATGGCTTCTCGGACTGCTGAAGGGAGGGGAATGGAGATAGCTCCTGCCGCCCGTTCTTTCAGCATCCCACGCGCTCCCTCAGCCATCCTCCCCTGCTTGGACTCACTGTGGGGTAGGAAGGCAACGCATGCGCAGTGCCGGAAGCTCGGCTTCTGGGCATGCACAGATTTTTTTTAAAAAAATTTAAAAATGGCGGCACCCAGGCACTGGCAACCGACCGCACCGGTACTGTGATGTCACCAGTGGGCCGCTACCGGTGCTATAGAGTGGACCCATCACTGTCTATATCCCTCCTTCCGTCATACATGCCTATTATTTCCATCCATCGATCCATCATATATGTCTATTCTATCCATCCATCCATCAATTGTATATGTCTATCTAATACCTATCCACCCATCCATCACACATTTCTATCCTATCTACCCATCATGCCTATTATCTCCATCCACCGTATATGTCTATCCCATGTATCTAATATATCCACCTTACATGCCTATTATCTCATCCATCCATTCCATCCAATTGAATGTTCTTTCTCTTATCTTTTATCTGTCTGTCTGTCTGTCTGTCTGTCTGTCTGTCTGTCTATCTATCTATCTATCTATCTATCTATCTATCTATCTATCTATCTATCTATCTATCTATCTATCTATCTATCTATCTATCATCTGTACCTACCTACCTACCCATCTACCAATCATTTAACTATCTTTATTAGTTATCTATATTCTGTCATACTGATCTGTCATCTACCCATATTTATTTATGTCCCATCTATTTTCTCTATCACTCCACCTATTGCATGTACCTTTCACATCTGTCTATCTGTTATCTATCGAATCTGTCTTTCGCATCTATCGTTACTCCTAAAGGAGATGGGTGACACAAATTAAATAAATAAAATTTATTAATTATCAATATTCTGTCTTATTGGTGGATCTATCATTAACATCTATCCGTACATTTCATCTATCTTTCATGTCTCAATGATTTATATTCTCTCTTAATGATCTATCATCTGTTTATTGCATGATTTACCTTTTGCATCTGTCATTATCTTCTACCTATCTCTATTATTTATATTTTGTCTTATTCATCTATCATCTTGCATCTAGTATCCGATTTATTCCAGTTAATTATCTATATTCTTGATCTATCACATCTTTCTGATTGCATCATTCATATCTATCTGTCATTAGCATCTATCCGTTATTCATCTATATCTATCCCATTTAGAAACTGCCCAACTCCCTCACAAGAGAACTTTGGGCAGTATACAGTTAAAATGTTAAAAACATAAAAACTGAATATAAAAGTTAAAAGAGAGGCGAGACTAGATAAAATTCAACGTTACAAGGCCGAGGAAGGACTTACAGGGCACCCATTGAGGCTTGAGTAGCCTATAACTTATACTACTGAATAAATAGAAATATTAATTTCCCACCTAATTAATACATATAGTCCTCAACTTACATCCACAATTTACCTCAAAATTTTCATTGTTAATTGCTGCAGCAATTCACTTAATAACTGCGGCAAGAAAGATCCTGAAATGGATCTGAAAGTCACTTAACAACCATCTTGCTTAGCAACAGAAATTTTGGCCTCAATTGCGATCATACATTGAGGACTACCTCTGTGCATTTTTCAAACCAATATAGTTGTAATTTGCCTAGAATTATTTTGAGATAAGATAGGTGGCATATAAATTTTATAAATAAAGAAATAAACCCTCCCAATATTGTGCAGTTAGAGGAATTCAGGCTTTACAGATAGTCCTTGACTCACAGCCGCAATTGAGCCCAACATTTTTGTTGCTAAGTGAAACATTTGTTAAGTGAATTTTGTCCCATGAATTTAAGTGAAATCCCTGCAGTTGTTAAGTCAGTAACACGGTTGTTCAGTGAATCTGGCTTCCCCATTGATTTTGCTTGTCAGGAGATCACAAAAGGGGATCACGTGACCCTGGGACACTCTGACTGTCATTTTGTCTGTCTCTCTCTCTATTTATCTATCATCTGTCCATCCATCCATCCTACTCATCTGATCTTTCTGTCTGTCTTACCATTTATCTCTGTCTGTCTGTCCGTCCGTCCGTCCATCCATCCAACCACTATGGCAGTGTTGGTGAATCTTTTCAGCACCAAGTGCCGAAACGGGAACGCGCTCGTGCGTGCCGGAAACTAGAAGAGCAGCTGCCCGGTCCGCATGCACGCATTGGGCGGCTGCTCTTCCTGTTTCCGTTGCTCCTGAGCGCGTGAAGACCAGCTGGCTCGGGTGCCGGAACCCGGAAGAGCAAGGGGCGATGGCTCACGTGCCCGGAGAGCTGGCTCTGTGTGCCACTTCTGGCACGGGTGCCATAGGTTCGCCATCACGGCACTATGGCCATCATATATATGAACCAATTGCCGAGTATATGAATTTTGATCACCTGACCACAGGGATGCTGCAATGGTCATAAGGGTGAAAAATGGTCATAAGTCACTTAGTGCTGTTGTCACTTCAAATGGCGACTAAGCGAACTGTCGTCAGTCGAGGACCACCTGAATTTCTTTCCCCCCAGACCTCATGGCCATGTGCATCAATTCGAACAAAGTGAAGGCCTTCGCGCGGGTCAAGCCCACGGCCGACTTTCCTCAAGACGTCATCAGATTTGGAGCCGACAACAAGGTAAAAAAGGATTAAGCTGAAAAGTTTCTCCTCTCGGTCCCTTTTTCATGGGTGAAATTGACCCGCCTTAAAAGCGGAACTTGCCTGGCTTCCCTTTCCAGACGATCGAGGTTCACATCGAGCGGGATCGTTCCAAAGGCATCATCAACAACAAGCTGACCGACTGGTCATTTAAGATGGACGGCGTCCTCCACAACGCGTCCCAAGACGTGGTTTACGATGCGGTCGCGAAAGAGCTCGTCTCACAGGCCCTGAACGGCTATAACGGTAGACCATTAATGATTGCTGTTAACAGAATAACAGAGTGGGAAGGGGCCTTGGAGGTCTTCCGGTCCAAATCCCTGCCATTTCAAACAATTGACTGTTTCAAGAAGAGACAGTCTCTTCTTGAAAACCTCCAGTGATGATGGAGCACCCACAGCTCCTGGAGCCAAGTTGTTCCACTGATTAATTGTCCTCACTGTCAGGAAATTCCTCCTTAGTTCCAGGTTGCTTCTCTCCCTGATGAGTTTCCATCCGTTCCTTCTTGTCCTGCCTTCAGGCGCTTTGGAGAATAGGCTGATCCCCCTCGTCTTTGTAGGAGCCCCTCAAATATTGGAAGACTGCTATCATGTTGCCCCACTAGTCCTTCTTTTCACTAGACTAGGAATACCCAATTCCTGCAGCCGTTCCTCACCCTGGGACTGCATTTTTTGGCAGCTGTTCCATCTATCGGCATTGATACAGATTCATTCTGTATCAAAGATGCATTCTGCATCTTAACCTAGAATTAGGGAGAAAATTTCAAGACAGTGGGAACAATTAATCAGTGGAACGGCTTCCCTCCAGAAGTGGTGGGCGCTCCATCACTGGTGATTTTCTTGAAAACTGGACTGGACAACCATTTTGTTTGAAAAGGGAGAGGGGTCTTCTGTTTGAGCAGAGGGTTGTACTAGAGCAGGGGTGTCAAACTCAAGGCCTGGGGGCCGGATCCGGTCCACGGGGTGCTTAGATTTGGCCCGCGGGGCCACCCTGGAAACAGCGAAGGACCTGCCCGCGATGCCTTTGCCAGCGAAACGGAGCTCAGGAGGGCTGCGTGCGGCCCTCCCAAGCTCCATTTCGCTCGCAGAGGGTTGCAGGAGGCCATCGCAGCCAAAACGGAGCTCAGGAGCCCATTTTCGTTGGCAGCACTCGGGCCACCACAGGCACCCTGGTCGAGCTGGCCCCCCGAGTTCAAACACAGCCCTGATGCGGCCCTTAATGAAATCGAGTTTGATACCCCCGGACGAGAGGATCTCCAAACTCCCTCCCAGCTCTGTTATTCGGAACGGAGCTTCTCTGCCACCTCTAGGAAAGGGCCAGAATTGTTCTCTGTTGACCCCGAACCATCCCCTAGGGACCATCATGTGCTACGGGCAAACCGGAGCCGGCAAGACCTTCACCATGACGGGAACCACCGGAAACTTCAAGCACAGGGGGATCATCCCTCGGGCTATCCAGCAGGTGGATGATAATTTGTTTATTTGTATATTTATTTGTATATTTATATATGAATGAATGAATGGATGGATGGATCGATGGATGAAAATTTGCATGCCCCCCCCCCAACTCAGTGACTCCAGGCAACTTGTAACTGTGAATAGAAGTTAAATTAAACAATCAATAAGCTCCCACCCCCACCCCACCCCCGATGACAACAGTCAAACCCGCCATTTGGTAGGCTCCGTATCACCATGAGGTCCCACTTAGGCACAAAAGCAACCTGGGGGACTTCAGGCCAATCACCAGGAGATGGTGAATTCTAGTTTTCCCTTAGGCACGAAAACCAGACTTTGAGCGAATCCCTCTCTCTCAACCGAGCCCACCTCACAAGGTTGCTGTTGTGGGGAAAATAGGAGGAGGAAGGAGTATTAGGCGTGTTCCCTACCTTGAGTTAATCAAAGAATAAAGGCAGGACAGGTACGTAGGTAAGTAGATAGATAAAATTCGAATGAACTCCCCTTTCCCTCTAGGTGTTCAAATACCTGGAACAGCACAACAGCCAGTTTATCACCGTCCGGATTTCCTACCTGGAGATTCACAACGAGGTCATCTCGGACCTCCTCCCCTCCCTGTCTCTCGGCTCAGAGAGTGACCTCCCGTTGTCCATAGTGGAGAACCCCCAGGGGGTTTCCGTCAAAGGCCTCTCCATTCACCCTGCTCCCAACGAAGAAATTGCGTTAAATTTCTTGTTTGAGGTAAGGGAACCTGCACTCTTTATTTATTCTTGTTATTTGTTTATTAAATTCACGGTTGCTGAGGGCCTGATTTCCAATCAGCTGATTCTGGGGACATTGCAACAATCGTTAAGCGTGCGGACCGGCAGTCACTTGCTTTTTCCAGTACTGTCATAATGTCCAGCCGTCATTAAACTGTCATGAGTCGAGGGCTACCTGTATTGCATTTACCGTATTTTTCAGAGTATAAGATGCACTTCCCCCCCAAAAAAAAGAGGGTGGAAATGTTGGTGCATCCTATACACCAAATACAGCCATTTTTGGCTTCCCGAAGCCCTGCCCCACGTGAAAACGGGTGCACAGAAGGTTTGGGAGGTCTGAAGAGTGCTCCTGGGGGCTGGGGGAGGGCAAAAACTTTTTTTTTCTTAGTTACCTCTTCGAAATCTTGGTGCGTCGTATACACCGGTGTGTCTTATAGTCCAAAAAATATGGTATATGCCCTTCAGGCCTATTGGATTAGTGAATTCTTTTTAATTCCACTTCGGAAGCGATTCTGAATAAATGAATCTTCTTGCTGCCTCCATTGTTCCTTTTCTCTTCTAGGGCGACACCAACAGATCTGTGGGTCAGCATGCCCTCAACAAGCATTCCTCCAGGTCTCACTGCATCTTCACCATCTACATCGAGGTCAGTAACGCTGAAACTTGCCAACTTGTAAAAACTCAGCAGCCTGTGATTCAAAGCATCGTTGTCGTTGTTTTAAATGTGCCCTATCATATTTGATCTCTCGCTTCAGTGTCACTCGAGAATCCTTTCCGACGCCAGATACGTCACTTCTAAAATTAATCTGGTCGATCTCGCGGGCTCGGAGAGGCTGTCGAAGAGCAAAGTAAGAAAATAAAAGTCACATTTTGAGTTCACAAAGTGGCTTTTAAACTGAAAGACCAAACCCGAGCCCAACATTTCCAAGACGGTCGTTAAGTGAGTTTTGCACCATTTGACGATCTTGCCTTGCCACCGTTGTTTAAGTGAATCACTGCCGTTGTTGAGTTAGCGACAGGGTTGTTAAACGAATCCGGCTTCCCCATTGACTTTGCTGGTCAGAAGGTCGCAAAAGGGGATCGCGTGACCCCCAGGGGACAATGCGACCATCATAAAAGTGAGTCAGTTGCCAAGCGTCCAAACTTTGATCACGCGACCCTGGGGATGCTGCAATGGTCCTAAGTGTGAAAAAGGGGTCACAAGTCACTTCTTTCAGTGCCGTTCCAACTTGGAACGGTCACTAAACGAACAGTTGTAAGCCGAGGACCACCTGCACTCTTTCAGATCCATTGACCATAATTTTTCTTTTTGAACAGTCGGAAGGGCTGGGGCTGAAGGAAGCGACTTACATCAACAAATCCCTCTCGTTCCTGGAGCAAGTGGTCATCGCCTTGTCGGACTGCAGCCGGGACCACGTCCCCTTTCGGCAGAGCAAGCTGACCTACACCTTGAAGGATTCCTTGGGTAGGGATTTAGCAGTCAGACCCCCTGTGGAGCTCCGTCCATCCCTTCCAGGGTCGGGACAAAGCTAAATGCACAGATCTAAGTCGAGACTTAGATCTGTGCATTAAAAATCACAACAGCATTAAGGAAAACGACCCGTGATCTAAATTCAGAGGCTTGGCGACTGATCCATATTTATGGCGGTTGCGGTGTCCTAGGATCACGTAGATCCCCTTTTGCGACCTTCTGACGAGCAAAGTCAGTGGGGAAAGCCAGATTCCCTTAACAACAGTCTGACCGACTTTAACAACTGCAATGGTTCTCTTAACAACTTTAGCAAGAAAGGTCGCAAAATGGGGGCAAAACTCAACTTCACAGTTATCTCGCTTAGCGACAGAAAGTTTGGGCTCAATTGCAGTCATACGTTGAAGGTTGCCTTCAGCCCACATGGGGCTGCTGCCCTTGAAAAGTATCCAGGGATTCAATTGGCTCAAAATTCAGAGGCCTGCATGGTTTTGTGCCTGGAGTCTAGATTTGAACACAGGTCTCCTCTCCTGCAGGAGCTGCCCTTCGCTTCAGTTTAAGGTGCTGGTTTTCACCTGCAAAGCCCTACTTGGGGGAGGGGAGGGTTGTGTGGAACAGAGGTCTGCAACCTTGGCAACTCTACAACTTGTGGACTTCATGCTGGCTGAGGAATTCTGGGAATTGTAGTCCACACATCATAAAGTTGCCAAGGTTGGATACCTCTGGTCTGGAAGACCCTCTTTCCCCAGTTTATCTCTACCCAACCAAGCAGGGAGGAAGGAGATGTTACGAATCCCCTCTTGAGATCCATCTGGTGGGACTCAGAAGAAGGGCTTTCTCTGTGGTGGCTCCCTCCATGTTGTTGAAAGTGCCGTCTTTCCCCAGTTACATCTACCTGGGCCACCAGAATGTGGAGGCAGGGGGTGTTATGGGTCCCCTCTCTCTTAAGGACTTCCCTCTTTTTCTTGTTTCCTAGGTGGGAACTGCAACACTGTCCTTGTGGCTAACATCTGCAGTGAGTCCATTCACATTGTGGAAACGGTAAATGCCAGATCAGGGATGGATGCATGGATGGAAGAAGCATGGATGAATGGGATGGATGGATGGGTGGTAGGTGGATGGATGGAGGGAGGGAGGGAAGGAGGGATGGAAGAAGGATGGGTGGGTGGAGGGATGGAGGGAAGGAAGGATGGAAGAAGGATGGGTGGGTGAGTGGGTGAATGGAGGGAGGGAGGAGGGATGGAAGAAGGGTGGTGTCAGGGTTCCAAATAGCATTGAAAACTAAATCAGAGTCCGAGGCAAAGTATTCCTCAAAGCTCCAATTTATTAGCAGAGCCATGTTGGCACATCTGGGAGAAACCCGAATCTGATGTCCCCGGGGTTTCTCCACCCAGTTGAAAGTTCAAGCCCTTGTCCCCACATCTCCAAGTCCATCACGTTTCAGGTTAACCAATCTTCATCTGCCAACTTGGCAGCAACTCCCATCTCCTTCCGTGCAGGTGCAGGAGTGCAAAGACAAAGGATGACCTTGACAATCTAGAAGGAATTTGTTATGGCTACATGCAGACATCCCTCATGCAATGACCCCTCTCAAATTCCCACAGCAAAGAATACATTTTAAAATAGCATAAAGTGTGGCAGGCCAAAGACCCCAACTCAAATGGCTTCGGCCTGACAGGTGGATGGGTGGGTGGGTAGATGGAGGAATGGAGGGAAGGACGGATGGAAGAAGGATGGGTGGAGAGAGGCATGGAAGAAGGATGGAGGGATGGATCGATGGGTGAAGGGATGGATGGGTGGGTGGGTGCAAGAAGGATGGAGGGATAAGGGAAATAGATGGATAAAATATATCATTTGGTCCCCACGATGCAAAAAGGATGTTGAGACTCTGGAAAGAGTGCAGAGAAGAGCAACCAAGATGATTAGGGGACTGGAGGCTAAAACATATGAAGAACGGTTGCAGGAACTGGGTATGTCTAGTTTTATGAAAAGAAGGACCAGGGGAGACATGATAGCAGTGTTCCAATATCTCAGGGGCTGCCACAAAGAAGAGGGGGTCAAGCTATTCTCCAAAGCACCTGAAGGCAGGACAAGAAGCAATGGGTGGAAACTAATCAAGGAGAGAAGCAACTTAGGAGGGATTTCCTGACAGTGAGGACAATTAACCAGTGGAACAGCTTGCCACCAGAAGTTGTGGGTGTTCCAAAAGTGGAGGTTTTTAAGAAGAGATTGGATAACTATTTGTCTGGTGTAGAGTTTCCTGCCTAAGCAGGGAGTTGGACTAGAAGACCTCCAAGGTCCCTTCCAACTCTGTTATAAACAAAATATTAAAAAAAGTTCAGTGAAGGGATAGATAATGTCAGATCTGTCCCAACTTAGGCATTTATGAAAAAAAGACCCACAATGCCATTTGTTTGAGTAAAAGGTTCTTACTAAAGCGGTTGCAGCTGGATCTGACTATTCCCGCACAAAGGTTGCCATTGCCCCCCCTGCCCCCCCCTTGACCCGTCCCTCAGTGCCCAATAGTGTTTCCTTCTGATGTTTTGGGAACAGCTTTGAAGGCTGGCGCTTCTCTGGAGTAGTTTTGCATGGCGTTCTCAGGGTCCGTCCTTGGCGGCTGGCTGGCTGGCTTATTCTGGTTTGACATCTCAAGCTTCTTATCAGCTTCTCTCCTCCCCCCATCCCCATGCAGGATCCTTACTTCCCCAAATTCCTTCCCCCCCCCTCTTGCGTTTTATGGCAGGATGAAGCTGGAGATGGCTGGCCTGACATTAAGCCTCAGGACAGATGGACCTAGATAAGGCCTGGGCATCTTCAGCCATTTCAGACTTTTAAGCTGCAGCCTCAGAAAAGCTAGAAAGTTTGGAACAAAATACGAATCCTTCCACCCCACGCAGTACAGGGAGCGTGGTGTTTTCCAGCGACTTCCTGTTTTGTTTTAAAAAAATATTTCAGCTAGAAACCTTGCAAATTGAGTAAATAATGATAGATACTTCCTGGTTATCGGGAAATCTAAAACCACGATACAGGTAGTTCTCAACTTGCAACAGTTCATTTAGTGACTGAAGCTACAACAGCGGTGAAAAAAGGGGCTTATGTCCATTTTTCACACTTACGACCGTTGCAGCATTCCTAATGGTCACGTGATCAAAATCCAGACTCCTATTTACGACGGTCGCAGTGTCCCGGGGTCACGCAATCCCCTTTTGTGACTTTCTGACAAGCAAAGTCCATGGGGAAGCCAGATTCACTTAACAACCGGGTTACAAACTTAACAACTGCGGTGATTAACTTAGCAAGCGGTGGCAAGAAAGGTTGCAAAATGAGGCAAGCAAGCTGACAACTGTCCCCTTTAGCAACAGAAACTTTGTGCTCAGTTGTGGTTGTAAGTCGAGGACTAGTGGACTTTGCAAGAGTACTCTGCAAGTGGACTTTTGTATACAGATTGTCTTCTAACTCAAACTGTTGGGAGCCCCAAATAACGGGTAAACGGGGGTGATGCTCCTGTTTTTTCCAGTTGTCCACGCTTCGTTTTGCCACCAGAATGAAGTGGGTGACTACCCTGGCGATTGTCAACGAAAAGATCAACTCGGAGGTATGTCCCCTTGAGATCTTCCTGCTGTCTGGAAGGAGTGACCGGGTGTAAGAAAATATCAAGCACAAGGGGTGTTATCATCAATACTAGAAGGGAGTGGGATTTGCGAAGAGGAGGAGGAGGAGGAGGACGGTGGGCTCCTGGGTGCTCTCTGCGCTTGGTAGTTTTTTTGCTGACAATTCATTACCAAACTAGGTAACATCTTCAGTGCTAGAAGGGAGTGGGGTATGTGGAGAGGAGTAGGGGGGGCAATTGTGGGGCCCTTAGTGCTCCTTGAGCTTGGTGGTTTCCTTTCAGACATTTCATTACCCTACTAGGGAACATCATCAGTGCTAGAAGTGAGTAAGGTTTGTGGAGGAGGAGGAGGAGGAGGAAGAGTGGGTGTTCTCTGAGGTTGGTGCTTTTCTTGCAGACATTTCATGACCCAACTAGGGAACATCATCAGTGCTAGAAGGGAGTGGGATTTGAGGAGGAGATGGGAGGAGGAGGAGGAGGAGGATGACTGTGGGGTCCTTGGTGCCCTCTGAGCTTGGTTCTCTTGGAGACCTTTCATTACCAACCTAGGCAATGTCACCAGTGCAGTGATGATCAGGGCATCCTCATCGTCCCTTACCTTAGTTAGAGGACGAAGGGTTCTAATGAACACCTTGTGCTTCCTGGGGTCTGTTAACATCTTTGGGTAGCCCTTGACTTTGACTTTCCTACCGCTTAGTCCATGCCATTCTTGTCTGCTTAGAGGATGGTGAAGAACTTGGAAAAAGAGGTGCTCTACCTGAAGGAAGAGTTGGCCATGCACAACAGTTTGGTAAGAACCAACCGCCTAGGAAGCTGCCCCTTCATGGGTGGGTGACGTGGCCCAATCCAGGCTCATCTGTTGCTGTCAGAGGGAGGCTGTCTGAGCCAGGGGGGGAGGAGTCAAGTGGGCACTTAGTCTGGCATCCTTACGTAAGAACAAGAGGGCAAGGTCTGACCTCCGTTGAATGCCTTTGGACTTCGGACCTTACCTAGTCTGTCCCTGCTGCAGGGACTGGGAAGATTCCTGCAATATACAAATAGTCCTTCACTACAACAGTTCACTTAGTGACCGTTCAAAGTTACGATAACACTGAAAAAAAATGGACTTACAATTAGTTTTGCACACTTATGACCATTGCAGTATCTCCGTGGTCAGGTAGTCCAAAATTCAGACGCTGGACAACTGACTCACGTTTATGACGGTCGTAGAGTCCTGGAGAGACCCCCATTTGCGACCTTCTGGCAAGCAAACTCGACGGGGAATCCAGATTCACTGCACGACCGTGAAAGGTTGCAAAATGGGACAGGGCTCACTTAACGAATGTCTCGCTTAGTGACAGAAGCCTTGGGCTCGGTTGTGGTCGCAAGTCGAGGACCACTAAGCGATAAAGTAGCCAACTGAACTCTTCACAGGTGGATCTTTTTTTTCTTCTGTACTTGACCTTAATATTCCCAGTGTGACAGTTTGCACCTGGGCCAGACTAGGTAAGTTTCAACTGGAAACTGGAGGCTTTGAAGAAGAGACTGGATCACCATTTATTCCGCATAAGTATAGGGTCTCCTGCTCGAGCAGGGGGTTGGACTAGAAGACCTCTGAGGTCCCTTCCTGCTCCATCGTTCTATGATTCTATAAGGGTCTCCTGTTTGAATGGGTTGGACTAGATGACCTCTGAGGTCCCTTCAAGCTCCGTCATTCTATGATTCTGTAAGGGTCTCCTGCCTGAGCAGGAGGGTTGGACTAGATGACCTCCGAGTTCCCTTCCGGGTCCGTCATTCTATGATTTTGTAAGATTCTCCTGCCTGAGCAGGAGGGTTGGACTAGATGACCTCCGAGTTCCCTTCCAGCTCCGTCATTCTATGATTCTGTAAGGGTCTCCTGCCTGAGCAGGGGGGGTTGGACTAGATGACCTCCGAGTTCCCTTCCAGCTCCATCATTCTATGATTTTGTAAGGGTCTCCTGCCTGAGCGGGGGGGGGGGCGGAGGTTGGACTAGATGACCTCCGAGTTTCCTTCCAGCTCTGTCATTCTATGATTCTGTAAGGGTCTCCTGCCTGAGCAGGGGGGGTTGGACTAGATGACCTCTGAGCTCCCCTCCCATCCTATGATTCTGTGTTCTACTCAAGGCAATTGAACAGAGTCGCCTGGGACCTCCTTGATGGATTCTTTGATTTCCCACCTTTAGCTCAATCGCTCTCCGGTGACCTATGAGCCTCTGAACGAAATCCAGATCACAGAAATCAACTCTCAAGTCCGTCGGTTTCTGGAGGGAACCATTGATGAGTTAGATGTGAGTCGCTCGCTGGCAGATACCGAGGATATTTAAGTCCTTCACAGGGTTTGGAGATATATATACTGTTCAAAGCATATGCAGCACTGAAGAAAGGGACTTATGACCGTTTTTCATACTTAATGACCGTTGTGGTATCCCCAAGGAAACGTGATCAAAATTCAGACGCTTGGCAGCTGACTCATATTTATGACAGTCGCAGCGTCCCGGGTTCAGTGACTTTCTGACCAGAAAAGTCAACGGGGAAGCCAAATTCACTTAACAACCATGTGACTCACTTATGAACTTCAGTGATTCACCTAATGACAGTGCCAAGAAAGGTTGGCAAATGGGCCAAAATTCACTTAATGTCTCGCTTAGCGACAGGAATTTTGGGCTCATTTGTGGTTATAAGTCAAGGACTCCCTATATCCAGCCTGGCAAATCTATTGCCACTGAGAGAGTAAGCATATCTGAGAAGGTTGATTCTCAACCCTGGCAACTTTAAGAGGGGAGGACTCCAACTCCCAGAATCCTCCAGCTGGCATGCTTTAAGAGGGGAGGACTCCAACTCCCAGAATACTCCAGCCAGCATGCTTTAAGAGGGGAGGTCTTCCACTCCCAGAATCCCCCAGTCAGCATACTTTAAGAGGGGTGGATTTCCATTCCCAGAATTCCCCAGCCAGCATGCTTTAAGAGGGGTGGATTTCCATTCCCAGAATCCCCCAGCCGGCATGCTTTAAGAGGGGAGGACTCCCACTCCCAGAATCCCCCAGTCAGCATACTTTAAGAGGGGTGGATTTCCATTCCCAGAATTCCCCAGCCAGCATGCTTTAAGAGGGGTGGATTTCCATTCCCAGAATCCCCCAGCCGGCATGCTTTAAGAGGGGAGGACTCCCACTCCCAGAATCCCCCAGTCAGCATACTTTAAGAGGGATGGACTCCAACTCCCAGAATCCCCCAGTCAGCATGCTTTAAGAGGGGAGGACTCCCACTCCCAGAATCCCCCAGTCAGCATACTTTAAGAGGGATGGACTCCAACTCCCAGAATTCCCCAGCCAGCATGCTTTAAGAGGGGAAGACTCCCACTCCCAGAATCCCCCAGTCAGCATACTTTAAGAGGGATGGACTCCAACTCCAAGAATTCCCCAGCCAGCATGCTTTAAGAGGGGAGGACTTCCACTCCCAGAATCCCCCAGTCAGCATACTTTAAGAGGGATGGATTCCAACTCCCAGAATTCCCCAGCCAGCATGCTTTAAGAGGGGTGGATTTCCACTCCCAGAATCCCCCAGCCAGCATGCTTTAAGAGGGATGGACTCCAACTCCCAGAATTCCCCAGCCAGCATGCTTTAAGAGGGGTGGACTCCAACTCCCAGAATCCCCCAGCCAGCATGCTTTAAGAGAGGTGGACTCCAACTCCCAGAATCCCCCAGCCGGCATGCTTTAAGGGGGTGAGGACTCCAACTCCCAGAATCCCACAGCTGGCATGCTTTAAGAGGGGAGGTCTTCCACTCCCAGAATCCCCCAGCCGGCATGCTTTAAGAGGGGAGGTCTTCCACTCCCAGAATCCCCCAGCCGGCATGCTTTAAGAGGGGAGGTCTTCCACTCCCAGAATCCCCCAGCCGGCATGCTTTAAGAGGGGAGGTCTTCCACTCCCAGAATTCCCCAGCCGGCATGCTTTAAGAGGGAAGGACTCCAACTTCCAGAATCCTCCAGCCGGCATGCTTTAAGAGGGGACTTCCACTCCCAGAATCCCCCAGCCAGCATGCTTTAAGAGGCGAGGACTTCCACTCCCAGAATCCCCCAGCTGGCATGCTTTAAGATGGATAGACTGACTCCCAGAATCCCCCAGCCGGCATGCTTTAAGAGGGGTGGACTCCAACTCCCAGAATCCCCCAGCCAGCTAAGCTCTCTGTCCCAGCTGCAAATTGCCAGTCTAGGAAGATTCCTATGAAATACAGGAAGTCTTCCACTTACATGCTGACTGGGGAATTCTGGGAGTTGAAGTCCACACACCTTAAAATTGCTAACGCTGAGAAACACTGCAGGGAAAGATGGGGTTTGTAGGATTACGCTCCTTTATTTAAATCCATAGTGTCCTTTCTGGACGATTCAGGGCCAGGGATCATGTCGATGGGATTCCTTGTAGCTCAGATTGGATCTAAAGTGGCGGGCAGTTGAATCCGTAAAGTGGATCTCCATAGATTGAGAACTAATGGATACACCTCGAGGGAAAGAATTTGCTTCTTTTCACTTTGGGAGTCTGTGACTTTAATAAAAAAAAACCCACAATAAGCAACAATTTGTACAATAAGCTACGTTTTGTGGGTCACTGCTGTCACAAATGCTAAGGGTGATCCTGAGCTCCCAATGACAGCCTTCTCCCTGCTTCTCCCTTTTTCCTACAGATCACGAGCATCCGTCAAATCCAAGAGATCTTTAACCAGTTCAAAATCATCTTAAGGTAAGGGCTTTGGGAATGCAGGTAGTCCTCACTTAATGACCGGCCTCTTAGCAACTGTTCAGGTTTATGATGGATCTCCGAACGGTACTTACAACCCAATTTCGTATTTTTGGTTGCCCATATGCACACAGACACACACAGACACAGACACAGACACAGACACACACACACACACACACACACACACACACACACACACACACACACACACACTATCACATGGGTGCTTCACATTTACAGTCATTTGCAGCCACATGACCATGATGTTGAATGTTTCTAGCTGAAAAATGCCCATTGGGCAGAATGGATTTAGCAAGAAAATGCCCTCTTGAGACATGATCTACTCCTGAACCTCCAAAACTCCCGTAAGTAGAAGGAGCAGACTGGGATCTGACTATTAGAGAATGGTTCCCTTGGTCTGGGCTTTCCCTAGTAGACTAGCCTCCAGAGGCAACCCCTGACAGGCAGCTTCTCCAAGCAGCCCTAAGGCAGCAGCCAAGACTTGTACCAACTTCAGGCTATCTTTATTTACTGAACTTCTGAACACAGTAAAAGTATGGAATGTATAAAAAAAACACGCCTGAAATATAAGAGGAAAAGACGGAGAGAGAGATAATCAATAGATAAATAAATATAAGATATTTAGATGGATAATTAAGGTAGATAAAGGATATATGAAATAGATAATAGATGAGAGAGAGAGAGAGAGAGAGAGGGAGAGGGAGGGAGATAATGATAAATAAGTAGTAGATGAAACAAATGATAGTAATAGATAAGTGATAGATAGATAAATGATAGAGGGATAATAGACATAAAGAGATAGGTAATATGGCTAGATAAAGAATACAAGAGATAGATAATATAGGTAGTTCTCGATTTACGACCATAATTGAGCCCAAAATTTCTGTGGTTAAGTGAGACATTCGTTAAGTGAGTTTTACGACCTTTCTTGCCTCATTTGTTAAGTGAATCTCTGCCGTTGTTAAGTCAGTAACCCGGTCGTTAAGGGAATCCGGCTTCACCCCCTTGACTTTGCTTGTCAGAAGGTCGCAAACGGGGGTCACATGACCTCCCCCCCCCCCGGATACACAGCAACGGTCATAAATGTGAACCCAGTTGCTGAGCACCTGAATTTTGATCACATGACCACGGGGACACTGCAAAAGTCGTAAGTGTGAAAAGCGGTCATAACTCACTTTTTCCCGTGCGGTTGTAACTTTGAACAGTCACTAAGTGAACTTGTAAGTTGATGACTACCTGTATGTCAATGATAGACTAGTAGATAGGGAGTAAGGGAGATGGGTGGGTGGGTGGGTGGAAGGAAATGGAGACCAGGGTGGGGAGGGGTTTGGGGGTGTCAGTCAATCAGTCAGTCCCAAAAGTAGATTTTGAAAGACGGGATCAAAGGCTACGCCAAGGAATGCCTAGCGCGTACTTGGGGCACCAGAAGGGCAGGGAGCGATGGTTTCCTTCCATTCTTCGGTTCGTGATGCCATGGTGTCCTTGTATTATGACATCAAAGAGGCTTCAGAGAACATCACTGGGAGCTCCATCAGAAGGGTGGGGGGACCCTCTGCCTGAGAAGCAGGGGAGATGGGACGGAGGGGGGGGTCCCCAAGTCTGGTCCCAAGGCCTTTCCAGCCAGCTCCCTCCCTCCAGCGGCTAGGCTAGGGGATTCAGCCCACGCACCAAAGCGGTGGAGTTGGTACTACAGGCTGGATCAGGCTGAAGTCGGGGGAGCAGCTGGAGGTTCTGCGGCGGAGGAAGCCATCTCTTCTGGCCGTGGAATATTGTATGAATTTGCCCGTCCTGTCAAGCAAGGGGTCTCCAAACTTTGGCAACTTTTAAGGCTTGTGTAGACTTCAGCTCCCAGAATTCCCTGGGCCAGTCAACGCTGACTTGGTGGCCCCTGAGGAGTGAGAGAGACCCTCAGGCGGAGCTTCTTGGCACTGGCGCATCCGGGCTCTTTTCCTGGCCATAAACTGCCATCAACATCTTCCCTCAAGACGACGCTATAGGGCACTGCACACCAGAACAAGTAGACAAAAGGATAGTTTTCTCCTCCAGCCATCACTCTGCTAAACAGCCAGTTCCCTCCACACTGTCAAACTATTTAGTAAGGCTGTATTACTATTATTCTTCTCATCTTTCCTATTACTTATCTCCCTTATCTTCTTATGACCGTAACTTTGTTGCTTGCATCTTTACGATTTGTATTGTTTTATTTAGTATCCTAGTGTGATTTGTGTTGATTGCTTATTTAGTATCCTATGTCTATCACTGAGTGTTTTATGTTAGGATTTATGATGATTGTATTTTATGATAATAATCAAGATTTATCATTGGTGGCTTGTATGTACACTGAGAGCTTATGCACCGGAGACAAATTCCTTGTGTGTCCAATCACATTTGGCCAATAAACAATTCTATTCTATTCTATTCTATTCTTCATTCCAATATTCTATTCTATTCTATTCTATTCTATTCTATTCTATTCTATTCTATTCTATTCTATTCTATTCTATTCTATTCTATTCTATTCTATTCTTAATCTTATTCTATTCTATTCCTAATTCTATTCCTAATTCTATTCTGTATTCCATTCCTAATTCTATTCCATTCCATTTTTGCGAGTCCTTCAGGAATTGTTTTCTTCTATCTCCCGGTCTTGCCTTCGGCCCTTGGATTTCCTGGTGGTGTTCCATCCAAGCATCTATCACTGTTGATCTTACTTAGGCTTCCAGGCCTAACTAGGTCCACCTCTTGTCATCACCTAATATGGCTGACTTTTTGGTGGACCTTGGTGCTCTGTGAGCTTGGTTGTTTTCTTGCAGACGTTTCATGACCCAGCGAGGGAACGTCATCAGTGCTAGGAGAGAGGAGGGGTTGCTCTCTCTATATAGACCAGTGATGGCGAACCTTTTTTCCCTCGGGTGCCGAAATAGTGCGCGCACGCGCTATCGCACACTCGTGCGTGCCCACACCCATAATTCAAAGCCCCCCACTTGCCCCACCCCCTGCGCATGCGTGCGTGACCCCCCCACTCCCCCATTTCCCGACTTCCAGTGGGCCCAGTAGGCCCGTTTTGTGTCCTCCCAAGGCTCCAGAGGCTTTCTTTGAGCTTTGGGAGGGCAAAAAACGCCTCCCCGCCACCCGGGAGGCCCTCCAGAGGCCAAAATTTCCCTCCCAGAGCCTCCGCGTGAGCCAAAAATCAGCTGGCATGCACGCACATGTGTGCTGGAGCTGAGCTAGGGCAACGGCTCGCGTGCCGGTAGATATGGCTCCGCGTGCCACCTGTGGCACTCGTGCCATAGGTTCGCCATCACTGCTATAGACCATTCTAGCACAGATGATGTTACCTAGTTGGGTAATCAAAGGTCTGCATGGAAACAACCAAGCTCAGAGAGCACCACATAGTTTTTCCACTTCCGCCTCCTCCTCCTCCTAACACCTGTCACTGAGATGTTACTAGTTTGGGTCATGAAACACCTGCAACAAAACCACCCAGCTTAAAGAGAGAGGACCCTACAGTCCTCCTCCTCCTCCTTCCCCACTTCCTTTTAGCAGTGGTGACGTTCTCTAGTTCAAGGGGTCTCCAACCTTGGCAACTTTTAGACTTGTGGACTTCAACTCCCAGAACCCCTCAGCCAGTTCTGGGAGTCTTAAAGTTGCCAAGGATGGAGACCCCTGAACTAGTTGGATCATGAAACGCCTGCAAGAAATGCACCAAGCTCAGAGAGCATCAAGGATCCACAATCCTCCTCCCCCTCTTCCCCCTCCTACTTCTCCTTCCTCCTCCTCCCTCTCCTCCTCCTCCTCCTCCTCCTCCCTGCAAACCCCACTCCCTCCTAGCAGTGGTGAGATCCTTTAGTTGGATCATGAAACATCACCAAGTAAACAGACAAGCTCAGAGAGCACCAAGGAGGCCCCGAGTCCTTTTCTTCCTCTTCCTCCTCCT
>JALIGW010000044.1:3914385-4074385 GCA_023053685.1 Diadophis punctatus similis | reverse complement strand
GAATATATTTATCTAGTTTTGGTTGCCATGATACAAAAAGGATGTTGAGACTCTAGAAAGAGTGCAGAGAAGAGCAACAAAGATAATTAGGGGACTGGAGGCTAAAACATATAAAGAACAATTGCAGGAACTGGGTTTGGCTAGTTTAATGAAAAGAAGGACCAGGGGAGACATGATAGCAGTTTTAAAATATCTAAGGGATATTGAGGGGGAAGAAGGGGTCAAGCTGTTCTCCAAAGCACCTGAGGGCAGGACAAGAAGCAGCGGATGGAGACTAATCAAGGAGAGAACCAGCCTAGAACTAAGGAGAAACTTTCTGATAGCGAGGACAATTAACCAGCGGAATAGCTTGCCACCAGATGTTGTGGGTGCTCCATCATCCGTGGTTTTTAAGAGAACACTGGACAGCCATTTGTCTGAAATGTTCTAGGGCGGTGATGGTGAACCTATGGCACGCGTGCTAGAAGGTGGAGCGCAGAGCCCTCTCTGCTGGCACGTGCGCCGTCACCCCAGATCAGATCTCCGTGGCGTTTCTTTCGTGAGCTTCTCTTTCTCTGCAAACAACGAAACAGAAACTCACAAAAGAAAAAGATCTTACCTCTTGCTGGGCTGCCGGTGTTGGGATGCACCACCTCCCACCGGCTAGCTGGTTTTTGGGTTTCTGCTGCGCATGCACGCATATGCATGGCCACGCATGCGCACACTTTCAGTTTGGGCATGCACGCGCGGGCAATTTGGGCACTCGGTGTCTAAAAAGTTCACCATCACTGTTCTAGGGTCTCTTGTATGAGCAGGGAGTTGGACTAGAACAGGGCTCTCCAACCTTGGCAACTTTAAGACTTGTGGACTTCAACTCCCAGAATTCCTCAGCCAGTGAAGCTTCACTGGCTGAGGAATTCTGGGAGTTGAAGTCCACAAGTCTCAAAGTTGCCAAGATTGGAGACCCCTGGATTAGAAGACCTCCAGGGTCCCTTCTATTATTCTATGTCTTGCAAGATTCTGTCAACGTAGCCTTACCATAAAGTATAATTAGTTCGTCTGGTCCTGTTTCCTGTCTGTCTGCTTGGGAAGACTGACAATAACAGGATAAATGATGCACAGATCTGTAGCTAAAAGACACTTGTTGTAAACTGACAAGCACCACATCGGTCAGATGGGCGGTCTAGAAATCGAATCAATCAATTACAGGTAGCCCTCGCATGACGACCACAACTGAGTCCAAAAATTTGCTAAGCGAGACAGTCATTAAGTGAGCTTTCCCTCATTTGAAGACCTGCAGTCATTAAGTGATTCCGGCTTCCCCCTTGACTTTGCTTGCTTGTCTGAAGGTCACAAAAGAGGATCACACGACCCCAGGATGCTGCAACCATCATAAATACGAGTCAGCTGCCAAGCGTCTGAATTTTGATCACGTGGCCGGGGGGGAGGGTGATGTAACGGTCCTATTTATGAAAAATGGTCCTTATTTTTCAGTGCCGTTGTAACTTGGAACGGTCACTAAATGAACAGTTGTAAGTCGAGGCCTACGCATAACCAATAACCTTCCCTCTTCCTCCTCGGGACAGCTCCCCGCCAGCCAGGACGTCGGCCTTCGAGGACTTCAAGGGGGAGCGAGGCAGCGAGATCAACCGCATCTTCAAGGAGAACAAGGCCATCCTGAACGACCGCAAGAGGAAACTCCGGGAGGTGACCCAGAGGATCAACCTGGTCAAGCAGGAGATGGACACCACCCGCCAGGCCCTCGAGGTCCAGAAATTGGAGCGGGAGCAGCAAGGTGAGCAGGAGGGGCTTCGGAAGGAGAGCTGTTTCCAGCTCGCTTCCCCGGTTTGGCAGCCGATGGAACTCCTGGCCACCAGACCGGCTGAGCTGGGCTTTTGCCCTAGCTTGGAGCGCAGTTTTAATTTCTGTATTGATTAAAAAAAATCTTAATGCTGCCTTTCTCCCCTGGGTGGCATCAAAAGAGGCGATGCATGGGAGGGTTTGAAAAGTACAGTTAGTCCTTGTCTTATAACGGTTCATTTAGTGACCATTCAAAGTTCAAAGAACTGAAAAAGTGACTGAGGACCGTTTTTCACACTTAGGACCATTGCAGCATCCCCCGGGGTCACATGAACAAAATCCTTATGTTTGGGAGCTGACTCGTATTTATGACCATTGCGGTGTCCCAGGGGCATGTGATCGCCTTTTGCGACTTTCGGACAAGCAAAATCCATGGGGAAGCCGGTTTCACTTAACGACCGTGTTACTGGCTTAACAACTGCAGTGATTGGCTTAACAACTGTACCAAGAACAGTTGTAAAACGGAGCAAAATTGACTTAACAACTGTCTCGCTTAGCAACAGAAATTTTGGCCTCCATTGTGGCCGTAAGTTTCAGGACTACGCAAGCACTAAATGGGCCTTCCCATGATGTGATGTTTTGAAGTCTGAATTATGAGTATTCCTCAACTTACGGCTGTTCACTTAACCTGCCCGTGACGGTCGTATATCATGACGATCATAAGCTGGGTTCATTATGTGACTTACCTGATTTGATGACATTTTTGCAGCGGTCATTAAGCGAAGATGGCAGCTGTAAAGTGAACCCCGCACTCCTTAAGCGAATATTGCAGTGAACCCTTGAGTTGTGGTAGGTGCAGTTTTGCCAAAAAGCAGAAGGAATAGGTTCAGGCAAAACCGTCATAAAACATAGTCACAACTGCGGATGCTGCAAACGGCGGTAAACACGTATGTGTTGCCGAATATCACAGGACTGAATTCTGGTGGGGGGGGCACCGCCAGAACTTCAGATCAGGGTCAGGCGTTTCCTTTTTCGGATCCATGGTAATGTTGGACAATCTCCAAGCGGCCTGTCGTAAGTCAAGGACTACCTGTGGATGACTCGGTTTAGTTCTGAATTCTTTTTGGTGTCCTCTGAGCTGGGTGGGTTTCCTTGTAGATGTTTCAGGACCCAACTGGATTACGTTATCAGTGCCACAAAGGAATTTGTGCAAAGGAGCAGGACTGTGGGGGCCCTTGGGGCCCTGTGAGGTTGGTGGTTTTCTTGCAGACGTCTCATGACCCAACTAGGGAACATCATCAGGGCTAGGAGGGAGTGGATATTATGCTCTCTGTTTATGTTCTAGGCCAGGGTCCTGCCCTGTCAGTGTCAATGGAGGTACTCATAGAGGTTAAGAGTCCCTCGGGAGTTGGGCGGCATACAAATCTATTAATTAAATTAAATTAAATTATTAAATTAAATTAAATTAATTAATTAAATTAAATTAAATTAAATTAAATTAAATTAAATTAAATTAAATTAAATTAAATTAAATTAAATTAAATTAAATTAAATTAAATTAAATTAAATATTAAATTAAATTAAATTAAATTAAGAACGGAATTGGAAGGGGCCTTGGAGGTCGCCTACTCCAGGGCTCTCCAACCTTGGCAACTTTAAGAATTGTGGACTTCAACTCCCAGAATTCTGGGAGTAGAAGTCCACAATTCTTAAAGTTGCCAAGGTTGGAGACCCCTGTTCTAGTCCAGCCCCCTGCTCAATCAAGAGACCTTTACAGAATATTATAGAACCACATAGTTTGAAGGGACCTTGGAGGTCACCTAGTCCAGCCCCCCTGCTCGAGCAGGAGACCCTATACCAGGGGTGTCAAACTCGATTCCATTTCAGGGCCAGGGTGGGCATGGCCAGCTCGACATCACTCGTGTCAGGGGGCTGGCCGGAGCCCTCTGCCAGCAAAAATAGGCTCCCAAGCTCCATTTTTGGCGGCAACGTCATCCTGCAGCCCTCTACCGGTGAAAACGGAGCTTGGGAGGGCCTCTTGAGCTCTGTTTTCGGCTGCGATGGCCTCTTGCAACCCTCTGCTAGTGAAAATTTTCACTGGCAGAGGCACAGCAGGCCGGTCCCTCGCTGTTTCCAGGGCAGCCCTGCGGGCCAGATCTAAGCACCCCGCGGCCCGGATCCGGCCCACAGGCCTTGAGTTTGACACCCCTGCCCTATTCCATTTGAGACAAGTGGCTGTCTAGTCTCTTCTTGAAAGTCTCCAGTGATGGTCCACCCACGATTTTTGGTGGCAAGCTGTTCCACTGGTTAATTGTCCTCAATGTTAGGAAGTTTCTTCTTAATTCCAGGTTGCTTCTCTCCTGGATTAGTTTCCATCCATTCTTTCTTGTCCTGCCGTCAGGAGCTTTGGAGAATAGCTTGACCCCCTGTTCTTTGGGGAAGCCCCCTAAATATTGAGCACCAACACCTCCTCATTTAAACCTTGAGCTGTAAATATTCTCCTTTATTGAGTCTCCTTGTTGACTTGTGGACTTCAACTCCCAGAATTCTCCAGCCGACATAGCATAGCTGGCTGGAGAATTCTGAGAGTTGAAGTCCACAAGTCTTAAAGTTGCCAAGTTTGGGGACCCCTGATCTAAGGACACAACACAGGACCCCATGCTGATGTCGTTGCGCCTTCCGCTGGGCACCTGTCGATCTCAGGATGCCTCCTTCTCACCTAGGGGAGTACCTGAACGATGAAGGGCAGATCATCATTGACGAAGAAGAGTTCCTCCTCATTATGAAGCTGAAGGATCTCAGGAAGCAATACCGGGACGATTTCGGCGAGTTGCGGGATCTCCGCTCCGAGGTCCAGTACTGTCAAAACCTGGTGGATCAGTGCCGCAATCGGCTGCTCACAGGTAAGGCCGGCCACTGGATGTGGAACCAGAGGTTCTGCAACACCTGGGGGAGGGTGGCCGACGTGGCATGCGATGGGACCGCTTTGCGGGTGGGTGGTTCTCTCAGCCGGGCTGTTGGTGACCCCCATCGTCTCTTCCTCTCCCCCCACAGAGTTCGACATCTGGTATAATGAATCCTTCCTGATCCCAGAAGAGGTCAAAGAAGCCCTGCGGCCAGGAGGATCCATCAGGCTCGGCATGATTCCCATAAACAGAGTCCTGACTCTGGTAAGTCACCTGCCCTCCGCATGCTGGCTTGGAGCAGCTCTAAACAAATCAAGGAGAGAAACAAAACCTAGAAGTAAGGGGAGAAATTTCCTGACGGTTAGAACAATTAACCAGTGGAACGACTTGCCTCCAGAAGTTGTGAATGCTCCAACACTGGAGGTTTTTAAGAAGAGATTGGACAGCCACTTGTCTGAAGTGGTATAGGGCTGTGATGGTGAACCTATGGCACGCGTGCCGGAAGTGACACACAAAGCCATCTCTCCGGGCACGCGAGCCATCGCCCGTTGCTCTTCCGGTTTCCAGTGCGCACATGTGCGCCAGCCAGCTGGTCTTCACACACGCATGCACGCCAGAAACTGGAAGCTCAGATTCCCAACACACGCATGTATGCCGGGGAGCTGCTCTTCTGGTTTCCGGCACTCCTGCGTGCATGCGCTCCCGTTTCAGCACTTGGTGCCGAAAAGGTTTGCCAACACTGTTGTCGGGCTTCCTGCCTAAGCAGGGGGTTGGACTAGAAGACCTCCAAACTTCCCGGAACGGAGAGAATCCTGCAGAATCCTCTTTCTTCTTGGTTCCCACTGCAGAGACTTCAGATCTGGTCAGGCAGGTCTTCCTGATCTCCTGAACCAGGCTGGGTTCTCTTTTGGGATGGGGGTTGCGGGAGGCTGTTGTGCATGTGTGAACAGTCGCACACTGGTGGCTTCTCATGGTTGTTCCTAAATTCTTGCTTGTGACTGAGGCACCTTAAAGCAGCGTCTCTAAAACATCGGCATCTTTAAGGTTTGTGGTCTTCAAGTTGGTGTAGCCAATTTATGTTATGTACGTATGTTGACTTTTTGGGGACAGTCAGCACGCTTTGAGACAGGTGGACCAACTCCTAGAATTCCCCAGCCAGCCTGGAATTCCTCCCATTTTTCCTCTCTGTAAATCCCTCTTCCTTCTAGCACTGATGATGTTCCCTGGTTGGGTCATGAGATGTATGCAAGAAAAGTTCACAAAACTTGGAGAGCACCAAGAATCTAAGTGTTCCTCCTCCTCCTCCTCCTTTTCTCCGCAAACCTCACTCCCTTCTAGCCCTGATGATGTTACCTAGTAGGGTCATGAAATGTCTGCGAGAAAGCCACCAAGCTCAGAGAGCACCAAGGATCCCACAATCCTCCTCCTCCTCCGCATACCTCACTCCCTTCTAGCACTGATGACGTTACCTACTTGGGTCATGAAATGTATGGAAGAAAACCAGTAAACACCAAGAAGGCACCAAGGACCCTACAGTTGCCCAACCTCAACCGATCCTCGCACGATTCGCACACTGCAATCAGAAATACCCCCACCCCAAATGTCTGCACTGTTGCTCCCAGGAAACCCCCTCCCTCTTCAGCCTGTCTTTCTCTCCTCTGAACAGGATGAAGACGAGCAAGAGAGATTCGACCGAATGCAACAAGAAGTTTTGCCTTTCTGCCCGGCTTCTGTTTCCTTCTATAACGCCAAAGCAAAGGTGGACCGTAAGGTAAATTGTACAGGTAGCCCCAAGATTGCCCCTTGTTCAAAGAGTCCTATAGGTAGTCCTCAACTTACAACCCCAGTGGACACCACTGTTGTTAATGAGATGGTTATTAAGTGAATTTTGCCCTGTTTTATGACCTTTCTTGACATGGTCGTTAAGTAAATCACTGCAGCTGTTAAGTTAGTCACACAGTTGTTCAGTGAATGTGGCTTCCCCATTGACTTTGCTTGTCAGGAAGGTCGCAAAAGGGGATCACGTGACCTCCGGGACGCTGAAACCGTCATAAATACCAGCCAGTTGCCAAGCGCCTTGAGTTTTGATTAGGTCACCATGAGGTCACCACTGCAGCGGTCGTGGAAAAATGATCCTAAATCCCTTTTCTCAGTGCTGTTGCAACTTCAGTCAGTAAACAGACGGTCGTAAGTCGAGGACTACCTGTAATACAAAAATCCCATCACTCTTTCTCTCTCTTTTCTCTTCTTTGAAAGCACAAGTACTCTCGAGCCATGAGCGCCTTTGAGCAAATGAGGAAGAAGCCGGGATCCGTCCAAGCTGCGGTGAAGAACAAGCCTCCCTCCGTCCTGGACATTGTGTAGCCGAGCGAGAACGATGCCCGTCTCCTTTCTTACGAGTAAAACCACTCGCAGCTTGCAAGTCACAACTTTACTTTCTTCCCCCCCCCTCCCATCCTCCCCCCCCCCCGGTAAATGTTCAGAATTTACAGTATAATAAATATTTGAGGATTTCTACGTATGACGAACATTCATAAACACACCAGGGGCCAGGGTGACTTCACCCAGGAGTACGAACAAGAGTGTAGTAGCGATGAACAGTGAGTCATCAAATTTGCAAACGGCAACCGAGCTGGGGAAATTACCAACACTTTTGGAAGTCAAAGTTTTTAGAATTTCAGAAGGACTTTGACAGATTGATTGATTGATTGATTGATTGATTGATTGATTGATTGATTGATTGATTTGTGACATTTATATACCGCCTCACAGTGCAAGCACTCTCTAAGCAGTTTACACCATTAAGCAATGTCACACATTTTATATTGCCCCCAACAATCTGGGTCCTCATTTTACCCACCTCGGAAGGATGGAAGGCTGAGTCAACCTTGAGCCGGTGAGATTTGAACCGCTGACCTGCGGATCAGTGTCAGCTAATGTGGCCTGCAGTACCTGCCTCTAACCGCTGCGCCACCTCGGCTCATCTTCAGATTTGAACACTGGGACGTGTTCAAGAAAATGCAGTTCAGTCAGTGGTGAGAAAAGTAAGGAGTTACACTTAGGCAGGGAAAACCAACAGGGATAGAATCGGAGGTACCTGACTCAATGCAGGTAGCCCTTGGCTTACAAACAGTCCATTTAGTGACCGTTAAAAGTTACAGCAGCACTGAAAAATGTGACTTATGACTGTTTTTCAGACTTGTGACCATTTGCGGCATCCCCACCGTCATGTGATCAAAATTCAGACGCTTGGCAACTGGCATCATACTTATGGCGGTTGCAGTGTCCTGGGGGGCGGGTTCATGAGATCCCCTTTGGTGACCTTCCGATAAGCGAAGTCAACGGGGAAGCCAGTTTCACTGAACAACTGCAGTGAGTCACTTAACAACTGCAGCTGAGGGAGTAGGGCGGCATAGAAAAACTGCCAAAATAAATAAATAAATAAATAAATAAATAAATAAATAAATAAATAAATAAATAAATAAATAAATAAGAAAGGTCATAAAATGGGGCTAAACTGACTTGACAAATGTCTCACTTAGCAACAGAAATGTTGGGCTCAGTTGCATTCGTAAGTCAAGAACTACCTGTAGTACTAACTGTGAGAGGGATCTTGGAGTCCTAGTGGACAACCATTTAAATATGAGCCAGCCGTGTGCAGCAGCTGCCAAAAAAGCCAACACAGTTCTAGATGCATTAACAGAGGGATAGAATCAAGATCACGCGAAGTGTTAATACCACTTTATAAGGCCTTGGTAAGGCCACACTTGGAACACTGCATTCAGTTTTGGTCGCCACGATGCAAAAAGGATGTTGAGACTCTAGAAAGAGTGCAGAGAAGAGCAACAAAGATGATTAGGGGACCAGAGGCTAAAACATATGAAGAACGGTTGCAGGAACTGGGTATGTCTAGTTTAATGAAAAGAAGGATCAGGGGAGACATGATAGCAGTGTTCCAATATCTCAGGGGTTGCCACAAAGAAGAGGGGGTCAACCTATTCTCCAAAGCATCTGAGTGCAGGACAAGAAGCAATGGATGGAAACTAATCAAGGAGAGAAGCAACTTAGAACTAAGGAGAAACTTTCCTGATAATATGAATAATTACAGATAATCCTTGAGTTACAACAGTTCATTTAATGACACTTCAAAGTTACATCACTGAAAAAAGTGACTTATGACCGTTTTTCACTCTTACAACAGTGGCAGCATCCTCATGGTCATGTGATCAAAATTCAGACACTTGGCAACTGATTCGCACTTACGACAGTTGCAGAATCTTGAGGTCACCTGATCCCCTTTGGCGAGCAGAGTCAACGGGGAAGCCAGATCCACTTCACAACTGTGTTATCAATTTAACAACGGCAGTGATTCAACTTAACAACTGCAGCAAGAGTCACTTAACAAATGTCTTGCTTAGTGACAGAAAGTTTGGGCTCCATTATGGTCGTAAGTCAAGGACTGCCTGTAATCAGTGGAACAGCTTGCCTCCAGAAGACGTGGGTTGCTTCAAGGCTGGAGGTTTTCAAAATCCAGGCGCTTGGCCACTGGGGTGTATTTATGATGGTTTTGGGGTCCCAGGGTCTCCATTTCTGACCTTCCCATCTGGCTTCCAGAAAGCAAAGTCAATGGGGGAAGCCAGATTCACTTAAGGACTGCCTGATTCACTTAACAACTGCAGTGATTCGCTTTACACCAATGGCAAAAAAGTCATAAAATCAGAGGTGACTTATTTAACATCCATTTTGCTTTACAACCGAAATACAGTTCCCAATGGTGTTCGTAAGTCGATGACACCCTGTGGTTTAAAAGCTTAAGTGGCACTTTTCACCCCCAAACCCCTTTTTCCAAGTAAACTATAGTTAAAGCTCTTGTGTTGTGGTTTTATGAAAACCCTAGCAATCTTTCTGGATAAATTTGATATTCTTTTCAACTGTTACTCCCCCCCCCCCTTCAAAGTAAAACTGTTCTTAAAGAGATGAGAGTAGGGATGAGAAAAAGACCATTTTAATTCTCAGCTCTGGGCTCATGGTCAGTTCCTAAATTCTTGCCTGGAAGCCAAAACCTCTGCCTCGCTCTTCATTCCTGGCTTATCGACAGAAACCTCCTTTCCCACACACGAAAGAGAGAGAGGGGAAAAAAGGAATTCACAGTATATCTTCCTTTGAGCTCCACAAAGTCTGAGATACTACAGTTGAGAGATTAAGGAAGTAAAATAGGCCTGCAAAGTGGGAAGAATGAAGTGGATAAGAGAAAGCAAAAGAAAGATAAGGTTGGGTCAGTTTTGAAAAAGACTCCAGAGCACAATTGCACAACCTGCAAAGCGAGGTCCTTAACTAGGATTAGAAGAAATTCAGGTCAAAAGTGAGGCTGATTTGGAGGTCATGGGAAGTTGCAGGATCTGAGCTCCAGGGTGGGGCAGCTATATCTCTGAAATATCTCAGGTGCCTCTCGAGGGGGGTGGGGTGACGTCAGACCTACCTGAAGGTGGTGTCCTTCAGGTAGACTGTGTTTCTCTGTCACTGCGATTTGCATACTCAAGTGGCCACTCAATGAGGAAGGTTATCAATGAAATATTCATAGCTCAGGGTTGAACTGTGGGGTCCTGGGTGTTCTCTGAGCTTGGTGGTTTCCTTGCAGACGTTTCATGACCCAACTAGGGAATATCATCAGTTCCCTAGAAGGGAGGAGGGTTTACAGGGGGGAGGAGGAGGAGGAAGGACTGTGGGATCCTTGGTGCTCGGTGGGGTCAAAATGGCCTATCAGGTGGTTTTCTTACAGACGTCTCATGACCCAACTAGGGATCGCCATCAGTGCTAAGATGGTCACATGCTCAAAATTTGGAAGCTTAGCAATTCATTTAGTGACCGTTCAAAGTTACAACAGCACTGAAAAATGTACCTTATGACCGTTTTTCACACTTAACGACCATTGCAGCATCCTCATGGTCACGTGATCAAAATTCAGACCTTTGGCAACGGACTCATATTTATAACGGTCGCAGTGTCCCCGGGGTCATGTGATCCCCTTTTGACTTTCTGACAAGCAAAGTCCATGGTGAAGCCGAATTCACTTAACAACCATGTTACTAACTTAAGAATTGCAGGGATTCACTTAGCAACTCTGGCAAGGTTGCAAAATGGGGCAAAACTCATTTAACATCTGTCTTTCCTAGCAATGGAAGCACTGGGCTCAGTTTTTTGGTCGTACATCAAGGACTTCCCCTCAATAAAAGAAACCCCAGAAGCCAACAGCTTCCAGACAGGACCTTGACTCATTCCTTGGCTTTAGGGAGACACCTTGTGGCCACACCAATTGCAACAGGATCACAACGGATCTAGAGAGGGATCTGCTGAAGTCTGTTTCAAGAGATTTTGAAGGGTGGGGATTCCTCAGGACATCGGAACGACTCCGGCAGAAGATTTACAGTTAGCCCTCAACTTACAAGCATTCGTTTAATGACTGTTCAGAGTTACAACCGTTTTTCACACTTACCGTACCGTTTTTCACACTTACAACTGTTGCGGCATTCCCACGCTCACATGAACAGAATTCAAACGCATGGCACCCGATTTATATTTATGACAGCTGCTGCAGCACCTTGGGGTCCCTTCTGAGGCCTTCTGACAAGCAAAGTCAATGGGGAAGCCAGGTTCGCTTTACGGCGGCAGCGGAGGAGGAGGAGGAGGAGGAGGAGGAAGAGGAAGAGGAGGAGGAGGAGGAGGAGGAGGAGGAGGAGGAGGAAGAAGAAGAGGAGGAAGACAGCGCTGTCCCTGGTGCTCTCTGAGGTTGCTGGTTCTCTTGCAGACATTTCATTACCCAGCTGGGTAACATCATCAGTGCTAGAAGGGAGTGCTTTATATACAAGAGGTTTGCACTGTCATTGTTGGTGAGAAAGACCCCTTCCTTCCTTCCTTCTTCCCTCCCTCCTCCTACATTTCTTGAGGATGTTCCCTAGTTGGGTTATGAAACATCTGCAGGAAAACCTCCAAACTCAGAGAACACCAAGGACACCATAGTCCTTCCTCCTCCTCCTCTTCCTTCCTTCCTTCCTTCCTTCCTTCCTTCCTTCCTTCCTTCCTTCCTTCCTTCCTTCCTTCCTTCCTTCCTTCCTTCCTCCCTCCCTCCCTCCCTCCCTCCCTCCCTCCCTCCCTCCTACATTGCTTGAGGATGTTTCCTAGTTGGGTCGTTAAACATCTGCAAGAAAACCCCCAAGTTCAGAGAACACCAAGGATCCCCGCAGTTGTCCTCCTCCTCCTCCTCTTCCTTCCTTCCTTCCTTCCTTCCTTCCTTCCTTCCTTCCTTCCTTCCTTCCTTCCTTCCTTCCTTCCTTCCTTCCTTCCTTCCTTCCTTCTTCCTTCCTTCCTTCCTCCCTCCCTCCCTCCCTCCCTCCCTCCTACATTTCTTGAGGATGTTTCCTAGTTGGGTCGTGAAACATCGGCAAAAAAAACCCCAAGCTCAGAGAACACCAAGGATCCCCCCAGTTGTCCTCCTCCTCCTGCTCCTCCCCATAACCCTCCCTCCCTCCCTTCTAGCACTGATGATGTTCCCTAGTTGGGTCATGCAACGTCTGCAAGAAAACCACCAAGCTCAGAGAACCCCAAGAATTCCACATTTCCCATCCTCTTCTCCTCTTCTCATGGTCCTGGTGAAAACCTGCCAGCCAGGCCCATTCCAGCCAATCTGAAATTATCCTGTAGACATAATAAGCATAAGCACCTTATTCACCTTATATGCTTATTTCAGGGGCAAAATTATAGTAGTGGCTACATACTGGGCAGCCTCTCTGTCTTGTCTCCTGCATCCCCCCTCCCCAAAATATGGAGGAATAAGAAGTTCCCCACCAAGGGAGCTCACAATACATCACAAAAGGTGCCCCTTTGTACAGCTGGCGCCCGCCCAGCCCCTCACAATGAGAGAGGAGGCTAGAGGAACAAAGATAGCCATTTAGGGAGGGAGAAAAAAGTTTGTTTTGTTGTGTGTGCATCTTCCTCAGAAGAACTGCCAGGAAGGGAAATTAAGCATTGGTTATCTTTAAGAAGGCAGTGATTGTTATGGAAACTCTTTTGGTCCTTTCCACTTAAAAGGATAACAGAATAACAGGGTAGTTTAGCAGAATAGCAGAGCTGGAAGCGACCTCGGAGGTCATCTAGTCCAACCCCCTGCTCAAGCAGGAGACCCTGTACCATTTCAGACGAATAAGTTGTGCAGTCTCTTCTTAAAGACCTCCAGTGTTGGGAGCACCCACAACTTCTGGAGGCAAGCTGTTTCACTGGTTAATTGTCCTCACTGTCAGGAAGTTTCTCCTTAGTTCCAGGTTGCTTCTCTCCTTGATTAGTTTCCATCCATTATTCCTTGTTCTGCCTTCAGGTGCTTTGGAGAATAGGTGGACCCCCACTTCTTTGTGGGAGCCCCTCAAATACTGGAAGACGGCTATCATGTCCCCCCTAGTCCTTCTTTTCATTAAACAATTCTCCTGCAACCATTCTTTGTCATATTTTAGTCTCCAGGACTTTAGCAATAGCAATAGCACTTAGACTTATATACCCCTTCATAGTGCTTTACAGCCCTCTCTAAGCGGTTTACAGAGTTCAGCATATTGCCCCCAACAATCTGGGTCCTCATTTTACCCACCTCGGAAGGATGGAAGGCTGAGTCAACCTTGAGCCTGGTGAGATTTGAACAGCTGAACTGCTGAACTGCAGTGCTGCACTTTAACCACTGCGCCACCTCGGCTCTTATCTTTAATCATCTTAGTTGCTCTTCTTTGCACTTTTCCAGAGTCTCGGACATCTTTTTTGTACTGCGACAACCAAAACTGGATGCAATACTCCAAACATGGTCTTACTAGAGTGTTTGAGATTTATACTTCAACAGCAGAAGCAGTACGCAAGGCCTGGATGGGTGATTTAGTCCCTGCTGGTCAGCCTGAGAAATTGAAAATATACTGCAGGGGAGCATTTTATGGCAACCCTACATATTGACTTGCACAGACATCCTCTTGCTGACAAGGATCTGTATAGAGTAGTCGACTTCCAACGGTTCATTTAGTGACAGTTCAAAGTTACAATGACACTGAAAAAAGTGACTTATGTTATGACCGTTTTTCACATTTACGACCATTGCAGCCTCCCCATAACCACATGATCAAAATTCAGACACTTGGCAACCAATGTTCCCTGTAAGAAAAAAAAACGGTGCGCCGCGTTCTCGTTTCATCTGCGCGGCCGCGCATGCGCACAGCCTCTCCCATTAGGAAATGCCGGCAGGAAGTTAAAAACTTCCGCGCGGCGTTCTATAATCACGTGCGTGGCCACGCGGGCGCGCACCTTAGAGGGAACAGTGTTGGCAACTGATTCATATTTATGACGGTTGCAGAGTACCAGGGTCACGTGGTCCCTTCTTGCGACGTTCTGACAAGCAGAGTCAATGGGGAAGCCAGGATTCACTTAACAACCGTGTTCCTGACTTGACAACTGCACTGATTCATTTAACAACTATGGCAAGAAAGGTCGTAAAATGGGACAAAGCCCAGTTAACTGTCTTGCTTAGGAAATTTTGGCCCTAGTGTAGCTGTATATCAAGGACTATCTATAGTCAAAATTACGGTTTTTTCCCAGTAGTAAATGTATGGCTGGTTGGTTGGTTAGTTAGTTAGTTAACTGCGGTTAGTTGGTCCAAAAGGAAGGCTGAGCACCGAAGAATTGGTGCTTTCAAATTGTGGTGCTGGAGTAGACTTGAGAGTCCCTTGTTTGCAAGGGATCCAATCAGTCGACCCTGAAGGAAATCAACTCTTTGGAACCAATAACGTAGAATATTTGTACCTCACAGTTGACATGAGGGGTCCTTGGTGCTCTCTGAGCTTGGTGGTTTTCTTGCAGACGTTTCATGACCCAACTAGGGAACATCATCAGTGCTAGAAGGGAGTGGGGTTTGTGGAGTGGAGAAGAGAAGAGGAGGAGGAGGAGGAGGAGGAGGAGGAGGAGGAGGAGGAGGAGGAGGAGGAGGAGGACTGTGTGATCCTTGGTGCTCTCTGAGCTTTGTGGCTTCCTTGCAGACATTTCATGATCCAACTAGGTAACATCATCAGAGCCGAGGTGGCGCAGCGGTTAGAGGCAGGTACTGCAGGCCAATTTAGCTGACTGTGATCCGCAGGTCAGCGGTTCAAATCTCACCGGCTCAAGGTTGACTCAGCCTTCCGTCCTTCCGAGGTGGGTAAAATGAGGACCCAGATTGTTGGGGGCCATATAAATAATATACATTGCTTAATGGTGTAAACCGCTTAGAGAGTGCTTGCACTGTGAGGCGGTATATAAATCTCACAAAATAAATAAATAAATAAATAGAAGAGAGTGGAGTTTGCAAGGCGGAGGAGAACTGTAGGGTCCTTGTTGCTCTCTGAGCTTGGTGGCTTCCTTGCAGATATTCCATGACCCAACTAGATAATATTATCAGTGCTGGAAAGTGATGAGGCTTGCAGAAAGGAGGAGGAAGAGGAGGACGAAGGACTGTGGGATCCTTGGTGCTCTCTGGGCTTGCTGGCTTTCTTGCAAATGTTTCATGGGTGAAGTAGGTGACATCATCAGTACTATAAGAGAGTGTGTTGGAGGAAGAGGAGAACTGAGAGGTTATTGGTCCTCTCTGAGCTTGGTGTCTTTCTTGCAGAGGTTTCATGACCCAGCTAGGTAACTTCATCAGCTCCACTGGAGCGTTCTTCAGCTTCCATAGTGAAGCTGAAGCTCAAATACTTTGGCCACCAAAGAAGAGAGGACTCATTGGAGAAGATCCTGATGTTGGGAAAGATGGAAGGCAAAAAGAGAAGGGATAGCAGAGGACGAGATGGGTAGATAGTGTGATCGGCTGAATGAATGCAATGAACATGATTTTGGGCTAAACAGTGGAGGATCTCTCTCTCTCCCCCCCCCCCCATCCATCCATCCATCAACCATCCATACCGCTATCTCATCCATCCATCCTCCCTTTCATCTCCCTTATCCATCCATCCATCCATTTTGTCTCTCAGGCTTGCCATCTCCAGCTTCTGGGCTTTGCTGGCCTCCCGCCATGAATTGTGAAGGAGGGAGGGAAGGAATTTGGGGCAGCACATCCTGTGGGCCTGGGAATGAAGAGACGAAGGGCCGGAGGGGAGGCATGTTGACAAAACAAGCCAGCTGCCAAGGACACCTGGCTTGGGAACCGAAGGGGAGAGTGCTGTCAGAGGCGCCAAAGAACCCAGCTGTTCCCAAAACATCCCAAAGCCCCTTATTGGACCCTGATGGACCGGCCAAGGGGGGAGATACTCACATCTAATTTTACTTTCGCTGTAACTGCTTGACTTCAGTAAAGAATCTTTAACTTCAAACAAATAGAATCGAGATCTTTCTTTCCTTAACATCCAAGTTGGAACCAGCCATCCCCCTTATCCATCTATCCAGCCATCCATCCATCGATTCATCCATCCTTTCCTATCCATCCATCCATCCATCCCTCTTCCTTGTCTCTCCATCCCTCCATCCTTTATGGGAGCTCATCCTACAAGATTTGCTTACATATTTTTTATAAACCCCAAATAGTGTCCATTGAGAATTTAGATTAAATGTGAAATCTAAGCTTGCATTTTAAAGAATGATCAGGATCGGAGGCCCTGAATATTTAACAGATTTAACAGAATAAGAGTTGGAAGGGACCTTGTAGGTCATCTAGTCCAACCCCCACCCCCACCCAAGCAGCAGACCCTACACCATTTCTGACAGATGGCAGTCCAGTCTCTTCTTGAAAGCCTCCAGGGATGAAGCTCCCACAACTTCCGAAGGCAACTTTTGTTCCATCGGTTGATTGTTCTCACTGTCAGAAAATTTCTCCTTATTTCCAGGTTGAATCGCTACTTGATCAGTTTCCATCCATTATTCCTTGTCTGGCCTTCAGGTGCTTTGGAGAATAGCTTGACTCCCTCTTCTTTGTGGCAACCCCTAAGATATTGGAAGAGGCTATCATGTCACCCCTAGTCCTTCTTTTCATTAAACTACATGCCCAGTTCCTGCAACCGTTCTTCATATGTTTTAGTCTTCAGTCCCCTAATCATCTTTGTTGTTCTTCTCTGCACTTTTTCTAGTCTCAACATCTTTTTGGTGACCAAAACTGGATGCAATACTCTTAAGTGTGGTCTTACTAAGGCTTTATATAATAGTATTAGTACCTCACTTGATCTTGATTATATCCCTCTGTTAATGGAACTTAAGATTGCATTGGCTTTTTTGGCTGCCTCCGCACACGGCTGGCTCATATTTAGCTGGTTGTCCACTAAGACTCCAAGATCCCTCTCACAGTTACTGCTATTAAGCCTGGTTTTACCCTGTCTATATGTGTATTTTTGGTTTTTCTTGCCTAAGTGTAGGACTTTACTTTTCTCTACATTGAATTTCATTATGTTAGATAGGGCCCACTGTTTATCATGTTATGGATTATGGCCAATAAATTTGATAAACCAACAAACAAACTCAGGGCAGCAATCATACCTGATCCTCCTCCCTCTATTTTTTCACCCAACAATCACTCTGCAAGGTAGGTCAAGCCAAGATTAATTATTCATGATATATACATTTATCAATTTACAGTTGAAAATTGCACACCTATTTCTGCGGTTGTTAATCACTGTGCAAAAAGCAGCAGAACCAAAGAAATAGTATTACTAGAACTTTGAAATGAGCCAGAGGCAGCTGACACTTACAGTATGATCTCCATAACTGTATGAAAGATTTAAAACACAAATTAATGTGATTATTTTTATGCCGCAGGTGCCCAGAAGGCCAGGTAAATAAAATTTACCCTTCTTGTCCCTCCAATTCTCAAAACAGGGAGAAGGTCCCAATCCCAACCTTTGGGGGGGGGGAACAGGAGGGGGTGACGTCACTGCCCATGATGTCACAGGGGCTGATACTGTAGCTGAGTAGGCAGTTGGAAAGTCACGAGGTCAGCCTCAATTTCCCATCTGTAAAATTGCTTTTCGAGGGTTCGGTGGGCTCGCACACAAGGTCAAGTCTGGGGGAGGGGGGACAAAAGAAAAGAATACAACAGAACAGAATTCTTTATTGGCCAAGTGTGATTGGAAACACAAGGAATTTGTCTTTGGTGCATATAGCAATAGCACTTAGACTTATATACCGCTTCATAGTGCTTTACAGCCCTCTCTTAAGCGGTTTACAGAGTTCAGCATGTTGCCCCCAACAATCTGGGTCCTCATTTTACCCACCTCGGAAGGATGGAAGGCGGAGCCGGTGAGATTTGAACAGCTGAACTGCTGAACTAGCAATCAGCTGAAGGTCGCAGTGCTGCTTTTAACCACTGCGCCACCTCGGCTCCTTATTGCATATGCAATAAGAAGATATTGAATCCTACCCAGGCTTGTTTTAAACCAGTTTAGTTAAACTGGGATTCAGGGATCCCTTCGGGGGCTTTGCAGGAGCCCCCATGGCGCAGTGCAGCCAAGGATCCCAGCTAGGGTGGGACTCCAATTCCCATGGGGCGTGTGGGCTGGGGACCATGGGCTGAACAGTGCAAGCCCCGCGGTCAAAAGAGCCCTCACGGCACGGTGCAATCTGTGACCCCGGTCTGACTGGAAGAAACTTTCAGTCGGGGACTCCAACTCCCATGGGGCGCGCCGGCAAGGGACCTTGGGCTAGGCGGCGCAAGCGCCCGCGGCCAGCCGAGCCCTCCTCCATGGACACCTTTTGCAAACCACCCTCTAGGATCAGGCGGGGAGTAACTACATAGTTGGGAACGCCGAGTCCCATGGGGCACATCCGCTGGGGAACCATGGGCTAAGCCCCGGAGTCAGACTAGCCCCCCTTCCATGGCACGATGCAATCAATCTACGATCCCCCAGGTCGGACAGGGAAGAAGCACACTCTCTTGTGTCGCTCGCTCGGGGACTCCAAGTCCTATGAGGCGCGCCGGCTGTGGACGATGGGAGGAGGAACACTTCCCAACGAGGCGGTTATTCACACGTGGGCGGGAGGGGCGGGGGGAAGCCGCGGCCGGCTGGAGCGATTGCTCGGGGAGGAAGGGGGCGTGGCCGGGAAGGGTGGGGAGGCGTGGCCAGCAAAGGTGGGGAGGCGTGGCCGGGAGGGTAAGAACGCCGTTTGGCTTCTGCTCGCTGGGATTCGGCTGTGTTCGAGTCGGCTCGGCCGGGCTAGCTCTACACTCGGCTGGGTTCGGCCGGGCTCACTCGACTCTCGGTTCGACTCGACTCGGGCGGGCTCGCTCGACGCTCGGGCGCTCTCGGCTGGTGTCGGGCGGTCGGTGGAGTTAGAAAAGGATGTGAGCGGGAGGCGGCGGCGCAGAGGGCGCGGAGCATCCCGTCCGTGCGCCCGGCGGCGGGCGGATCGGGGCTTCGTGCGGGGCAGGAGCCGGCGCCATGGGGGACTTCTACGACCCCGAGCACCCCACCCCTGAGTAAGTGGGCCTGTGGGGGGGGGAGGGAGGGGGGGAGGGGAGAAAGAGGGAGCGATCCTGAGGGGGGGGGGAAGAAAAGTCTCCTCAGGCCTCGCGCTCGCTCCCCCCCGCTAGGAGAGGAGCAACGGTCGCCCCCGACCCTCAGTGCCCCCCCCTCACGACGCCCCCCAGGCCTCTCTGAGGCGGCCGAGGGAGAAGCAGAAGCCGGGCCTGACTAGGCCGTGCATCCCCGGCCTCGCGTGAGAGCCGCGGCCGGCCTCGGCCACCCTAAGCCGGGGGGAAACAAAGCGGCCGGGATTTCGCCTTTTCTGGTCCGGCTCGTCTAGGAAACCGAGGTTTGTTTTTTTCCATTGAGGAGGGCGCCCCCAGCCCACCCCCAGTTCCCCTTCCTCCCCCCCCCTGGAAACCATTGGAGGGGGGGGGAGGCAGCAGTTTCCTCACAGAAAGCACTTGGGGGGGGGGGTCTTTGGCGGGGAGGGGCTCGAGGGCGGGGGACTTTTGACACACGCCCCCCCACCCCAATTCCCCTTCTGCCATGTGGACGAGCCCCTCCAAGCTCCCCTTTTGGGGTGGGGGGCGGGTGACATTGCGGCGGTGGGGGGGGAGGCTTTTCCCGAAGAGCTTTATTTGTCTGCTTCCCCCTCCCCCTTCTTCTTTTTTCTAGGCTTTTTTTCCTCCCCTTTGCAGGGCCTGAAGCAGCCGAGCTTGGCTTTTTTGGGGAGGGGGATTGCAGTGTGGATAAGGGGAGACCCTTGCCTCCCTCCCTCCCTCCCCAGAATATATCCTTGAATTTTGGACCTGTTTGGTCTGGTTTGGGGGGGGAGAGGGGTCCTTAAGAGAGCGGTTGCTGCTTTATGAACCTGTCTTCCAGAATAATATCCTCTCGTCAATTCTGTATTTTGTGTTTCTTATTGTGCTCGGAAGAGATCCGGATAATATTTCTATAATACTGTTAGGTTAGTTACCTTTTAGAGCCGAAAAATTGCCCTTAGGAAAGACTTAAGGTCTCCTGCTCTGGCTGGGAGGTCAGACTAGAAGGCCTCCAAGGCCCCTTAGGAAAGGCTGATGTCTCCTGCCATGAAGGGAGGAGGTTGGGGGGGGGGATGTTGGACTAGAAAGACCTCCAAGTTCTCTTGCTCGAGCAGGAGGATGAATTAGAAGACCTTGAAGGTCTCTTAGCCAAAAGGAGGAAAGATAAGATTTGCTGCCTGGGGAAGGGTGGGAGTAAAAACCACCAAGGTCTCTTAGCTGGAGAAGGAAAGATTAAGGTCTCCTGCTCAGGCACGAGGCTGGATTAGAAGACCTCCAAGGTCCCTTCCACTCCTATGATTCTAGGTGAGACCTGGCTGACCAGGTCTGACCTAGAATCATAGGACTTTTGGCCCCTTGGCTCTCCCTGTCTGGTCTGTGTGGATTGCATTTATTTTCTAGGTAACTGCTATACACACACACACACACACACACAGACAGACAGACAGACAGACAGACAGACAGACAGACAGACACAGAGTTTACGTGTGGTGCCAAACCCCATTGGTTTGGCCCTTCACAACAGCCCCAGTTTCTCATGTAGCCCCCCCTCCCCCCCAAATAACCCATTAAACTGAAGTTGCTGCATGATGGCTGCAAGTACCACACATAATAAGTTGAGCCTTGACCTGGATTCAAAGGTCACCATGTGAGTCAGAGCATGGCTAGCACATGTGGGGGAATCTTTCTTTTAAAGCACCTGCCTCCTTTCCTGGGCTCTGAGCGAGCCATGCTTGTGGAAGAGAAAGAAAGAGAGAGATTTGGTTGAAAATGTCCCCCACAGGTGTATCTGTGCAAGCTATAATTCACATTTTCTCTTTAAATCCAGGTGTCTCGGTAAGTTTGAAGCAGCAAGCCACAAACACGGAAGATTGGGAATTGGGGAATTGTGTCTGTAACAACAGGCTCTTAAGCTATTTTAAAAAAAATTTCTTGGGAAGCAAACTCGAAAAGGACAAAGGGTTGCTATTGTTTGATAAGATTTTGAATCCAGCTCTAGGGGAGAGCACCTGCTTGGAAGCACTTGATTTTTTCCTATAAGCCTATTAGGAATTTTTCTGTAAAACCTCCTCCTTTTATATATGTATGGTTTCCCCTACCTTTTCCCCCATATTAAAAAAAATAACATCCATAGATCTTTAGTCCCAGAGAACAAGCAAATAAGAAAGGAAAATACAGGTAGTCTTTGACTTAGGACCACAATTGAGCCCAAAATTTCTGTTGCTAAGTGAAACATTTGTTAAGTGAATTTTGTCCCATTTCACGATGTGAATCCCTGGAATTATTAGATTAGAAACACAGTTGTAAATTGTAAATTCCCCATTGACTTCGCTTGACCAGCAGGTTGCAAAAGGGATCACCTGACCCCAGGGCACTGCAACTGTCATAAGTATGAGTCAGTTGCCAAGTGTCTGAATTTTGATCACGTGGCCATGGGAATGGCTGCAACAATTGTAAGTGTGAGAAATGGTCATAAGTCACTTTTTCAGTGGTGTAAGTTTGAACGTTCACTAAATGAACTGCTTGTAAGTCGAGGACTACCTGTATTCTTGGTAGCTTGTACCCAATATTCTTTCATTTTTATTACACAAAGGGATACTTTATATTGTCTCAAGGCATGGTTGAACTAATGGCATTCAGAAATTAGACTTTTATACATGCCTGTATAAGGGAGACAGTTGTGAATTTGGGGGACTTCATCAGTATTATTCATTCAATTTATATGCCATCCCTCACTGATAACGGCAATTCTGGGTGGCTTACAGACAATTTAAAAAGATAAATATCTGGTAGAGGACAAAAGCACCCACATATTTTTTATATTTAAAAAATGCATTATTGATAGTCCTTTGGGCCCAGTGCATTAATTCTAATCAATGAGAGAACCAACCTAGAAATAAAAGAGAAATTTTCCAGCAGTGAGAACAATGAATCAGTTTGCTTCCAGAAGTTGCGGGTGCTCCATCACTGCAGGTTTTCAAGAAGAGACTGAATAGCCACTTGTCTGGAATGGTATGGAGTCTCCTGCTTGAGCAGGGGGTTGAACTAGAGGCCCTCCAAGGTCCCTTCCAGCTTGTTATTCTGTTAATCCCTGCCCTGAGGAGAACTGGGCTGCCGTATATGTTTTGTGGCAAAAATGGGTTTCAGCAGCTCAGCCCTTCCTTTCTCTCTCCCCTTGCTCACCTGCGCATGTAACCCTCAACTGTTTCTCTTGAATCCTGTTTTATTTTTATAGCATGGCTTTCATACTGAAGGATCCCAGTGGACACCAAAATGCTAATGCATCTAGCAGCGCTGAAATTGCAGTCACCTCTGAGGTGGAAAGGGACCACAGGTGTATCTTTGCAAAGAATATGGATGGGTCTGAAGAGGTAGAAAGGTAAAAACTTGGTCCAAGGCAATAGGGTAAACCTTTGTTTTTGCAAATTACTCTCCTTGTTTTTGTGGATGCCTGAGCAACATTGTGCAATTCCAGAAATTAATCGTACCAAAAAATAAATGAAATTCAGCTTCTGTTTTGCTAACTTAAATTCAACATCCCCCCCCCCTCAATGGATGTCTTTGCTTAGTAGGTATCGAAATGGGAAACATTCAACAATTCTTTGGGGTAGAATTACTGGCAAGAGGTCCTCCCCCCCCTTTCCTCTTCCTTCCTTCCTTCCTTCCTTCCTTCCTTCCTTCCTTCCTTCCTTCCTTCCTTCCTTCCTTCCTTCTTCTCTTGTCTTATTTTCTTCTCCTCTTCTCTAGTCCTCCTTCCCTTCCTTTCTTCCTTCTCTTTCCTTCTCTTCTCCTCTCCTCTTGCTCAGTAGAGTCAGGCACTTCCTCCTTATCTTTTGTCAGGGTGAGGTGCTGGGTGCTTAAATAAATTCCAAAATTGCAAGTACTGTGTTGCAAAGATAGGGCCTCTAAAATGTGTTACATGTTTTCAGGGATCACCCCTTTTATGGGCTATAACAGTGATGGCGAACTTTTTTTTCCTCGAGTGTCAAAAGTGCCCACACCCATAATTTTGTGCCCCCCATGCTGCCCCTCCCCCATGCATGTGTGCATGACTCCCCTTCCCCGTTTCTTGACTCTTGGTGGGCCCGGCCAGTTTGTGGCTTTCTTGGAGCCTGGGGAGGGCGAAAACGCTTTCCTCGACCCCCCCCAGGCCCTTTGGAGGGCGAAAACGCCCTCCTAGAGCCTCCGCGCAAGCCAAAAATCAGGTGGAGCTGAGCTAGGGCAACAGCTTGCGTGCCGGCAGATATGGCTCCGCATGCCACAGGTTCGCCATCACGAGGCTATAAGATGTCTGCCATTCTGTTAAAACCAGATAATCATAACTTTTTGGCTTAGGTGAAAAGGAGGTAGACATGGTTTGGTGATTGAATTTTTAAGTTGCTCCCTGAATTGCATATTGAGCAATATTTGTTCCCTCCTGGCCTCACTCTCCAAGTGCCATAAATTTTTAAAGAGGTGTGTGCCTCCAAGAGCCGAGTGTCATACTTAAGACAGGAAAAGGGCAGAGAACAATTTGAAAATAAAACCCATTATGTCCCGGAGATGCTTTTTGCTTGCTGGAGAAGATGGCTTCCAGCACAGAGGGAACTTAAATAGGGGAAATTAGTAGCATATGGTTGATCGTTAGAGGAAGTTACAGTTAACAGGCAAATTTCAGGTAGTCCTTGACTTAGGACCACAGTTGAGCGCAAATTTTCCCTTTCTAAACAAGACAATTGTTAAGTGACTTTTGCCCCATTTTATGACCTTTCTTGCCACCGTTGTTAAGTGAATCGCTTTAGTTGTTAAAGTTAGTAACCTGGTTGTAAAGTGAATCCGGCTTCCCCATTGACTTTGCATGTCAGGTGGTCGCTAAAGGGGATCACGTGACTCCGGGACACTACAACGGTCATAAATACAAGCCAGTTGCCAAGTGTCCGAATTTCAATCATGGGGATGCTGCAATGGTTGTAAGTGTGAAAAACGGTCGTAAGTCACATATTTCAATGCCGCTATAACGCCTAATGGTAACTAAATGAATGATACTACAGTTAGTCCTCGAGTTAAAACTATTCCTGCAGTGACTAAAGTTACAGTTCACTTTAAGGACCCTTGCAGCGTCGTCCCATCGGTCACGTGATTTAGGCCTTGGCTTCTGACTGCAGTGTCCTGGGGTCATGTCATCCTCATTTGCGACCTTCCAGATGGCTTCTGTCAAGCAAAAGTCAATGGGGAAAGCCAGATTTGTCTAATGGCTGCACAATTTTGCTTAACCCCGTGAGAAAATCGGATGCAATTCAACTCAATAGCCGCTTAGCTTAGCAACAGAAATCCTGGTCTAAATTATGGTCATAAATCGAGGAGTCCCTGCAGTTACAGATTGACTTCTTTAGATTTTCTTGGCAAGGAGAAAGAGATTCAATGCTTATTTCCTCCTTTTGATAGATAAAACCCCAAAAGCATGAAGGGCTTTCTTGCAAATTCAGAAATGGCTATTTGTCTTAATCTTTTTTAGCTGAAACCTGACAAATCTGCCATGCCTGCAGTGCAAAACTAAACACACACACACACACACACACACACACACACACACACACACACACACACATACACACATACATTTCCCCCTTCTCTGGGATAATTGCTGAGAAAAGCAGTTTTGGATGGTGGCTGGCAGAGGAACTAAAGTGTTTTGCGAACAGCTCCAGTTTTTTATAAGTAGACAAGGTCAAAGGGGTTCATTTTTTAAAGGCAGGTGGGAAACAAGTGAAACGGTTCCATTATTATTGAATGGCTGCTGCGACACGTGCTCCATTTTCAAATGGAAATGAGCTTATTTCATTTGGTTTCAGTTGTGAATAACACTGTAAGCGAAGAAGCAATATATATGATGGGTGTGTGTGTGTGTGTCAGACCTGCTCCCAACTTAGACATCTAGGAAAGAAAGACCCTCAAATTTTTACTTCTTTTACTCAAGTTACGTGCTTCCAGCTAGATGTGAGTATCTCCCCCCCCCCCTTCCTGGCCTTCCCCCCTTGGCTGGTCCATCAGGGTCCAATAGGATGGCTTTGGGATGTTTTGAGAACAGTTGGGTTCTTTGGCGCCTCTGACAGCACTCTCCCCTTCGGTTCCCTAGCCAGGTGTCCTTGGCAGCTGGCTTGTTTTGTCAACATGCCTCCCCTCCGGCCCTTCGTCTCTTCATTCCCAGGCCCACAGGATGTGCTGCCCCAAATTCCTTCCCTCCCTCCTTCACAATTCATGGCGGGAGGCCAGCAAAGCCCAGAAGCTGGAGATGGCAAGCCTGACACTGTGTCTCGTGTGTGTAATATGCACACAGACACACACCATACATCCCAATTTGAGATGAGTTCTAGTCCTGCCTTAGGCCTGAAAATAAGCTGGGTGATTTTGGGCCAATCACCAGGTGACGGTGAGTTCTAGTATCACCTTAGGCATGGAAACCAACTGGGTGACTTGGGGTCAGTCCCCAGGTGACACTGAGTTCTAGTCCCACCTTAGGCATGAAAGCCAGCTAGGTGACTTTTGGCCAATCATTGAGAGATGGTGAGTTCTAGTCCCATTTTAGGCATGAAAGCTGGCTGGGTGACTTTGGGCCAATCCCTCCCTCTCAGCCTAACCCACCTCACATGGTTGTTGTTGGGAAAATTGGAAGAGGGTAAGTTGGATATGTTCGCTGCCATGAGTTATTTGTAAAAATAATAAAAGGCAAGATACAAACAAATCAAAATAAATTTATTTTTGTTTTATTAGCATCCTACCTTTTAAATAATATTTATAAATTATTCTATAAAAAATAATTTCGTTTTTAGCACTGAAGAGCATTTCATTTTGTCCTGTTTTCTCTTTAGAATTGTTAGTTTTTATTTCCAGGTCAGGTTCACCAAGCCCTCAGATCAGAAATATCCTTGGTTAATATTTTACTCATTAGATAGATCACGAATCCCAAGAGTTAAGCAATACATCATGGTTCACTTCAGCCAGCCTTGCGCAAACCCAGTCTTGTGTTAATCCGGAATAAATGCAGACGGGGTCTCCTGCTTGAGCAGGGGGTTGGAGTAGAAGACCTCCCAGGTCCCTTCCAACCCTGTTGTTCTATATTCTATTTCTGGAATTTATAGGTGCCAACTACCCTGTTTCCCCCAAAATAAGACATCCCCTGATAATAAGCCCAATCGGGCTTTTGAGTGCATGGGCAATAAGGCCAAGCGCTTATTTCAGGGTTCAAAAAAATATAAGACGGTCTTATTTTTGGGCAAACGTACCATTTTGCCTTTCCCGTTTGTAGCCTGGCAGCCCCATTTTGTGAGATGGCTTTCTGGCATGGGCTATGGTGGGTCAAAGACAACACAGTTCAGGGTTTTCATTTTTTCCAGTGGTGGCCCAACAGAAACTGGTTGTGGGTGTAGCATGGTGGTCTTCCTCCCAGCCAGGGATGCAGGAGTCTGTGGTGTTGCTTGATGACATACAGGTAGTCCTCAGCTTACAATCATTCATGTAAGGACCATTCAAAGTGACAAAGGCTCTGAAAAAAGTTGACTTACGAACATTTTTCACCTTTATGACCATTGCCGCATGCCCAGTCACGGGGTCAAACTTTGGGCACTTGACACCTGGCATGTGTCGTCCCCACCCCAGGTCACGTGATCACCATTTGCAAGCTTCTACCCAGCAGATTCACTTTAAACTGCACAGTTCAGTTAACAACTTCAGTGATTCGCTTAACAACCGTGACAAAAAATAGGTCATACAGTGACACATATCTCATTTAACAACTGCCTTCCTTAGCAATGGACATTTTGGAGGCCGTTGTGGTCATAAATCAAGGACTACCTGTATCTCATGGTTCAGGCACAGGGATCACAATTCTTGCTGAGCTGCCAAAGACTTAAGAGCTCTGTGGTGGTGATTACAGCCACTCCTCGACTTACTACCACAATGGAGCTGGACATTTCTGTTGCTAAGTAAGGCAGTCATTGATTGAGTTTCACCCCATTTTGCGATCATTCTTGACAAAGTTGTTACGGGAATCCCTGCAATTGTTAACATGGTTGTTAATCCAGATTCCCCGTTGACTTTGCTAGTCAGAATGTCACAAAAGAGGATCGCGTGACCCCCTCTGGCCATCATAAATAGGAGTCGGTTGACAGGAGTCCAAAATTTGGTCGGTTGTAAGTGTGGGAAACTGTCACAACGGTCCCTTTTTTCTGTGGCACTGTAACTTCGGTCACTAAATGAACTATTGTAAGTCGTAATGGGCAAGAGGATTTTTCAGAGGCTGGGTAACATTGGGAGTTCAGCTGGAAGAATCAGAAATGCGATTTAAATTTTAATTTCCCTGGTTAGCTCCATCTTTGCAGCATTTTCTTGTGATTTCAGCCTTGGGCATGTGAGCAGGTGGACAAAATTTTGTGTTGTTTCTTTTTACAATCCTCCCTTGGCTCTTCTTATCTTTTGCTTCCTTCCCCCCCTGGAGGGAGTATTAATTGGTAATTTCAGCTTTCAGCCCAACCGTTTGCTAGTTGCAAAACACAGTTGGCAAAGTGAGCTAAACAGAGCCCAGCCGTTGCTGCAATTATGTGGTAGTGATTATAGTGCATGGGGAGACCGTTGAGGGCTCTAGAAAATAATTGTTTTGACATCTGCACTTTTTCATTCCCCCCCCCCTCCCTTTTTAATGACACTGTAGGTAGTCCTTGACCTGGTAGACCATTTATTTAGTGGCCATTTGAAGCTACAGCATCACTGAAAGAAGTTGACATGACCGTTTTTCACACAACGGTTGCAGCATCCCTGGGGTCACGTGATCAAGATTCGGCCACTTGGCAGCTGACCCATCTTTGTGAGGGTCCCAGAGTCACATGATCCCCTTCTGCGACATTCTGACAAGCCAACAGGGAAACTAGATTTGATTAACGACTGCATGGTTCACTTCAGGGGTGTGGCCAAAATGTCATAAAATGAGGTGCAATTCACTGAACCCCCTGCCTTGCTTTGAAGCAGAAATTCTGAGCTCCATTGTGGTCGTAAGTCGAGGACTCCCTGTAATGTGTCTTGCATTTCACTCTCCGACTTGAGCAAAGATTTTGGAAGATGTTGGAACAAAGGGGTAGTAGCAAAATACCCTTTGAGGAGAAAGCTTGGTCAGCCTTATTTCACACGAGGGCTCTGGCTTTTATGGGTGAAATGCAACGAACGGAATTTGGCCCAAGCAATATAGAATTAGCCTCATCTCAACACCTCGATTGTCTATACAGAGACTTGGAGGTATATAGGTAGTCCTTGAGCCCAAAATTTCCGTTTCTGAGCAAGACATTTGTTAAGTGAGCTGTGCCCCATTTTATGAACTTTCCTGCCACAGTTGTTAAATGAATCCCTGCCATTGTTAAGCTAGGAAAACGGTTCTGAAGCAAATCTGGCTTCCTCATTGACTTTGCTTGGCAGAAGGTCGCTAAAGAGGATCACGCGACCCCAGGACGCTGCAACCATCATAAATATGAGTCAAGCGTGTGAATTTTAATCACGTGGCCATGGGGATGGATGCGGCAGTCGTAAGTGTGAGAAAAAAGGGTCATAAGTCCCTTTTTCTCAGTGCCGTTGTAACTTTGAACGGTCACTGAGTAAACTGTTGTAAATCGAGGATTGCTTGTATATCTCTGTTTGTTTGTTTTTTGCTTGTTTTTGTTTTTATTTTAGAAAATCGGAACTTTTCATACAGCCTGCAAATCGTATTTTCTGTATTTTCCTCCACATCACTTCCAGGTTTAGTGGCAATTCTGATCTGCTGGCAAACCATTCAGCCTCTCCCCATTGTCAGTTTTCTCAAGCAAATAATGCTGTTTGCTGTGTCCACAGCAACCAGCTCGGATGCACCGCAGTGGTGTAGCTGGCTATATTTTTATGCTTCCTTTGAGATCTGCTTCCTTCACACACACACACCCCTGCAGGCTTCAGAAGCGTCTTTTTAACCCAGGTGACCTGTTCAGATCAAGGGGATCCCCCCCTTTCATAAACGATCTACAGGTCTGGGCGATTTTATTTTAGCTGCCATTCTCGAATCGGAACCATTCCATGTTTTGCAGAATTTTGCCTTACTCCCCCCAAATTCGTGACTTTGTGCATAAGGAAAAGTTTAAATATACATTTAGTCCTCCAATTATGACCATAGTTGGTCCCAAAATTTCGGTTGTTGAGCAAGACAATTTTTAAGTGAGTTTTAATCTAGTATGCTGGATTATCAGTTCTATGCAAAGTAAGCAACTTTACAGTGATATCATCTTTCCTGTTAAAACTGGACAATATAAATAAATAGAATGTGTTTTAAAGGACAACTATATTAACAATAGTACATAGTATGATTTGTGTAACTTGTCAATTCCTCCAAAACAGTGTTTCTCAAGTTGTGGACTTCCAACTCCCATGGCTGGCTGGGTAATTCTGGGAGTTGAAGCCCTCCCCTCTTAAAGTTGCCAAGTTCAGACAGTATTGTAACAAGGTAGACATGTACAAATAGTTTGGAAAAGATTGTATTTGTCTCAGGAAGAAATTTTACCAACGAAATTGATTTGAGGATGGTTTGGAATATTAAAATTAGCAAGTCAGCAGGTATCCTCCAAGAAGTAAGAAGAAAAATGGTCCTGAGGACTTATAGTGAGAAGGAATTAGGAGGAAGAGAATAGAGCTGATGTTTTTACTAGTGGTAATATTTTTAATTCCTCAAAGGAGGTTTCTTTTAAATTCAAAGCGGGTTTTTTTTATTATTCAGCTTTTGCCTGAAGCTGATGGAAATGACTGGGACTGAGGACATTTCTTGGTTTGGCCATGATTTTATGGCATAGAAAGATATTATTTCAGTTGCTGGCATAAAGTGTAGTCTTAAGGCAGTGATGGCGAACCTATGGCACGGGTGCCACAAGTGGCCCGCGGAGCCATATCGGTGGGCACGCGAGCTCAGGTCCGGCATGCATGTGTGTGCTGGCCGGCGTATTTTCGGGCCTTCTGGGCCCACTGGGAGTCGGGAAACAGGCTGTTTCCAGCCTCCGGAGGGGGTGGGGAAGGCTGTTTTCGCCCTCCCCAGGCTCCTAGAAAGGCTCTGGAGCTTGGGGAGAGCGAAAAAATAGGCCTTCCGGTTCAACTGGAAGTTGGCAAATAGGCCATTTTCTGCCTCCGGAGGCGTGGGGAAGGCTGTTTTTGCCCTCCCCAGGCTCCTAGAAAGGCTCTGGACCCTGGGGAGAGTGAAAAACAGTCGTGCCATTGCGTGCCGGGAACGGGGGGGGGGGGTCACGCATGCATGCGCGGGTGGATGCATGGAATTATGGGTGTGGGCACGCACATGCGTGATCCCCTGCACGCCCCCCCCTTTTTGGCACGCGAACCAAAAAAGGTTTGCCATCTTAAGGCATATCTCCAGAACCTGGAGTTTCATTTTCTCCTCCTAGTGGGGTCATTGGCGCTCTCTGAGGTTGGTGGTTTTCTTGCAGATATTTCATCACCCACCTCGGGAACATCATCAGTGCTAGAAGGAGGGGGGGTTGCAGGGAGGGGGAGGGTCCTTGGTCCTCTCTGAGCTTGGTGGTTTTTCTTACAGACATTTTATGACCCAAGTAGGGAACATCATCAGTGCTAGAAGGGTCATTTGCATCAAACCTCTTTCCCTTTTAGAACTCATGATCTTGTCTAGTCAGATGAGCTGAGCTGCTTACAATATGATAAAATATGCAAACAGTAAAATATCCTAAAACCAGATTAAAATTGTAAACAATTCATACAAACTAAAAACTCTTTGATCTGTAACCCCCCCCCCCAAAAGGAAACAAATAAGCATGCCATTTAACTTAGCAGGTCATTTATCCTTGATGAAAATTCAAAAGCCATTTTCCTTTTTAAAAAAATAACCCCCTCCATCAGCAACCAACAGCAGCTGTGCAATGACAATGCTGGTTTAAAAGCTGGATTTAATGATGGTTGAAGCGTATTCTTTGAAACTTGGGTTAATTTTGAGGATGAACAGTTTGGGTGAAAATTCTAGTGACACAAACCCAATGTGACTGAATTCAGTTTTGCCGCTGTTGTAGCCTTCCTGCTGTACAAGCATTCCTCGACTTACCACTGCAATTGAGCCCACAATTTAGGTTGCTAAGCAAGACAGTTAAGTAAGTCCTCCCCCCCCCCCCATTTTCCGAGCTTTCTTGCCACAGCTGTTATGTGAATCACTTTAGTTGTTAAGTTAGTCACATGGTTGTTAAGCAAATCTGGCTTCCCCATTGACTTTGCTTGTCAGAAGGTTGCAAAAGGGGATCACGTGACCCCAGGATTCTGCGACCCTCATAAATGCAAGTCAAAATTGCCAAACATCTGAATTTTGATCACGTGACTGGGGGTACTGTAGCGGTCGTAAGTGTGAAAAACTATCGTAAGTCACTTTTTTCAGTGCCATTATAACATCAAATGAACACTAAAGAAATAGTTATAAGTTGAGGACTATCTGTATATACAACTGTCTTGCTTAGTGATGGAAGTTCCCAATTGTTGTAAATCAAGGACTGCCTGCATGAGAACACACACCATTCTTTTCCTGTTTTATTTTCCCAAATATTTCCCTTTTCCACTGCTTTCTCTTAGTAAAACTGGAAGCTGAATTCTTTGGATTGCATTGGGATTCCGGAGTGAGGAACCGGAAGAAATTTTTTTTTGCAAGACTTGTGCCGCAATTTGCTGTAACAAGGTTTACTCTATCAACGCATGTAAAAGTTCCTGGAAAATGGCATTTCCAGACCCTCTTCCTCCTTGGAGGTGGCTCACATTTCTGATATCGGAAGAATTGTAACACCGGAAGGCCCTCAAAATACTTTGTGTTTTGTTTTTATTCTTTTATATTAGGCATTTATTATTTGTAAGCCACCCGGAATCACAGTGAGTGAGTGGGCGGCCATATAAATCCCCTAAATAAATAAATAGTTTGGGAAGGAAAGGTGCTGCGCTGCTGGACTCTTGATATGACCGCACACATGCTTGAAAATTGACAATTTTGCTGGGAAAAACCAAGGATTTACTGAAGAGAGATGCTAGAGCACTTTTTTTTTGGGAGTGACACATAACAGGGCTGGATAAATAGCTTGTACCAACCCATATTGACAGTTTGTAAGTGAGCCAGGTTACTGCCTGTCCTCGCTGCAAATTAGCATTCAGCACAAGCAAAAGTTATTAAATCTATAAAGCAAGTGTTTTTCTTTCCTTTTTAAGTTTTCATGCTTTCTGTTTTTTTCTCTTCCAACACCCCCCCACTCCCTTTTGCATGGTTTGATCTGGATCGCAACAGGGAAGAAGAAAATGAGGTAAGCACTAACTTATTCCACTTCCGTTTTGGGGGAAATGTAAGGAAAACCTTGTGAAAGTTTCTTTGTTCTGTTTCGGGTGTCTGGAAAGAAAGATTTGACGTATGGCAGGAGCCAGCCATAAAAGAGGAGAAGTGGCCAAAAGTATGGGTCAAAAGAGTATATAAAAAAAAGACTTTTACCCCTCCTTCCATGTCCCTCAACAGGATGCTTCATACAGGTAGCCTTAATGCCCATAGTTGAGGCCAAAGATTCTGTTGTTAAGAGAGGCAGTTGTTAGTTTTTGTGCCATTTCTTGCCACAGTTGCTAAGTGAATCACTGCAGTTCTTAAGTCAGTAACACAGTTAAGTAAATCTGGCTTCCCGTTGACTTTGCTTGTCAGAGGGTCACCAAAAGGGATCATGGGACACTGCAACTGTCGTAACTATGGGTCAGTTGGCAGGCATCTGGATTTTGATCACGTGACCCTGGAGAATGCTGCTACGGTTGTAAGTGAAAACTAGTCATAAGTCACTCTTTTCAGTGCTGTTGTAAGTTTGAACAGTCACTAAACGAACTATTGTATGTCAGGGACTACCTGTGTTTGCCAAAATAGTATATAGCATTAAAAGAAAAATCACAGATACGAAAATCTATTATCAGTCAACCAACTTGACCTGCCATCTATCTGGGACATTTTGCTTTTCTTTGGGTCACAGTCTTTCTTTCTTTTATTCATTCCTCTTTTTTGGAAACTGAACAGCTCTAACTGGCTCCCGTTTTGCGTTTCAGGGCAAGAGCGAAAATGCCCAGAAACCCGGCTTTCTCAAAGGCCCCGCCTTCAAAGGAGTGGCGTCAAGCCGTTTCTTACCCAAAGGCACCCGGACAAAAGTGAACCTGGAGGAACAAGGGAGGCAGAAAGTGTCCTTCAGCTTCAGCCTTACCAAGAAGACGCTGCCAAACCGGTTTCTGGCTGCGTTGGGGAACGAGAAGTCCAGTGAAAGCCCAGGCACATCGCTTTCACCCCTTCCAAGTGACTTCACTTCTAAGCTGAAAGCAGAACTCGGCGATCCCTTGGGAACCCCCGAGGAATTTTCCCCACCAAAGCCGAAGGCGGAACTGGGCAAGATTCATTTCAAGAAACATTTGCTAAATGTTACCACGAAACCTTTCCTGGTTTCTGCATTGCCAACGGTCCCAGTAGCTCCACCGCCGCTTGCTGCAGAAGAATTGGGGGAGATGCCGTCATCCCCGCCTCCCCCTCCACCCCCTTTTCCCCCACCCCCTCCCCCTCCGCAGATAAAAGCAGCTCCCACACCAGTGCTGATTCCAGTAAATGCACCCCAAGTTGCAATACCTGCCCCCATCGCCCCTCTCTTGACATCCCCTGTAGAAACTGTCATCCGAATGATAAAAGAATCCTCACCCAGTCCACCACAGCAGGCTTTGGAACTACAAAACACTATGCTGGGGGACTCTGAAGAACATCTGGCTCCGGGTGTTTCTGAGGAAGCCGAACCAGCATTGGTGAAAAGGCATTCCCACATTGGGAAGGAAGAAGAAATTGCAGACAACTCCAAGGGTACCCCAAGTTCAAAGAAGCCTAGGAGGAAGTTCTCATTGTCAGAGGGGGCGTTGCCAGGATCTGAATCAGATGAAGATTCAGTGAGGACCTCTTCAAGTCAGCGGTCCCATGAAATCAAAGCAGCAGCCAGCTTGGAGAAGGAAAAGGATTCACGTAAAAGCTCTGTGACTTCAAAAACGGAAGAGCCGCCAAAGGTCCCTTCGCGGTCTAGATCGGAAAGGGATGACAAATATTCCAGCTATTCCCGATCGGAGAGAGATTCAAGGTACTCCTCACGGTCCAGATCAGAGAGAGAGAGGAGGCGAAGCCGCTCCCGTTCTAGATCTGAAAGGGGTCCTAGAACCAGCTCATCTTATTCTAGATCCGAGCGGTCCCATTACTACGATTCTGACCGGAGATACCCCAGAAGTTCACCGTACAGAGAGAAGACACGGTACTCCCGTTCTTATGTGGACAGCCGGGTAAGAGAGAGTTCCGATTCGGAAGAAGAGTATCGGAGGGTGCATTCTAGATTGCCTACAGACTCACGGCATGCGTCTTCTCATTCCTCGTCTTACAGAGATTCCAGGACCTCGTCCTCTTACTCAAAGTCAGAGAGGGAAAGCAAGACAGATTCCACTTACCCTGACGTGGAGAGAAGAGGAAAGCAGGCCAGGTCAGAAAGAGAAACACGGAGGATTTCTGAAAGTGACGTATCGAAAAGGTCCTCACCTGTCAATGAGCCACGACATCGGCGGGAAGCCTCCCATTCTAAAGCAGAAGGCGGCGGGAATTCGTCCCGATCCAAGTCCACCTCTTCCAAGACATCTGCGCCCAAGTCAGATAAATTTAAGAGTTCTTTCTGTTGTACAGAATCTGAGGACGTCAAAGATGAGTCTAATTGTGTAGACTCGGAGACTTCTGGTGTATCAGGCTGTGAAACGAAAACCGCTCTTACCCAGAAGCCAGAAACGGAGAGGACTCTCTCTCCACTAAGTCAGTTCAGTGACTCACTGACGTTCAGAAAGCTAGATGAATCAAAAACGGGTTCTCCTCTTTCTACAGTAAATGAACTTGCAGGAATTGATAGCCATATCAGTATTAAGGACACGGGATCTTTAGGCAAAGAAAGACACGAGCAATTAAGAACATCATCTCCAGTAGAACTCGATATAAATGGGTCCCTGGAAAGAAGGACCCGGAAGAGGTTACCCTCTTCCTTTGAAGTAGAAGAGATCGACCTGTCTTCTGATGATAATTTAGATGGATCTGAGCTACCCCCTCGAGCCAAAAGTCCTAAGCTATCATCTGACAGTCTCCAAACCCTGTCTCTACCCAAAGGAGACAATCCAGACGAGTCTGTCATTTTTTCTGGTGAATCTAATATTCACCAGTTGCTGGAAGTAAAAATGGAGGTTTCAAATCCTCCTTCACCTGAATGTGTATCTTCTTTTACCAAGCAGGTCAGTCACTCTAAAACCTTGTTTAAAGAAGGGAGTGAACCAACAGATTCCTCTTGTAAAACCAAAGATCCTGCCCCTTGCTACTTGCCAGATGACACCTCTGTTTCTTTGTCTTATTCAGAAATTGAAATTGAAGGGGAGCCTTCAGACACAGAAGCTACTCAAGAACCTCATATGGGCATTCATGCAGAGATCCCTGCTCAAACATTCACATCTACTAATGTAGAGGATCAAAATCCATCCGAGTTGGCTCAGGAAAATGAGAAATACACAGGTTTCAGTTCAACGGAGCCCACATTAGTCAGAGGTTTTACAACAGAAGAGTATATTGTGGAAGTAGACAATCAGCAACAACCAACTTTTGAAAATGTGCTCCATCTGGAGACACCCATCCAACAGATGGCTAAAGAAGTCTTAACATGCCCTGAAGTTGCCCTTGAGTTAGATGTCCTGCCTGCAGATTCCATTGTCCAAAAAGCAAAATCTCCTTTGAAAAACGAGCATTGTTATTATTTAGAGATGCCAGTGAAGGAACCCAAGAAGGTTGCTGAGAAGGAAGAACTTGAGGAGAAAGATGAAGTCGTCTTTGGTGAAGGGATGATGTCCTACTTAGACAAACCAGCTCCTGGAGTTTTGGTGATGAAAGACAAAGAGGACTCTCTGATGGAATCTGCCTTTTCGGAAGTGTTGTCTCCTTCTTGTCAGATTGTCGTCACTGTAGAAGAAACTGAAACCATAGAAGAAGAAGAGCCCAGATATGGCAGCAGCAGCAATACTCCAGAAATCTCTTCCATCCACAACGAAGATTATTCCGATACGGCTGAAAGCGCGAGCGAGCATGGGAGCAATACGGAGGATTCCGATTCGGACGATAGCAGCGTTCCCAGGAACCGCCTTCAATCCGTGGTGGTCATTCCAAAGAATTCCACCCTAACCCTGGAAGAGAGCAGCTCGTGTTCTTCACGGAACAGCCAGAGTAATCGACGTTATGTGGACCCCTGGGAAGACAGCCAGCCCGAGTCTACCAAGCCGTTCTGTGAACACGTGCCGGATAGCTTGGAGCTGAATAACAACCTGTCAAATGAAACCAGAACTTTGCCTTCTAGAGAGTCAGAGAGAAGCTTAGCAACGTCAACAGAGCTCAAGAGAACCGAGGTGTCCGGGGGACCTCAGCCAGAGGCCTCCCAGCCTCAGAGTGACGACGTTGACAGCACCAGCCACTCCGAGCCAGCTACCGATTCTTTCCATAAGCCAGACGAGAGAATAGTCTACAACGAGACGACCTCGGTCACTCAATCGGTTGGCTTGTCACAAGGAGAAGATCTGCAGTACCTTTCCAGTTTTGAAATGACCAACACAATGGCCGGCGTTTCCAAATTGGACCGTAGGCAGGGGAGGTCTGCTTTTGCGGGTCTTTCCCATCCTGCCGATTTCTCGCGGGAGGATGGCTTTCATTCGACGGAGGACTTGGGGAGTTTGGGGTGGGATTTCTCCCAACCAGAGAAGCCCAGCAGCACGTACCAACAGCCTGATAGTAGCTATGGAGTTTTCCCAGGATATATTTATCCCCCGCCCCCAGTCCCGTACGTGGGGTCTCACAACTACTGGTCTGACAACAGCTACTGGGATCCAAGGCTGACCAACCGACCTCCTGCCATTAATTACGAGCGTCTCCAAGGACAGGTCCCCGATTCGCTCACTGAGGATCACGAGGAGTACGAAGAAGTGGACCGATGGGTGGACGAAAGCCAGCTCTATTTCCCTGACCAGTCGGTGAAGTTCCAGTCACGGGACCCCAGGGAAAAGGGGTCGGTACAGGCCCACGAGATCAGCAGCAACTCGGCTAAAGACTTCCCGGTGGCAAGAGAGAGAAAAGAACAAGGGACGAAGGCGATGGAAAGAAACGACATGAAGGAACGGGGGCCATTGAAGAAAAGGATAACCGACTTGGGGAGCGATTCGGAGAGCGAGGGGGGCTCCCAGGAAAGGAAGAAACTCAAAACAGAGAGTGAGCCGTTGACCGTCCTGCCCCAGGGTTCCCCCACGGATCGTCCGTTGTGTTTTATGGAAGACTTCCGGGACCCCCAGCGTTGGAAGGAGTATGCCAAGGAAGGGAAAATGCCCTGTTACTTTGACCTCATTGAAGAAAATGTGTATTTGACAGAAAGGTAATGTTATTTATTTATTTGTATCCCATATTTATTATTTCTACAAATAACTCCTATCCACCACAACTTTCTTCTCATGTTTTAACAACCTGTGAAATGGATTGGGCTGAGAGAGAGTACTCAATCCGGAGTTACCCAGTCACCTTTTGTGCCTAAGGTGAAACTAGAACTCATTGTCATCTAGTGATTGGCCCAGAGTCACCCAGCCAGCTTTCATGACTAAGGTGAAACTAAAGCACACCTTCTCCTGGTGATCAGCCCAGAGATACTCAGATGGTTTTCATGCCTGAGGCAGCACTGCAACTCCCAATCTGGTGATTGGCTCAAAGTCATTCAGCTGATTTATTGTTAAAAATCTGTCCTCAGGAATCTTTTCAACTACTGGGTAGCTCCTGCTAAGAGTTAGATAAGGGTCAACAGAATTCAAGGAGAATTGGACTTAACTCACTTGTGGCTATGTAAGGATTCTAGGCTGATGCCGCTTTTCACTCCACCCCACAATTCTGCCACACTTTCTCTTGCAAAGGGCATGAAATTCCCAAAAGCAGGGGCCTGAGCAGAAAATGCTCTTCTCCTGAATCCCACCAGTAGGAATTCCTTGACTGATGGTATCCTGAGCATACTCTTTCTGCTGGACCAAGTGGGGCAGGATTTGGCTATCCTATAGAATCTTAAATGATGTACCTAAGAGAGTCAGAACGGGATGGATCATTATGATTCCATCCTGTACTTTTGACTTGCTCAGGTATCTCTAACCGGGGGGGGGGGGGGGAGAGCTGAAGAGGTACTCCATTGATATCCAATGAGGAGAAAATGCTTTGGATCGGGTGTGAATTTACTTGTGTGTCTAATAGCTCATTAAAGTAGCTACATCTTTTTGTGTGTTCACGTGGCTGCAGAATTCGGATTGGTTATGAATTTGCTCACGTCTGATGGCTCATTAAAGTAGCTACATCTTTTTGTGGGTTCATGTGGCCACAAAATTCAGCCTGCAGTGGATATGTAGGAAGGCCAGCATAACCGGCAGATGTGACTTCACATAGTTGTGAAAATAAAGCAGGGTGTCCACCAAACAGTTATAAATAAAGAACTTATGGAGGTCCTGGAACTGTTTGGCCTTAACCTTAAAGACACTGAGGTCAAGAGGTAGCAAAATGATCAGGCCAGGCTTATTTATCCTGTTCAAAAGGAAATTTTCCTATTATTATTATTTTTTTTGGTCAATATAACACTGTCTCCTTAGAAAAAAGAATAAGTCGCACCGAGACATCAAACGGATGCTGTGTGAATGTCCAACCGTTTCCAAAGAAGAACTAGCCCAGGGAGAGGCAGCGTGCGGAGAAGATTGTCTGAACCGTCTGCTGATGATCGAATGGTAAAAAAACCTGTTTTGCTGTCTTTTTCAGCGCCGTGCAGGGAGAAAAACGTGTCACAAAATGGAATCCGTTCTCCGTTAAAATTTGCATACACATTGTTTTTATTTTAATAGTCGACATTGGTGGATGAAGAATATACGAATTTTCCCCCTCTTTTTCCTTTGCTAGCAGTCATGAGGTTTATATCATATTGCTAATTTTTGCCCAAAACAAGTGTCATTCCCTCTTACAAGTAGTCCTCAACTTACGACTGCAATCGAACCCAAAACTTTGGTCATAAGTAATGCTGCACATTAATCGGGTCACCATATGCCCATGCTTGATTTTATGAACTTTTTTTGTAGAGGTCGTTAAGTGAATCCTTTACCTACAATGAGGTTGACTCAGCCTTCCATCCTTCCGAGGTGGGTAAAATGAGGACCCAGATTGTTGGGGGCAATATGCTGAACTCTGTAAACCGCTTAGAGAGAGCTGTAAAGCACTATGAAGCGGTATATAAGTAAAGTGCTATTAGTGCTATTGCTATTTTGGTTTTTTTTTTTTGCCAAAAATGAAAACTAAATACTGTTTTTAAGCACACACACAAAAACCCCCCCACCCTATTGTGAATCGTAGTCTTGGTGCAAACAGCTGTAAACATGGTCCAGTTGTTGCGTGTCGTGCAGTCATGTGACTAGTAAGAGGACAGGTGTCAAAGTTTTAAATCAGGGCCGTAAGCAGACCTGGGGAGGTCTGTCACTAAGCGATCGGCGGTAAGTCAAAGCCCCACCTGTATTGATAGGATTAAACCTTTTCTCCAGTTTTTATTCATTCGGCTCTTGCCTTCCTCCTTCCCTCCCTCCCTCCCCCCTCTCTCTCACTCGCTCTCTCCTTTATGTTCAGCGATAACTTCCTAAGAAAAATAGGATCTTGCTGTTGAGAGTGTCAAAATAGAGGCCAGTTTTATCTCTGTAGGGATGATGTTCCACAGGGAAGGAGCCACCAAAGAGAAGACCCTTCTTCTGAGCCCCAACAGTTGGACCTCCTTAAGAGAGGGAACCCATAACATGTTCAGCCTCCCCGTTCTGGTGGGTCGGGTAGATGTAGCTGGGTAAAGATGGTCCTTCAAATAACATTGGGGGAGCCACCATGTAGAAGACCATTCTTCTGGATCCCACCAGATGGACCTCCTTAAGAGAGGGAACCCATCACATCTCCTGCCTCCCTTCTCTGGTGGGTCAAATTAATGTAACTGGGGAAAGAGGGTCCTTCAAGCAACAGGGAGGGATCCACCACAGAGAAGATCCTCCTTCTGGGCCCCACCAGATGGACCTCTTAAGAGAGGAGACCCATAGCATCTCTTGCCCCTCTGCTTTTGCAGGTCAGGTAGGTGTAACTGGGGAAATAGGGTCCTTTAAATAACATGGAGGGAGCCACCATGGAGGAGACCCTTCTGGGCCCCACCAGATGGACCTACTTAAAAGATTAGACCCATAACATCTCCTGCCTCCCTTCTCTGGTGGGTCAAATGAATGTAACTGGGGAAAGAGGGTCCTTCAAGCAACAGGGAGGGATCCACCACAGAGAAGGCCCTTCTTTTGGGCCCCACCAGATGGATCTCCTTTAGAAAAGGGATTATAACATCTGCCTCTCTGCTCAGTTGGGTTGGGTAGATATGACTGGGAATATATGCCATAGAGCCATTCTGCATATGGGTCCCATGCAGGGGTGAAATTCAGCAGGTTCTGGAGAACCGATAGCGGAAATTTTGAGTAGTTCGGAGAACCTGCAAATACCACCTCTTGGCTGGCCCCAGAGTGGGGCGGGAATGGAGATTTTGCAATATCCTTCCCCTGCCATGCCCACCAAGCCACACCACGCCCAGCCCACAGAACCGATAGTAAAAAGAAATTGGATTTCACCACTGGGACTCCCATGCGCTTGTTCAGCTTGCTCTCTGTTGTCCTCAGTTCCTCCAGGTGTCCCAACGGAGAGCATTGCTCGAATCGGCGGTTTCAGAGGAAGCAGCACGCAGACGTGGAAGTCATCCTGACGGAGAAGAAGGGTTGGGGGCTCAGAGCAGCCAAGGACCTTCCTTCGTAAGTCTCCACCAACTGCGCTCGCTTTTGAGAACCACAGAAATCTTGCAAAAAGAAAGCCCTCCCTGCTCTGAAGTCCTGGGGTGGTTCCTTAGCCACACAGGTGTCTTCGTGATTCTATGAATTGTGGGTTTTTTAATGCTTTTATGGGTGTTTTGTATCACACCTTTGTTACTTTTACAAATGAGGGTGAACATACACAACACAACTTCCTCTTCCTATTTTCCCCACAACATCAACTCTGTGAAGTGGGTTCGCTGAGAGAAGGGACTGGCCCAAAAGTTACCTAAGGTGGTACTAGAACTCGCTGTCACCTGGTCTTTGGCCCAAAATCACCCAGCCAGCTTTCATGCCTAAGGCTGTACTAGAACTCACCATCCCTTTGTGATTGATTCAGTCACCCAATTGACTTAGATGTCTAAGGTGGCACTAGAACTTACTGTCTCCTAGTGATTCGACAGAGTTACCCAGCAGGCTTTCATATCTATGGCGGGTCTAGAACTCTCCATCTGCTGATTATTGGCCCAAAGTCACCCCAATGGTTTTCATGCCTGAGGCGGGACTAGAACTCACTGTCTTCTGCTTTCTAGCCTGGTACTTTCACCACTAGACCAGGGGTCTGCAACCTTAAACACTCGAATAGCCATTTGGACCCATTTCCCACAAAAAAGAAAACAACAGGACATAACCTGGGTGGGCGTGGCCAACTCAAAGTCACTCCCACCCAGTCACATGATCCCCCAGCCATGCCTACCCAGGTTTTGTGACTCCCGGTGTTTTCTGTGGGAAACAGGTCTCTCTGTATCCATCCATCCATCTATCCATGCTCTCCTGCCCAGCTTCACGTGACGTGTGAATCCAACCACTTGGGCTGTAGAGGGGGAGTGGAGGCTGGCAGGCAAAGCCAAGTCTTGGAGATCCACGCAAAATAAGACAACTCTAACCTAGATCCTGTCGGGGAGATACCCCCCTTCCCTCTCCCTCTCTCCCCCCGCAGTGGGGGCCCGGGCGGGCCGATGGCAGCTCCCTCCTTGGAGGCGGCCAGCAAGCAAATAAATGTGCCGCTCTGACTGGGAGGCGGTGGCGTGGAACCCCTCCTCTGGCTGGCGAGAGCGGAGCAGGCAGGGCACCTATCTTTACTGCCGCCACCACCACGATGCCGATGGCCAACCTCTATATGCAGGTCGGAAGCAGTGGCGCTGCCGAGGGGCTCCTTCAGCCGCTGCGCCTTGTGGGGAACCCCAGCAGGATCTCCTCACTCAGCCCTGGGAAGGTGCCGGTGCCACAGTGTTCCCTATCAGCTGGCAAGGTGGCGGCGCAACACCTCCCAGGTGGAGGGAGGCCGAGGGGCGGGCGCCCCTCCACCGGCTCCGGGAGAGAGGGCTCAGACATCTGGAGGCAGGCACCACGGCAGGTGGGACAGAGCTGGCAGGGATGCGCAAACCAAATGTTTGGAGCTGCTCTCGGCTGAGTTTGCAAGTGGTCTCAGCGGAGCCTCTTAGTGGGGAGGGAGACCCTGGCCTGTTTGGTTCGCTTCAGTGCGGGGTGGGAATCCATGCCTTTGCTCCTGCTCTGGAATATGGAGCGAGTCTCCATCCCCTGCCGTCGCCCTTACCTTCTCAGGCTAGGCGAGGAGTGACGGAGAGGGCGAGGGACGGGGCCAGCCAGTGTGGGATCACCCGATGGAGCCGCAGCAGAGGGACGAAAGAGTTGCATGCAGCTCCGGAGCCGCGGGTTGCCAACATCCGCATTAGACCAATCATGAAGAAGACACCATGATGAGACTTTTAACTGTCTTCTGCAACCATTCCAAGGCTCCAGAATCTGATAAAGGCTATTCTCTCCACCCTGGTCAATTATTAAAACCAGGCATTAATAAGATTAAAGTGAAAAATCTTCAAACCTTCCTTCTCCCCCCCATCATCATCTCAAGAAGAAAGATAGTAAATGGGTACAGATAGTCCTCAACTTAGAACCATTCACTCAGTGATTGTCTGAGGTTACAGTAGCACTGAAAAAAATGATATAACCATTTTTCACACTTAAGGACCATTGCATGGTCGTGTGTAGAGATATGAAGGCCCCCTCAAAAAACCCGGAAAAATTAGGAAAAAAACTGGGGTTTTTCCTGTTTTTTTCCTGAAGGTTTTTTTTGTTTTTTTCCAAAAAATTGGAAAAATGGAAAAAAAACCATTGTGGAATATTTTATTTTAACATGATGAATAAAATATTTTAAGACAGGGTGTTCAAATATTTTCCAAATCATTTCTAAAAAAAAAGTATGATATCACATTATTCTAATTTCTGTGCACTGAGTGAGGACAAGCAAGTCCTGGGTAACAAACTGAACCCTCCAATGCAACAACAGTATGCATTTCTTCCTTTAGGAGGTGCTGCTATTGTAACAAGAAAAAGGTTTCAGTTTTGCTTTTGCATGTTAGTGGGTGTGTTTGGTTGGTTCTGTCCTCTTCACTAGGCCTCAAAAGCATTGGAAGAAAATACAGAGCAACAAAAAGGACCTGTGCTGAATGAAGGGACTTATGAGAATGGGGTTTTTATTTTTATTTAATACTGTGGAGAGGAAATAAGAAAAATTGTTACTTTTGGTTTTGAAAATTGTTTTGTGGAGGCTTTTTGGCTGTTCCACATAAAGTAATAAGCAGTTCAGGAGATTGTTGCTCCCTTTGTTACAATTACAAATAAATATTATAAAAAAGTAAATCCTGTTTGTGATAATTGTTTGGCTACACTATATTTTTAATATGCTAGTTGTGATAGTGTTATGCCAAGTCAAATTGTCCATAGTCATATTTTATGTTCCTAAAGTAACAGAATGACTTTCAATCTTAAAAAGACAAAAAAGTGCTAATGTAACATTTTTTTCAATTTTTCCGAAAATTTCTGTTTCCCCCCAGGAAAAAACGGGAAAAAAACGGAAAATTTACATCTTTAGTCATGTGATCAAAATTTGGACGCTTGGCAACTGATTCATATTTATGACTGTTGCAATGACCCGGGGTCCTGTGATCCCCTTTTGCGATCTTCTGACAAGCACAGTCAATGGGGAAGCCAGATTCACTTAACCATGTAACTTAACAACTGCAGTGATTCACTTCATAATGGTGGCAAAAAGTAAAATGAGGCAAAACTCACTTCACAACTGCCTTGCTTAGCAATGGAAATTTGGGGCTCTATTGTGGTCATAAGGCGAGGACCACTTGTACTAGGAGCAATGTGGAGCTGTGATTCACTTGAAGGCAGCAAATTTGCTAGGGATCACCCCATCACTCCCTAAATTCAGTTGTGGGTCAAAGCGAAGGTACTATAGTAAGATAATCTTTATTGTCACTTTCCTGTGTACACAATCACACACATTGAAATGTTGATGCCTGCTCTCAAAAGATAGGTAGGTACATAGGCAAACAGATTAGAGATAGGTAGATAGGATAGAGATGGGATTAGAGAGAGATAGGTAGATTAGAGTGATAGAAATGGATATTAATGGAAATGGAAGATAGATAGATAGATAGATAGATAGATAGATAGATAGATAGATAGATAGATAGATAGATAGATAGATAGATACTAGATAGAGATTAGCTAGATAGATGCATACAAACATACTAATATTGCTGTTATAGTTGTGCGTGTTTACCTATTTTTCATCATCTTGTCTTCCTTTGTCTTGCTTAGTAACACCTTTGTCCTCGAATACTGTGGAGAAGTCTTGGATCACAAAGAATTCAAAACTCGAGTGAAGGAATATGCCCGAAGCAAGAACATCCATTATTATTTCATGGCCTTGAAAAACGATGAGGTGAGCATTCGTTGTAAAAAATTATAGCTGATAACTTTCTATAAATTACCCTCGACTTACGACCATTCATTTAGTGACTGTTTGCAGTCACAATGGCTCTTGTTTATATGTTTTACTTTAGTTAATTTGGTACAGGTTGTCCTCGCCTTACCACACCTGAGTGACAGTTCAAAGTTACAACAGCTCCAAAAAAAATGACATGATCAGTCCTCGCACTTACAACCGCCTCCACATTCACACACTGTCATGCGATCAAAATTTGTGTGCTTGGCAACTGGCTCGTATTTATGACAGTTGCCCCCACTTGGCACCCGGTGTGTTATCTATGGCTTGCAGTGCCTGTGGGTCCATTGCAATGGAAATTCTAGCAATGGAAATTCTATTAAGGTCGTAAATCGAGGCCTGCATTTATAGAGAACCTCTGGACAGTAGCAGTAGCTGCTGTTTTTTTACAATGGAACCAGCATAGTAGCTCACATACCTGTGTGTGTTTTTGTATGTTTTGTTCATTTTTTTTATCCCCCTTTTTTTTAAAGAGGTACAGGTAGTCCTTGTTTAACCACAATAATTTGGAGATACTCCTCACCAAGCGACGCTGTCATAAAAATGTGATGTCACGTGACTCATGGCAGGAGTTCCAGGACTTCCGGTTGCCGTTGTTAAACAAAACCTGCATGGTTCTTAAGCGAGGACATCTCGTGACTGAGACTTGCGATTTCCCGCTGGCTTTGCTTGAAGGAAACCAGCAGGAAAGGCCACAAATCAGCCATCAGTCCCACTTCTTCGGCTCCATCGTAACTTTGAACGGTCACGGAACAAGTGGTCGTTAAAACGAGCACTGGCTCTGTAGCGATTTCCTTTCCCTTTTCAGATAATCGACGCCACGCAAAAAGGGAACTGTTCTCGTTTCATGAACCACAGCTGTGAACCAAATTGTGAGACACAGAAGGTGAGTCTTGGAACAAGGATGTGGGCACAGCTTTGCTTTTCTCCTGCAGACTGACATTTTCAAGAGAATTATTTTTAAATGAAAGTAGATGACCAACCTGGGGGGCAACTCACAACCTGGATTTTAAGTTCCAGTGGTTGTGTGTCCCCCTGCTCCCCTTTTTTGGGGTGTGACAGTCCCTTAGCTGTATATATGTTCATATAAACATATATCTTTTGGCAGCCTGAAACCAAGTATTTCAAAGCAACCATGATTTCTAGCACACTTAAAAATTGCTGCAGTTATAAAGTTGCAGTTTAATCCTATTGTCCTCTTTTGTCCCCATTCCCCCCCTTCCTCTGTTTTAGTGGACAGTGAATGGCCAGTTGAGGGTGGGCTTTTTCACCACCAAGCTAGTAACTTCCGGCTCGGAGCTAACCTTCGACTACCAGTTCCAGCGATACGGGTGGGTGTTGCTTCCTTGTTTCATCACATTTCTTTGGTGCAGGAAGAGCTGTAGTACTTTCCAGGTCATCATCTTGAAAATATTCCAACATTCTTGCAGAGAATAAATTGAACTCTGTGATATATTTGAGAGTGCAGCTGATTAGTTTGGAGAATCTGGTCTTTCCATCTTCTTGTTAAATCTCTTTTTAATAGAGGGTGGGAAGGAGGGGAGAAGGAAGGAGGGGGAGGGGAAGGGACTTGGATGGATGGGAGGGTGGAAGGAAAGGAAGACGGGAGGGAGGGAAAGAGGAGAGGGGAGGGAGGGAGGAAAGGGAGATGGAAGGAAAGGGAGGGGAAGATTGGAGGAAGGAAGGTGGAAGAGAGGGAAAGGAAGGGAGGAGGAAGTCAGTTGTCCTTAAAATTTGACTATCTTGAATGTGAGAATAAGAAACTTGCACGGTACATGGTGTTGTCTAAATGATACTGAAAATGTTTTAATTCAGGGTTGATTAGCATTAATTTTCTTTGATATTTACATGACAAGCTGTTCTGAACACTTTCCTTCCATGTGATGGTTTCATAAGACACTTTTTTGAATTGTGTTTTGGTAGCTAAGGCTTGTTTTAATATCCACAAAAACAGACATAAGTTTGATTTTTAGAGTAAATACAGGGACTCCGCGACTTATAACCATTTGTTTAATCACCTTTCGAAGTTACAAAAGCACTGGAAAAAGTGACATGACCATTTTCACATTTATCATTTATGACAGTTGTCATAAATACAAGATAAATGGGGAAGCCAGATTCACTTTGCAACTGTGTGACTAACTTAACAACTGCAGGGATTCATTTCACAATTGTGGATTGATGGGGGGGGAGAGAGATTGAGATTAATGTGTGGGTGGACAGATGCATACATGTTGGATGGCTGCATCGATATATATACCGTATTTCTCGGAGTATAAGACGCACCGAAGTATAAGACGCACCTTAGTTTTGGGGGAGGAAAACAAGGAAAAAAGGCCTCTGCCTCCCAGCAATTTGCCAAACAGCAAACAGTACAGATGATATACACTGTTTGCTGTGTATTTCTGTGCATGTGTGCCTGACCCATACAAATAGCAAAGAATTGGAGAAATGTACATTATGCCAGAAAGTTTTCTTAAATGTAGTCACACTAACTGCTCCCAATTATTTAAATAGATCTACTCCAAGGTAACTCAGGATTTAACTCTAATGCTAAACAGGACACTGTTACATTTCAGACTCTACTTGTACAGAGCTGTTAAAATTAATTAAAATTTCTGGAAGTATACATTATTCTCTATTATTTAAAAGAAGATACAATAGCACTGGGCTTCTTCAGAGCAAGCATTTATTTTTAAAAGCTTCTTTATTTTGTTAAGTTGTCTAGATTTACAGGGGTCTCCAACCTTGGCAACTTTAAGACTTGTGGACTTCAACTCCCAGAATTCCACAGCCAGCAAAGCTAACAAAGCTGGCTGTGGAATTCTGGGAATTGAAGTCCACAAGTCTTAAAATTGCCAAGGTTGGAGACCCCTGGCTCTAGAACAATAATAAAGCAGTCTTTAAAAAATAAGTCTAATAATTTGAACATTCTACAGACATTTATAGTTATTCACTTACCCCCTTCCATCCAGTTCAGCAAAAAATAAAAATCTGCATGTCTTTCCCAGCTATTTGCCTTTGCAGCTTCAGTTTCACTTTCATTTTCCCACGTGGCAAATCAGCTGTAAATCGGGAAGTGCTAGTGACTTGCTTTGCTTTATAGGCTCTTCCCTCTTTGCTGCAAGCAGGTAAATTGCTGGAAGACAGAGGCCAAAGGGTGGGGGTGGGTGGGTGGGTGGGGCTACATTCGATGTATAAGACGCACCCAAGTTTTCACCCTCTTAAGAGAGGAGACCCATAACATCTCTTGCCTTTCTGCTTTTGCAGGTCAGGTAGGTGTAACTGGGGAAAGAGGGTCCTTTAAATAACATGGAGGGAGCCACCATGGAGGAGACCCTTCTGGGCCCCACCAGATGGACCTACTTAAAAGATTAGACCCATAACATCCCCTTCCTTCCTGCTCTGGTGGGTCAAATGAATGTAACTGGGGAAAGACAGTCCTTCAAGCAACAGGGAGGGAGCCACCACTGAGAAGGCCCTTCTTCTGGGCCCCACCAGATGGATCTCCTTTAGAAAAGGGATTATAACATCTCCTGCCTCTCTGCTCAGTTGGGTTGGGTAGATATGACTGGGAATATATGCCATAGAGCCATTCTGCATATGGGTCCCATGCAGGGGTGAAATCCAGCAGGTTCTGACAGGTTCTGGAGAACCGATAGCGGAAATTTTGACTAGTTCGGAGAACCGGTAAATACCACCTCTGGCTGGCCCCAGAGATTTTGCAATATCCTTCCCCTGCCACGCCCACCAAGCCACACCACGCCCAGCCCACAGAACCAATAGTAAAAAAAATTGGATTTCACCACAGGTAAGGTGTGTCTTATACTCCGAAAAATACGGTAGGTAGAATTATATTCATATTGGATGGATGGATGGATGGATGGAGAGAGAGAAAGATGAGATGAAGCCTGTTTCAATCCCTCACTGTTGTGATGTGTGTTTCCAACAGCAAAGAAGCCCAGAAATGTTTCTGTGGCTCCACCAACTGTCGGGGTTACCTGGGCGGAGAGAACCGGGTCAGCATTCGTGCTGCGGGAGGCAAAATGAAAAAGGAGCGGTCGCGTAAAAAAGATTCGGTAAGCATTGAAGCAGTGGATGGGGCAGGGCGGTTCTTTTAAAAGAACGGGCCGCTCGGGTGATTGCTTTGGAAGCCCCTGGACATCCCACAATTCCCCAAAGCTGTGAAGGGCGTTCTTGTCACCCTCTTTGGCCCAAGAGAGGACTGAGGTGTTTGCTATAGCACTTAAGATCTCAGTCCTGTTGGGTAGCTTTGTAGTTCTTTTGTGCTGCTGCCCTCCATATGCACCAAAGCCCTAAAGCCTAATTGTTACATTGGGATAGTGTAGACCCGTTAGTTCACTGTGATGCTTTCTCCTATGCTCTTCCTCCTGTAAGCGTAGATCTGTATCTCTGTGGCCGCTACTGCAAAAAGCAACGCTCTGCAGCTTTAGACCCATGGTTCTCAAATGTAAATATACATTGCTTAATGGTGTAAAGTTGTAAACCGCTTAGAGAGTGCTTCCACTTTGAGGCGGTATATAAATCTCATAAATAAATAAATAATAAATAAATAAATAAATAAATAAATAAATAAATAAATAAATAAATAAACTTTAACAGGACCAGACTCCAACTGCCAGAATCCCCCAGTCAAGATGCTTTAAGAGGGGTGGGCTTCAACTCCCAGAATCCCCCAGCTGGCATGCTTTAAGAGGGGAGGACTTCCACTCCCAGAATCCCCCAGCCGGCATGCTTTAAGAGGGGAGGACTCCCAGAATCCCCCATCCCTGGATGCTTTAAGAGGGGAGGACTTCCACTCCCAGAATCCCCCAGCCGGCATGCTTTAAGAGGGGAGGTCTTCCATTCCCAGAATCCCCCATCCCTGGATGCTTTAAGAGGGGAGGACTTCCACTCCCAGAATCCCCCACCCGGCATGCTTTAAAATGGGAGGACTTTCACTCCCAGAATTCCCCAGCCGGCATGCTTTAAGAGGGGAGGACTCCAACTTCCAGAATCCCCCAGCCGGCATGCTTTAAGAGGTGAGGTCTTCCATTCCCAGAATCCTCCAGCCGGCATGCTTTAAGAGGTGAGGTCTTCCACTCCCAAAATCCCCCAGCCGGCATTCTTTAAGAGGTGAGGTCTTCCACTCCCTGAATCCCCCACCCGGCATGCTTTAAAATGGGAGGACTTCCACTCCCAGAATTCCCCAGCCGGCATGCTTTAAGAGGGGAGGACTTCCACACCCAGAATCCCCCAGCCGGCATGCTTTAAGAGGGGAGGTCTTCCATTCCCAGAATCTTCCAGCCGGCATGCTTTAAGAGGGGAGGTCTTCCACTCCCAGAATTCCCCAGCTGGCATGCTTTAAGAGGGGTGGACTTCCACACCCAGAATCCCCCAGCCGGCATGCTTTAAGAGGGGAGGTCTTCCACTCCCAGAATCCCGCAGCCGGCATTCTGTAAGAGGGGATTTCTTCTATTCCCAGAATCCTCCAGCCGGCATGCTTTAAGAGGGGAGGTCTTCTACTCCCAAAATCCCCCAGCCGGCATTCTTTAAGAGGGGAGGTCTTCCATTCCCAGAATCCTCCAGCCGGCATGCTTTAAGAGGGGAGGACTCCAACTTCCAGAATCCCCCAGCCGGCATGCTTTAAGAGGTGAGGTCTTCCACTCCCAGAATCCCCCAGCCGGCATTCTGTAAAAGGGGAGGTCTTCCATTCCCAGAATCCTCCTGCCGGCATGCTTTAAGAGGGGAGGTCTTCCACTCCCAAAATCCCCCAGCCGGCATTCTTTAAGAGGGGAGGTCTTCCATTCCCAGAATCCTCCAGCCGGCATGCTTTAAGAGGGGAGGACTCCAACTCCCAGAATCCCCCAGCCGGCATGCTTTAAGAGGGGAGGTCTTCCACTGCCAGAATCCCCCAGCCGGCATTCTTTAAGAGGAGAAGGACTTCCACTCCCAGAATCCCCCAGCCCTGGATGCTTTAAGAGGGGAGGTCTTCCACTCCCAGAATCCTCCAGCCGGCATGCTTTAAGAGGGGTGGGCTTCGACTCCCAGAATCCCCCAGCTGGCATGCTTTAAGAGGGGTGGACTTCCATTCCCAGAATCCCCCAGCCCTGGATGCTTTAAGAGGAGAGGACTTCCACTCCCAGAATCCCCCAACCAGCATGCTTTAAGAGGAGAGGACTTCCACTCCCAGAATCCCCCAGCTGGCATGCTTTAAGAGGGGAGGTCTTCCATTCCCAGAATCCCCCAGCCCTGGATGCTTTAAGAGGAGAGGACTTCCACTCCCAGAATCCCCCAACCAGCATGCTTTAAGAGGGGAGGTCTTCCACTCCCAAAATCCCCCAGCCGGCATTCTTTAAGAGGGGAGGTCTTCCATTCCCAGAATCCTCCAGCCGGCATGCTTTAAGAGGGGAGGACTCCAACTCCCAGAATCCCCCAGCCGGCATGCTTTAAGAGGGGAGGTCTTCCACTGCCAGAATCCCCCAGCCGGCATTCTTTAAGAGGAGAAGGACTTCCACTCCCAGAATCCCCCAGCCCTGGATGCTTTAAGAGGGGAGGTCTTCCACTCCCAGAATCCTCCAGCCGGCATGCTTTAAGAGGGGTGGGCTTCGACTCCCAGAATCCCCCAGCTGGCATGCTTTAAGAGGGGTGGACTTCCATTCCCAGAATCCCCCAGCCCTGGATGCTTTAAGAGGAGAGGACTTCCACTCCCAGAATCCCCCAACCAGCATGCTTTAAGAGGAGAGGACTTCCACTCCCAGAATCCCCCAGCTGGCATGCTTTAAGAGGGGAGGTCTTCCATTCCCAGAATCCCCCAGCCCTGGATGCTTTAAGAGGAGAGGACTTCCACTCCCAGAATCCCCCAACCAGCATGCTTTAAGAGGAGAGGACTTCCACTCCCAAAATCCCCCAGTCGGCATGCTTTAAGAGGGGAGGTCTTCCATTCCCAGAATCCCTCAGCCCTGGATGCTTTAAGAGGAGAGGACTTCCACTCCCAGAATCCCCCAGCCGGCATGCTTTAAGAGGGGAGGGCTTCAACTCCTTTTCGTCCCCTGCTGCTCCCTGCAAAGCCCACTCCCTTCTAGCACTGATGATGTAACTTAGTTGGGTAATGAAACATCTGCAAGAAAACCACAGAGCTCAGAGAGCACCAAGGACCCCCAGCTCAGCCCTGAGCTGCAGGTTTTCTGTGGTTGTGTACCTTGTCTAGAATTTCTCCTTTGGCTCTTCGTAGGTGGATGGAGAATTGGAAGCGCTCCTGGAGAACGGCGAAGGTCTCTCCGATAAGAATCAAGTCCTCAGTTTGTCCCGCCTGATGGTGCGAATCGAGACACCGGAACAAAAGCTCACGTGTCTCAAACTCATCCAGGTGAGTCTTTTGCTTGGTGAGTTGGTTAATCAAGGGCTGCTCATTGAAATTTCGGAGACAAGGAAAAATAAGACTTTTAATGGCCTGGGGGTTGGGAGTTATTGATGTAGGAAGTGTTTGGGATTCTCATTCTTTATTTAAAATGGGAAGAGATTTTCAGTAAAAGTGAATTAGATGCTATCATCATTCTTTGAAACCAATCAATCAATTTTTACCTGTGTTGTTTAGAATGGGGTTTCTCAACTGTGACTCTTTGAAGATGGGTGGACTTCAACTCCCAGAATTCCCCAGCTTTATAAGAGGGGTGGGCTTCATCTCAGTTTTCTGGCTGAGGAATTCTGGGAGTTGAAGTCCACACTTCTTCAAGGGGATCAAAGTTGAGAAACACTGAATTTAGAACAAATTCTTATCTTTCTGAATGGAGAATTCTGTAATGAAGAAGTATGAAAAAGTTGGCCCTTGCAAAATTACAGGCAGTCCTCGACTTACAACAGTTCGTTTAGTAACCGTTCAAAGTTAACAGCAGCACTAAAAAAGTGACTTATGACCATTTTTTCACACTTATGTCAACCATTGCAGCATCCCCTTGGTCATGTGATCAAAATTCAGATGCTTGGCAACTGGCTCGTATTTATGACGTGTCCCAGGTCACGCAATCTCCTTTTGTGTGTCCCAGGTCACGCAATCCCCTTTTGCGACCTTCTGTCAAGCAAAGGCAGTGGGCAAGCCAGATTCATTTAAGTGAATCACTGCAGTTGATAAGTTGTTAACAACTGTGGAAAGAAAGGTCATAAAATTGGGCAAAACTCACTTAACAAATGTCTCACTTAGCCACATAAATTTTGGACTCAATTGTGGTCGTAAGCCGAGGACTAACTGTACTTCCGATTATTTTTCGGGACGCATCCAAGGATTCGTTGTAGGGTTTTGGGCTCCCTTCCTAGATTGTAAATTCTGCCTTTGGAAAAGCCGTTGCCGAATTGGGCTAAGCGCATCGGTGCTGTTGCCTTAATACAGGAAGGGTTCCTGTTGTTGATTTTCTCACAAGCTGATGCAACATTATTTTAGCAGCTCCTCTTCCCTCCCTTCTCAATTACAGTAGGAAAATAATAATAATAATAATAATAATAATAATAATAATAATAATAATAATAATAATAATAATAATAATAATAATAATAACTTGAACCTCTTCTAAGGCTGTCCCCGTTTAGCAAATACCTCAGATAGCTACCTATCGCAAACACGTTGACAATACGGGCGGTCCTCGGCTTCCAACCATTTGTTTTGGAGTTACGACAGCACTGAAAAAAGTGGGTCCTCTCGGTTATGACTCGTTGTTGCAGCATCCCCGCAATCACCATGATTAAAACTTAAGCACTTGACATGTACATACAGCGGTCACAGCATCCTGGGATCACGTGATCGCCATGTGTGGCCTTCCCAGCTGGCGTCCAACAAGCACAATCTGTGGGGGGATCCAGAATTAACGGCCACGTGGCTGATTTAACCACTGCAGTGATTTGCCTAACAGCAAAAAAAAAGGTCGTAAAATCAGACGCGACTCCCTTAAAACAACTGTCTCTATTAGCAACAATTCTGGTCTCAATTGTGGTCGTAAGTTGAGGACTCCCTGTAAAATAAAATAGCTTTGTGACCAATGCCTGCTTTTATGATCTTTGTAATATCTCACTCTCGATCAGGATTAACAGAATAACAGAATTTGAAGGGACCTTGGAGGCCTTCTAGTCCAACCCCCCCTGCTCAAGCAGAAGAACCCTATAAGATTTCAGAATAACAGAGGTGGAGGGGGTCTTGGAGGTCTTCTAGTCCAACCCTGTACCATTCCAGTCCTGAGTTTGTCATTGCAGTTAGTTAAACCGCTCTCGCGTATAACCTGCTCTAAAATTTTCACTTGCTTATTTACTATTTACGCGCCTTTATACCCCATACCAAGATGTCTTCAAAGGCCAAGAACCCCACTTCAGATGAAGGATGTAGCGGGGAGCAAAGCAAGGCCGTCGACCTCAATTTAAAGATGAAAGACCTCAGTGCCCATGATGCCAGGAAGAAGATGGATGTGATAGAAAAAGGAGGAGGAGGAGGAGAAGGAGGAGGGCTGGCCTGTTCCACTATCCCGGCCATTTTGAAGAACAAGAAGATCAGAAAGGAGAATAAAAGAACACCAGAGATGAAGACAAAGACAGGAATACAGCAGGAAGGTGACACCCACACAATTGCACCCCATACCGAGATGTCTTCGAAACCAGAGGATTCCACTTCAAATGAAAGTAGCAGCAAAGAGTCCAGAATTGATCTCAGTCAGATGATAACGACCGTCAATGCCCACGATGCCAAGGAGAAGGTGGATCCGATAGAAGCAGAAGAAGACCTGGCCTGTTCCACCATCTCGGCCAATTTGAAGAATGCGGAAAGGGTCAGAGAAGCCATGAGTGGGTCACCAAGGACAGGAGAGCAAAAGGACCTCCCCCAAACATCTAGAGGCCGTACCAAGGTGTCTTCGAAGCGTAAGACCCTCATTTCAACGGAAGGAGGCAGCAAGAAGCGAAGGAGGTCCATTAGTCTTGATCTGAAGATGAAGATCATCAAAGCATACCGTGCCAGGAAGAAGATGAAGATCATAGCGAAAGAGGAAGGTCTGTCCTATTCCACCATCTTCGCCATCTTGAAGAATAAGAAAAGGATCCGAGAAGCCCTCAAGGTATTACCAGGGACGAGAAAAATTATCACAAAAGCACGGAAACGCCTCCTACGTCCACTCACACCCCAAACCCCAAAGACACCTGCAGAGCCAAAGACCCCCAGTTCAACTGAAGGGCGTAGCAAGAAGTCTAGGAAAACCATCAGTCTTGATTTGAAGATGAAGATCATCAAAGCATACGAAGCCGGGACGACGGCGCAGATTATCGCTCAAGAAGAAGGTCTGGCCCGTACCACCATCATCACGATTTTGAAAGATCAGAAAAGGATAAAAGAAGCTATGAAAGAATTACCAGGGACAAAAACAGTTATCACAAAACCACGGAAGGGCCACGTCCACCCACCCACAGCCCACACCATTGTGTCTGCAGACCCAAATCCCACCCTGTCTCCTCCCAGACCAAGATGCCCGCAAACCCAAATCTCAGCTGACGTGTCTACAAAGCCTACCACCCCCAGTTCAGCTGCTGGAAGTGGCAAGAAGCGTAGGACATCAATCAGTCTTGATCGGAAGATGAAGATCATAGAAGCGTATGAAGGTGGGAAGAAAGTGTCCGCTATCTCCCGAGAAGAAGGCCTGGGACATACCACCATCTTTACGATTTTGAAGGATTCGAAAAGGATCAAAGAAGCCTCGAAGGAATTACCAGGCACAAGAAAAATGATAACGAGGCGACAGAAAGCCGTCGTCCACCCGGTCACACCCCATTCCCAGGTATCTACAAACCCAGAGACCCCCACTTCAGCCAAAGGGAGTATCAAGAAGCAAAGGAGGTCCATCGATCTCAACTTGAAGATGAAGATAATCAAAGCACATGAAGCCGGCAAGATGATTAATCTTATTGCCCAAGAAGAAGGCCTATCCCGCACCACTGTCTGGACGATTTTGAGGGATAGAAAGAAGATCCGAGCGGTGATCAAAGGATCCACAGGAACGGACACCACCATAACAAGGCACCGAACGGGCCTCATCCACCAGACGGAACAACTGCTGGTGCTTTGGATTGAGGATCAGGTCCGCAAGAGGGACCCGATCAGCTTCCGTTGCATTCAGGAGAAAACGCGTGGCATTTTCGCCATGCTGAAGGAGCGAGCTGGCGAGGCGTGCGCCGAAACCTTCGACGCCAGCCGCGGTTGGTTTCTGAGGTTTCAGAGAAGATTTCATTACCGAAACATACCCACCAAGGGGAAAACCACAGGCCTTGACCAAGAAGCTGCCCAACGGTTCCGGGACGAGCTTGATAATGTCTTAGCGGAAGGGGAATATCTGCCCGAACAGATATTCAGTGTGAACTCAACCAGGTTATCCTGGAAAAAATTGCCAGAGGGCACCTACCTGCCCCGAGAAACCCAAGCTGTGCCTGGATATAAAACCTTTCATGACCGAATCACCTTGCTGTTGGGTGGAAATGTCGCCGGATTCAAGCTGAAGCCATTTCTGATCCACAAATCGGAGGATCCATGTGCGTTCCAAAAGGACACCCTTCCCTTACATTACCAATCCGATCGGAAGATTTGGATGACCCACATCCTCTTCGAATACTGGTTGATGACTTATTTCGTACCCCAAGTCAAGGATTATTGCTCGCAAGCAAGGATTCCTTTTAAGATTCTCCTGATCTTTGACAGCGCTCCGGGACATCCCTCGCAACTGGACAATCTCCAGGCAGATGTGAAGGTTGTTTATCTGCCCAGAAACACCAGCCCACTCCTGCATCCGATGGACCAGGGGGCCACCGCGGCATTCAAGGCTTATTATTTACGGGAGGTCTTGACTGAAGCAGTAGCCGCGATGGAGAAGAGCAGGGTGAACTTGAACGAGTTTTGGAGGCGGTACGATATCCTCCATTGCATGGAAAAAATCATCACGGCGTGGCAGGGTGTCGGTGTGACATGCATGCGAGGCATTTGGGAGAAGTGCTTAAAACGTTTCGCGGATCTTGTCAAGGACTTCGAAGGATTCAACCTTGCCGAAGATTTGGACAAAACAAACCAGAACATTTTGACACTCTCGCAATCCCTCGGTTTACAGGTTGATGCTGAAGCCGTGAAAAAGTGGTTAGCGTCAATGGAAGGAGAGCTTTCCGATGAAGATTTAATTGAACTGAGAGAAGAATTGTCAGCCAAGGAGATTGTGGAGGAACAAGAAGAAGAAGAAGAACAGGTAGACATGAAGGCAAAAAAATTCACCATGAGAAGATTGGCTCGTGTTTTCATGGAGGTTGACAAAATGTTATCAGAGTTAAAAATGATGGATCCGGACGTAGAACGTTTTGAAAGGGTACATGAGAGAATCCACCAAATCCTGCAGTGTTACCATGAAGTATACGAAGACAAAAAGAGAAAACAGAACACAAACTAAAATTAATGAGTTCTTTAAGAAAGTTAGTTCTTCTTTTCCTTTCCGGGGATTGGAATAAAACACCCAGTCAATTGTCAGCCCTCAGCTATGCCCGTGTATCCGAAATTTTCAAAAAGACTTTAATTTTCCTTCATTCAAAAAACACTAATTTTGCGGTTTATTTCTGAACAGTTTGATCTTTGCAGGTCCTGTAACTACAAAAATCAGATGTTGAATGTTTTATTTTTATAAAGCAAAATTACGATGGCCAGTTTTGTACTTGTGTAATAAAGCAACTTTTCGTACGTTGGGATTCAGATTAACCCTTTTTGTTTCTATGTAGGCTAGTTGTGTACAAACGTAGGGCTACAGTTTTACGACTTTAAAAATGTTGGTGTCATAAAGATATGCAAAGTTTTTGAAAGGTGGTAAATTATTACAGTGTATTTTTAGGGCAAAAGTATGTTGGAATTGTAGAGCTCTTTGAAGTGGAATGTTTAGAAGGTTATTAAAAATGTCCACTTTATGAAAAATAAAAAAAAATGAATACAGAAATCCGTAGTCAAGTCATAAGTACAATGGTCGCGCTTAGGCTGCTGCAATTTTCACTTAGTGACAATTTCACATGAGTTGGACTCACTAAATGAGAACCTACCTGTTTACGTTAAAAAGACTTCACTTCAGCCTTCAGAGACCTCAACGGACTTAAATATATATCTATATGCCAAGCCCAACTAATTATTTTTTAAACCGGCCTTTTACACAATACACAATACTAATGATGGGTTATTTACCAAACGATCCTTTTCTTGAATAAAATGAGCCCTACTCAAAACCTCAGATCCCAGATAGACAGGGTCTCCTGCTTGAGCAGGGGGTCCGACTAGATGACCTCCAGGATCACTTCCAACCCTATTCCATGTTCTATAATATCATGCAAGCAGCCCTTAATCACATTTCTAGCTAGCCTTTCGTTCTTAGAAGAAATACAGATATTTATCTGTATCGGTAGTGTTTGCTTACCGACTTCCTCATTCAGCGACCATTTGAAGTTATGACATCACTGCAGAATGAGTTTCGTGTCTGGTCTTTGGACTTGCCGCCGTCGGAGTGTGTCTGCAGTCACGTGATTGCTGTTTGGGTGGTTAACACATGTTTACAATGGTCACAGCGCCCTGTCACCCCGTGATCATCGTTTTGGGGTCTTCCCGGCTGGATTCCAACAAGTAATACGATCCATAGAGGAGCCAGTAGGAATTTTCAAATCACAGTCATGTGATATCTTTGCATAACGAACACCGTTACTGTTATTGTAAGTCGGTTGCAGTAACATCACGACTTAACTGCTTGTCTTCCTTTAGTGACGGAGTTGCTAATCCCAGTTGCCGTCAGTGAGTGAGTGAGCACTGCCTGTGGTTCTGTGTTGCTTAACCGTTGGTTTCTTAACAAGTTACAGGAAGTCCTCGTTAAAGGATTGCACTTGATTTCAGCAACTTGGTCGTTAAAGGAAGTGATCGATAAGTGAAACTCAAAAATTACAATTTTACTTCCAACTTCCCTGTAATCTACAGCGACAGAAGATTATGACCCCAAACGGCTGGGTGAGCTCAAATGGCAGGGAATGTTTTAGAGCTCAAGTCACAAAAGTGGGTAGAAGGACAAATCTTAACAGCCTTTTGGAATGCTTACCAAGAAGAGAATTGAAATTTGTACAGGTAGTCCTTAACTTAGGACCACAATTGAGCCCAAAATTGTTAAGTGAGACATTTAAGTGAGTTTTAGCCCTATTTTATGACCTTTCTTACTACCATTGTTAGTAACACAGTTGTTAAGTGAATCTGGCTACCCCATTGATTTTGCTTGTCAGAATGTCACAAAAGGGGATCATGTGACTCCTGGGACACTGCAACCGCCATAAATACACGTCATTGTCAAGCGTCTGAATTTTGATTACTTGACTATTGGGATGCTGCAACAGACATAAGTGTGAAAGATGATCATGTCACTTTTTTCACAAACGTTGTAACTTTGAACAGTCACTAAACTAACGCTTGTAAGTTGAGGACTCCCTGTATTTAGATTCATTGGAGAGAAAGAGAGTAAGCAAGCACACAATGGGGAATATCCATTGAAAGGAATACGCTAAACATTGCCAGCCACTGGAAGGATCAATGTAACTAATTAAGGTCAGAGAACTGACCTTGTCAACTACTGGATAGCATTTTTAGAGACTCACTGCAACTATAAAAGCTGCTCAGGAAAATATATATTTTTAGGTAACGTTCCCACTGTGTGGCTTGGGAAGGGAGAAAAGCCAATCGGGCACAAGACAATGCCTACTAACTAACTGTAATGGCAGACACATGACAGATGGAGTGATGGTCGTAACTGTGAGCATTGGTGCAAAGTGGCTTTTTCGTCAGTCGTAGCCACAACCAGTCTCTACCCAAGGCAGAGAATTAAACCAGCTTTCCTAAATGAGGACAATAGATTTTAATAACTTGGTCATTTAATCTTTTTTCTTATGGGGTTCTAAATAAAATACCAGAATAAGCTAATAAAAGGGTCTTGCACCATGCCAGAGTTCTAACAATGCAGGATGGAAGGGCACCACCACACCTGACCCTGAAGGTTAAAATTCCCCTCCAGCCAAGTAGATGGGTCACTGACTCACAATACTACATTCTGTCTGGTTTGACTCTTTTGACCTTCATCCAGTGCATTGCCCTCTTCAGAACTGAATTGAAACTCTCCTCGGTCCAGTTTCCTATATAGCACACCGATTCTTGAACTTGGGTGAACAAATCACAGTTACCATGTTCGCTTAATAGCAATGGTCTGTGTGAAGAAGTGGTTGGTTTTCACCACACCCTTGAACTGCCAACCACACATTGCATTCAAGTTGAGTTGCATCTTGGGTTTAGCTGGACATTCCTCAATCTAAATCAAACATTGGTTTCCTTTGGTGGTTCTCCAAATGGGGCAACTTTTAAGACTTGTAGACTTCAACGGTCAGAATTCCACAATCGGCCATGTCTTAAAGTTGCCCCATTTGGAGACCCCTGTGATAGTACGTCCTAGGAGAACATCTGCTTGGTTGCCAACTTCAAAATCTGGTTCTGGAGGACAAGCTGAGTTTTAATTTAGATTTGATTATGTACTCCCAAGTAGAAGCAATTTCATCACCTGTTTTAATTGGATTGGATTCTATATAGATGGTCCTCGACTTACAACTACAATTGAGCCCAAATTTTCTGTAGCTAAGTGAGACATTAGTTAAGTGAGTTTTGTCCCATATTACAGCTTTTCTTGACACGGTTGTTAAGTGAATCCCTGCAGTTGTTACATTAGGAATATGATTGTTAAGTGAATCCGTCTTCCCTGTTGACTTTGCTAGTCAGAAGATCAGAAAAGGACATCATGTGACCCCCCGGGACATTGCAATCGTCATAAATATGAGTCAGTTGTCAAGTGTCTGAATTTTGATCACACGACTATGGGGATGCTGCAAGAGTCATAAGTGAAAAATGATCATGTCACTTTTTTCCACAACCGTTGTAACTGAACAGTCACTAAATTAACACTTGTAAATTGAGGACTCCCTGTATTTACATACATTGGAGAGAAAGGGATTATCAGAGTAAGCAAGCACACAATGGGGAATATCCATTGAAAGGAATACGCTAAACATTGCCAGCCACTGGAAGGATCAGTGTAACTACCGTATTTTTCGGAGTATAAGATGCACCTTAGTTTTTTGGGGGGAAAATAGGGGAAAACAATCTGCCTACCAGGTATTCATCTGGCTAGCGTCCTTAGTCTGGTCAGCTTCAGCACATTATTTTATCCCCTGGTTAGGGCTGAAAAAACCTTTTTTCGGAGAGAGTAACAATGAAAAAAAAGCCTGCAAGTGGTAAGAGCTGGGAAGATTGTTAGCACCTGGTTAGGGCTGGAAAAAAAGCTTTGAAAAAGCTGCATTCAGAGTATAAGATGCACCCAAATTTTCAGCCACTTTTAGGGAGGAAAAAGGTGCGTCTTATACTCCAAAAATACGGTAATTAAAGTCAGAGAACTGATGTTGTCAACTCCTGAATAGCATTTTTAGAGACTCACTGCAACTATGGAACACGGTTGTTAAGTGAATCTGTCTTCCCCATTGACTTTGCTAGTCAGAAGGTCACAAAAGGGGATCACATGTCCCTGGGACACTGCAGTCATAAATACGAACCAGTGGCCATGTTTTTGAAATTCGATTACGTGACTGTGGGGATTGCCCCAACGGTTGTAAGTCAAATGGTCCTAAGTCACACTTTTCAGTGCCGTTGTAACTTTGAACAGTCACTAAATGAACTGTTGTAAGTCGAGTACCTGTAGTCCACGTAGGAGCGGTTCCATCAAACATACATCCGTGCCGTAATACAGACAGGAATTTGAGAGGTCCACCCTGCCCTTGTCCTCTCCGAGAAGATCAATCCACCAAGGGACCAGCATCTGTTCTACAGATCAGTTGAGAAACTGGGTCAGGAGAGAGAGAAAGAGATCTGGCTAGGCCTTAAAAATGATAAATCTCACCCGGCTGATCCAAGTGATCTCATCCTTGTTTTTTTTTAACTTGAGGTTCCAAAACAGTTTGGTCAACTTTTTCCCTTCCCTTTTATTTATTTTTATTTAAAGAATACCCACTCTCAGGCCTGTCTGAAGTTCTTCTTGGAGTGCCACGGCCTGTCCCTCCTCTGGATCTGGATGGCAGAACTCAGGGACAGCAGAGGAAACACAGCCAACAGTTTGAAACTGCAGCTGGAGGTCCGTGGCTGGAGTGACAGGGTTGCGTCCTGAAGGGCACGTGTTGAGATGAACGAAGAGGGGAGACCTAGGTGGTCTCTGAGCTTGGGGGTTTCCGTATACGCATGACCCAACTGGGGAACATGACCAGTGCTAGAAGGGAGTTTGCAGTGGAGAGAAGAAGGAGGAAGGGAGGAAGAGGAGGAGGAGGACAAGGATTGTGGGGTCCTTGGTGCTCTCTGAGCTAAGTTTGCTTACAGACATTTCATGACCCAACTAGGGAACGTCATCAGTGTTAGAACGGGGGGTGGGGGGTGCAGAGGAGGAGGAGGAGAAAGGAAAGGACTGTGGGGTCCTTGATGCTCTGAGCTGGGTGATTTTCTTGCAGATGTTTCATGATCCAACTAGGGAACATCATCAGTGCTAGAACAGGGCAGGGGGCGGGGTTGTGCAGAGGAGGAGGAGGAAAAGGGGGGAAAAAACGGGGTCTTGGTCATGACCAAGGTAGGTAACATCATCAATGCTAACTGGAGAGACCAATGGGAGAGAAGCTTTCCCCACTTTCCTATTTCCCATGTTGCATCACGTCGTTCCATCTGAGCATTGTTTTCTTTGCTCACAATTATGCCGCTGATCAGCAAAGCAGCTGGTGGACAATGTTTTTAAGGGAGAGGGGAAAAAACACTTTGCAGAATCCTTTGCATAAATCGGATGCCAATAGCTCTCCTTCCGAGAACATTTTTAAATCCCCCTCTTAGGTCACACGCCCGTTTGAACGAGGAAAAACAGTTGGATTTGACACATAAGTAGCCTCAAGCTGAAAATTAATCTCAGATGAGAGGCCTTCGTTTAAGGTTTATATATATATATACTCAGCATTAGTATATCTTCTACAAGTTGCTTACAATCAAGAACTGGGAGTCATCTTTGAACTTCATACTTTAGAACAGTGTTTTTCAACTGTGGCAACTTTAAGATGAGTGGACTACAACTCCCAGAATTCCCCAGCCAGCATGCTTGGAGAGGGGTGGACTTCAACTCCCAGAATTCCCCAGGGAGCATGCTTTAAGGGGGTGGCCTTCGACTCCCAGAATTCCCCAGGGAGCATCCTTTAAGAGGGGAAGACTTCAATTCCCAGAATTCCCCAGCCAGCATGCTTGAAGAGGGTGGTGGTGGTCAGCATTCTGAGTAACGCATCCAAAGAAATGGGAACCCCAAGGCAGGAACATTCCTCAGAGAACATGTTTATTGAAGTCATTGGCACAGTCAGTGAAAACCAACTCTAAAAGTTTCCCACCGGTTCCCATGTAATTAAAAGAGAAAAAGTTTCCCTCCCCGAGTGTCACAGGTCACATTGTCCAATCAAAGCAGTTGGCCGGTTCCCTCCATCACTTCTGCTCCTCCTCCTGCCACCTGTTGGAATGATATTGGTTCCCACGGGAGAGCTCTTTATTTTGTCCAGGAGACGGTCTGGCTAGTTCCCCCTCATCCTCCCCCTATAGTCCATGGCAACTGTGAAGCAGGACAAGATGGCTTCAGCCAGGTTTGATTCAGAGTTGACAGGGCGACTTCAACTACCAGAATTCCCCAAGAAGCATGCTTAAGGGGGAATTCTGGGAGTTGAGGTCCACACAACATAAAATTGCCAAGTTTGAAAAACACTGCTCTAGAACAGGGGTCTCCAACCTTGGCAACTTTAAGACTTGTGAACTTCAACTGCCAGAATTCTGGCTGAGGAATTCTGGAAATTGAAGTCCACAAGTCTTAAAAGTTGCCAAGGTTGGAGACCCCTCCTCTAGGTCAGTGTTTGAGCTTGCAATTCGAAAGCTCTCAGTTGCCAGAAAACATGAGTGGTGAAACTTGCTTTTCTGGGCAGCTGGAAGGGAGACCACTGAAGGTATGATGCACTGCCACTCCTCTAACATTCTCAGGCATGTTCTAAACCCCCTTTGCTGATGTCTCTAGTTCTTTTGTAGGAAGCATCAGGTGTGTAGCCTTCTGATGAACCTCCTACAGTGGGTGACCAACATCTAGAATTGTGCAGGTGCTCTCTGAGCTGGGTGGTTTTCTTGCAGACATTTCAGGACCCAACTAGGGAACATCATCAGTGCTAGAAGAGAGAGGGGCTTGTGGAGAGGAGGAGGAGGAGGGGGAAGGAGATAAGGACTGTGGGGTCCTTGGTGCACTCTGAGCTTGGTGGTTTCCTTGCAGACATTTCCTTACCAAACTAGGTGACCTCATCAGTGCTACCAGGCTGAGAGACCACCAAGGACCCCACTGTACAACCCTGAGCTACAAATGTTTTCTTGTATCAGAACAACCTGGGGGTGGTGTGTGGTCACAATCTAAGAAGGTGTTCCTCCCTTCGAGGACTTGATCTGTAACCCAATCCCAGTTAACGGAGAACTGACCACCCACGTGTTGTGTCTGGTGACAGATCATCAAGACGTTGGAGCTCCTGCCCATCCCTAACAAGAACATGCTGGAAGAGAGCAAAATCCTTCCGATCATCCAGCGTTGGGCCCGTACCAAATCCGCCATCCCGCATCTGAGCGAAGGAGACGGTTATTCCAGCGAGAACACGTCCCGGGCTCATACGCCCCTCAACACGCCTGATCCGTCCTGCAAGCCCAACCTGGAGGGCGAGATGGAGACCCCGAAGAAGGTGGCTTTCCGGAGGCTCAAGATCATCAGTGAGAACAGCATGGACAGCGCTCTCTCGGACACGGCCAGCGAGGTGGAGCTCAAGGAGAACAAGGAGGACCTGGACCCTCCCGACTACCTGCTGACCGAAGTGGTGGACGAGCAGCCCTTGGAGCAGGAGACCACCAAGGAAGTCACCACAGAAGTCCTGATGGACACCGTCAAGGCTCCCACTGCTGCTGACCAGGAGGCGGAGCCCCAGGGGGAGAGCAAGGAGAGCCGCACCCCTAAAGTGGAGGACCCTGTGGCTGCCGAAACCCCTTCTCAAGACGAGGAGGAGGGGGTCTCCGATGTGGAGAGCGAACGGAGCCAAGAACCGACCGACAAGTTGATGGATCTCAGCGACTTGGCTACCAAGCTTCTGGACGTCTGGAAAGAACTCAAAGTAAGTTGGATTATCTGGTTAACGTTGGTAGTTTGGGCTTCAGATTTTGAAAGTTTTTTTTGTAAAAGCCTGTGTGTTTGGTTGCGTTCGCACGTGCAAGTTCCCTTTCGAGAGGAGAAGGAACGAACGAGTACCCGAATGGGATAAAATTAAGTCATAGACGTGCTTGGAGGCTTAATGCTTTGCCAGCATATCTACTTCCCATTTTGACCCATTTTAAGCTACAAAAATCTTCCATTTGGCTCAGCCATAGAACAGAAATGAAAAGCCAGGCCGTCTCTCGACAGGGGTCCTGCATAGTATAATTAATTAACAACAGATTAGTGAATTAATGATTCAAATTTGAGTAAACTGGACTTTCAGCAGGTTAATTTCCAACAGAATGGAAGCCCTTCTACTATAAAATGGATTTTTTTAATGCCAAAGTAGCTGTGGATTTTCTGACCAGTGCAGGTATTCCTCGACTTATAGCCATTCATTTAGTGACGGTTCGAAGTTACAACGGCACTGAAAAAAGTGACTCAGGACCGTTTCCCACCTTTGCAGCCTCCCCAGGGTTGCACGATCAAAATTCAGAAGGTTGGCCACTGACTCATATTTATGACAGTTGCAGTGTCCCGGGGAGGGTCACGTGATCCCCTTTTGCAACCTTCTGACAAGCAGGAAGCCAGATTCAGTTAACAGCCATGTGACTAACTTGACAACCGCAGTGATTCACTTAACAGCTGTGGCGAGAAAGATCGTAAAATGGGGCAAAGCTCACTTAACAATTATCAGGCTTTGCAACAGAAATATTGGGCTCCATTATGGTCGTAAGTCGAGGACTACCTGTAAAGTGAATTTTATCAGTCATGTGATCAAATTCTTATCTGTAGGACATCGAATCCTGCAAAGCATTTGAAGGATGTTAGGAACCTGTTTTGTATTTTCAAGAATAGCAAATAGTTTAGAAAGGTTCAGCCTATCCAGAGGGCTGGTGATGTTATTGTTACTGAGTTGTTAGTAACTTAACGGAGTGCTTGAAAAACCAAGGAAGGGAAAACCTCTGTAGAAAAAGAGAAAGATGTAGGGAGATTGGATCCTGTCTTTCGATTTTTAATTTTTCAGAAGTTACAAATCTCTATAGCAATAATTCTAAACCTTGACAAGTTTAAGAAGGGTGGACTTCAACTCCCAGAATACCCCAGGCAGCATGCTTTAAGATGAGTCGAAATACACTGGCTTAGGAATTCTGGGAGTTGAACCCCTCTTTAAGGTTGAGCAACGCTGCTCTATATAATTATATATATATATGTATATAGTCTAGAATATTGGTTATTCTGTATTCAGGGATCCCCTGTACCTATCATCCTGTCTGGATTGAGGTAGAATTTTTTGTGAGTTTGTGACAGGCTGCTTTCTGACATTAAGTGCCTTTAGGGAGAAAACTTCGCTGCTTAAAGTATAGTTTGTCGAACCAGAGGGGCTTTGTTTGCGCCATGGGTGTTTAGTTTGTGTCCCAGATTTTCATGTGTCAGCCAGGCTGGGCCAGGAAGAGGGAAGGGGGAAAAGAAGCTAGATCGGAAAGAAACTTCTATAAGCAGTTTAATGACGTTGACGCTAGAGAATTGACAGAGTTTGAGTTCGATATGAAGCCAAGGAGAGAAAAATACATATATTTGCTAAGATCATTTTTTTTTGTGTTTCCTTTTTGGGCTACCTCTGGCTCTTGGCTCAAATTTTGGCCAGCTCTGGAATCATTCTCAACCCAAGGTTACCATTTCAGACCTTAAAGCTAAATCCAGTTTACTCTTTTGGTGATCACATAGCTGCATTCAGAAAGGTTTTAAGGGGCTGATTTTGGATATATGGATTAACGAGATCTCCAATGCAGGATCTCCGTGCATTGGCAGCCATGTATCTGAAATCTTATACTCCCATATCCCCACGTGTGGGAATATCTTATATTGCCACATGTGGAAGATCTCAGGTTTCTCCTATCCGTTGTCATGACATTAAGAGTTAGCTGCTTCTGTCTGACTTTTCCAACAATTTGATGTAAGATCATTAAAGAGAAATCCAATCTAGAATTAAAGAGCAATTTCCCAACAGCGAGAACTATTAATCAGTGGAATTTTTAAGTTTTTAACAAGAGAATGGACAGCCATTTGTCTGGAATGGGATAGGGTCTCCTGCTCAAGCAGAGGATTGGACTAGATGACCTCCAAGGTCCCTTCCAGCCCTTGATTCTATCTTCTAAAACATTGCACAGCCATTGCACATAACATTCATCCTGAATGTTATGAGGCAGACACCTTGGCATTTCACGGTCCTTGTCCGGCCTGTGTGGATAGCTTTTAAATTAAGGGCAACTGCTTTGTGTGTGTGTGTGTGTGTGTGCGCGTCAATTTATGTTTGTGCGTGCGTGCATGCCTACGCACCTTCACAGCCCTACACAACAGTCGCAGTTTCTCCTGGGGAAAATGAATTGCTGGTATAAGGACTCCTGCTTTGGCCAGGGGGTTGGACTAGAAGACCTCCAAGGTCCCTTCCAGCCCTAAGATGATCCCTTGACCATCAGAGAAACATCTCTCTTAACTTGATCCCAGGTTGGAAGCACTACTGATAAACCACCTGTTTATCTTTTTTTTTTTGAACCAGGTGAAAAGCTAGGATACAGGTAGTCCTCAATTTACAACCATTCATTTAGTGACTGTTCAAAGCCACAATGGCACTGAAAAAAAGTGACTTAGGATCTCTTACGATCGTCACGGAATCCCCATGATCAGGTGATGGCAAAATCCGGACGCTTGGCAACTGGTTCATAATTGTGACGGTCACAGCGTCTCGGAGTCAGGTGATCCCCTTTTGCGACCATCTTGACATGCATAGTCAGTGGGGGGAGCCAGATTCACTTCACAACCGTGTGACTCACTTAACAACTGCAGTGATTCACTTAACCACGGTGGCACGAAGTGTTACAAAATGGGGCAAAGCTCACTTCACAGCTGTCTCGCTTAGCAATGGAAATGTTTGGGCTCCATTGTGGTCGTAGGTCAAGGACTACCTGTAGTCATAGGCAGCCTATTTTATACCCTTTTTTAATGATCCGAGAAAAACCCAGTTAGATGACCACAACTGAAAGCAGGAAGGTTTGTAACGGGTGGAGTTGTGTATGGAGCTTCTCCATCATCATCCACCAGGTCATGGTTGTCCCCAAAGGACTTTCTCTCTTTCGTTTTCCTTTTTTCTTGCAAACCTTTTGCTTGTCTAGGAACTGAAGAATCTTCTTGGGTGAGAAGCAAAACGTTTACAAAAAACAAGAAATTTCCAAGTTGCCCTTTGGAAAGAAAAGTACTTTTGGGAACTAGAGCAGGGGTCTCCAATCTTGGCAACTTTAAGACTTGTGGACTTCAACTCCCAGAATTCCTCAGCTGGGAGTTGAAGTCCACAAGTCTTAAAGTTGCCAAGGTTGGAGACCCCTGGACTAGTGGGTTGAGTTTGAGGGTCTTGGAAGCGACGTGCCGGTCATACCCTTCCAAGCCATCCCTCGGAAGCCTCCTCATGTGGGCGGGTGGGACTTCAAAGCCGTGTCCTCCTCCCCCCCCCCAAAACCTCTTCACCCGGAGCCCCTCGTAGTAATTGCAACCATTTCCATGCAGCTTCTCAGGGCAGCAAGGAGCTCCTTAACATCCCCAGCTGGCCCACAGCTCCCATTTTCAACTCCGTCCTCCCGAAGAATGGAAAAACCTGTGGAAGAGAAAAAAAATCCCAGCGAGATGATTGGCAAGCTGCCTGATGTATGAGGGATAGGCTGAATTCAGGTCGGAAAAATGAAAGCACAGAGGTGGCTAAACTCTTTGAGGCTGACGTAAATTTGGGGGCGTCCGGCAACGACGCTCGGGGAAGCACCCTCTTATCCCTGGCGGGAGAGCCGGATCGTGTGAGCTATTCGTTTTATTTTACACACCACGCGTACTTCTTTGCACACACCTATCGCCCTGGCCTTGGCATGTCGAGGACTTTGCTGGCGGGAATGCCTCGAACCCAAGCCAGGGTCCATCCGACACAATTCACCTCGCAAACCGGCACAACACACACACACACACACACACACACACGAAAAAAACCCCGTACGTTTTCAGCACGGGTTTTATGCACCCTTTTTCCCGCCCATGATGGGGAAAGGTGCATGGCTTTCCCCGTGCTGAAAACGGACACCGTTGCGCTAACAAACCGTCATCGCCTTTGTTTGCGTGGGCTCGCGCGAAGAGCCAGAACTGGGGATGTGTGAGTGACAGGTAAGTCTTGCATAAAGATGGACGAAGTTAGCCCTGCGGGAAAGTGCCCAACGTCTTTACGGTAGGGTGAGTAATGGTTCCAATGCTGGCCACCTCTCCAAATTGGCAAAACCAACAATGGTGGCTTGCCTTGAATGTTATCTAGGTTGGAAATTCTTCACCGCCATCCCACCATCCCGAAGCCCAAGAGCCAGTAGGTCCTCCATAAATATTTGCTTCCATTACCTACAAGCTATCAATTAAATAAATGTAGATCAATTGAGCATCCTTTAGTCATTATCTCCAGGTTAGTTTCATGTTATTTGCATTGGTTTATTTTCTGGCTGCGACTTGTGAGTCAGTGGTGGACAGTTTTCTTGGGGTTGGGCAGGCATTTGAGAAGGGGTTGGCTATTGTCTGCTACCTAGGGCTGAGATGAGTGAACTGGCCCAAGATCATCCCTAATTGGTTTTGTGGATAAGGCAGAACTAGAACTCCCAGTCTCCTGGTTTCTAGGCAGGAGCTTTAAGGACTACTTCTCAATCTCAGGAAATTTAATCTGTGGCTTCTCAACTCCCATAATCCCCCAGCTGGCATGCCTTAAAAGGGGAGGACTTCAACTCCCATAATCCCCCAGCCGGCATGCTTCTAGAGGGGAGGACTCCAACTCCCATAATCCCCCAGCCAGGATGCTTTAAGAGGGAAGGACTTCAACTCCCATAATCGCCAAGCCAGGATGCTTTAAGAGGGAAGGACTTCAACTCCCAGAATCGCCCAGCCAGCATGCCTTAAGATGGAATGACTTCAATTCCCAGAATCCCCCAGCTGGCATGCCTTAAGAGGGGGAACTTCGACTCCCAGAATCCCCCAGCTGGCAAGCTTTAAGAAAGGTGGACTTCAACTCCCAGAATCGCACAGCCGGCATTCCTTAAGAGGGAAGGACTTCAATTCCCAGAATCCTCCAGCCAGGATGCTTTAAGAGGGACGGACTCCAACTTCCAGAATCCCCCAGCCAGCGTGCTTTAAGAGGGCTGGACTTCAACTCCCAGAATCCCCCAGCCCTGGATGCTTTAAGAGGAGAGGGCTTCCACTCCCAGAATCCCCCAGCCTGGATGCTTTAAGAACAGAGGGCTTCCACTCCCAGAATCCCCCAGCCCTGGATGCTTTAAGAGGAGAGGGCTTCCACTCCCAGAATCCCCCAGCCTGGATGCTTTAAGAGGAGAGGGCTTCAACTCCCAGAATCCCCCAGCCTGGATGCTTTAAGAGGGAAGGACTTCAACTCCCAGAATCCCCCAGCCCTGGATGCTTTAAGAGGAGAGGGCTTCCACTCCCAGAATCCCCCAGCTCTGGATGCTTTAAGAGGAGAGGGCTTCCACTCCCAGAATCCCCCAGCCCTGAATGCTTTAAGAGGGGAGGACTTCCACTCCCCGAATCCCCCAGCCGGCATGCCTTAAGATGGAAGGACTCCAACTGCCAGAATCCCCCAGCCCTGGATGCTTTAAGAGGGGAGGGCTTCAACTGCCAGAATCCCCCAGCTGGCATGCCTTAAGCGGGAAGGACTCCAACTGCCAGAATCCCCCAGCCCTGGATGCTTTAAGAGGGGAGGGCTTCAACTCCCAGAATCCCCCAGCCCTGGATGCTTTAAGAGGGGAGGGCTTCCACTCCCAGAATCCCCCAGCCCTGGATGCTTTAAGAGGGGAGGACTTCCACTCTCAGAATCCTCCAGCCGGCATGCTTTAAGAGGGAAGGACTTCAACTCCCAGAATCCCACAGCCGGCATGCCTTAAGATGGAAGGACTTCAACTCCCAGAATCCCCCAGCCCTGGATGCTTTAAGAGGGAAGGACTTCAACTCCCAGAATCCCCCAGCCGGCATGCCTTAAGATGGAAGGACTTCAACTCCCAGAATCCCCCAGCCGGCATGCCTTAAGATGGAAGGACTTCAACTCCCAGAATCCCCCAGCTGGCATGCCTTAAGCGGGAAGGACTTCAACTCCCAGAATCCCCCAGCCCTGGATGCTTTAAGAGGAGAGAACTTCCACTCCCAGAATCCCCCAGCCCTGAATGCTTTAAGAGGGGAGGACTTCCACTCCCAGAATCCCCCAGCCCTGGATGCTTTAAGAGGAGACGGCTTCCACTCCCAGAATCCCAGCCCTGGATGCTTTAAGAGGGGAGGGCTTCCACTCCCATAATTCCCCAGCCCTGGATGCTTTAAGAGGGAAGGACTTCAACTCCCAGAATCCCCCAGCCCTGGATGCTTTAAGAGGGGAGGACTTCCACTCCCAGAATCCCCCAGCCGGCATGCCTTAAGATGGAAGGACTTCAACTCCCAGAATCCCCCAGCTGGCATGCCTTAAGCGGGAAGGACTCCAACTGCCAGAATCCCCCAGCCCTGGATGCTTTAAGAGGGGAGGGCTTCAACTCCCAGAATCCCCCAGCCCTGGATGCTTTAAGAGGGGAGGGCTTCCACTCCCAGAATCCCCCAGCCCTGGATGCTTTAAGAGGGAAGGACTTCAACTCCCAGAATCCCACAGCCGGCATGCCTTAAGATGGAAGGACTTCAACTCCCAGAATCCCCCAGCCCTGGATGCTTTAAGAGGGCTGGACTTCAACTCCCAGAATCCCCCAGCCCTGGATGCTTTAAGAGGAGAGGGCTTCCACTCCCAGAATCCCCCAGCCTGGATGCTTTAAGAACAGAGGGCTTCCACTCCCAGAATCCCCCAGCACTGGATGCTTTAAGAGGAGAGGGCTTCCACTCCCAGAATCCCCCAGCCTGGATGCTTTAAGAGGAGAGGGCTTCAACTCCCAGAATCCCCCAGCCTGGATGCTTTAAGAGGGAAGGACTTCAACTCCCAGAATCCCCCAGCCCTGGATGCTTTAAGAGGAGAGGGCTTCCACTCCCAGAATCCCCCAGCTCTGGATGCTTTAAGAGGAGAGGGCTTCCACTCCCAGAATCCCCCAGCCCTGAATGCTTTAAGAGGGGAGGACTTCCACTCCCAGAATCCCCCAGCCGGCATGCCTTAAGATGGAAGGACTCCAACTGCCAGAATCCCCCAGCCCTGGATGCTTTAAGAGGGGAGGGCTTCAACTCCCAGAATCCCCCAGCTGGCATGCCTTAAGCGGGAAGGACTCCAACTGCCAGAATCCCCCAGCCCTGGATGCTTTAAGAGGGGAGGGCTTCAACTCCCAGAATCCCCCAGCCCTGGATGCTTTAAGAGGGGAGGGCTTCCACTCCCAGAATCCCCCAGCCCTGGATGCTTTAAGAGGGGAGGACTTCCACTCCCAGAATCCTCCAGCCGGCATGCTTTAAGAGGGAAGGACTTCAACTCCCAGAATCCCACAGCCGGCATGCCTTAAGATGAAAGGACTTCAACTCCCAGAATCCCCCAGCCCTGGATGCTTTAAGAGGGAAGGACTTCAACTCCCAGAATCCCCCAGCCGGCATGCCTTAAGATGGAAGGACTTCAACTCCCAGAATCCCCCAGCCGGCATGCCTTAAGATGGAAGGACTTCAACTCCCAGAATCCCCCAGCTGGCATGCCTTAAGCGGGAAGGACTTCAACTCCCAGAATCCCCCAGCCCTGGATGCTTTAAGAGGAGAGAACTTCCACTCCCAGAATCCCCCAGCCCTGAATGCTTTAAGAGGGGAGGACTTCCACTCCCAGAATCCCCCAGCCCTGGATGCTTTAAGAGGAGACGGCTTCCACTCCCAGAATCCCAGCCCTGGATGCTTTAAGAGGGGAGGGCTTCCACTCCCATAATTCCCCAGCCCTGGATGCTTTAAGAGGGAAGGACTTCAACTCCCAGAATCCCCCAGCCCTGGATGCTTTAAGAGGGGAGGACTTCCACTCCCAGAATCCCCCAGCCGGCATGCCTTAAGATGGAAGGACTTCAACTCCCAGAATCCCCCAGCTGGCATGCCTTAAGCGGGAAGGACTCCAACTGCCAGAATCCCCCAGCCCTGGATGCTTTAAGAGGGGAGGGCTTCAACTCCCAGAATCCCCCAGCCCTGGATGCTTTAAGAGGGGAGGGCTTCCACTCCCAGAATCCCCCAGCCCTGGATGCTTTAAGAGGGAAGGACTTCAACTCCCAGAATCCCACAGCCGGCATGCCTTAAGATGGAAGGACTTCAACTCCCAGAATCCCCCAGCCCTGGATGCTTTAAGAGGGAAGGACTTCAACTCCCAGAATCCCCCAGCCCTGGATGCTTTAAGGGGGAAGGACTTCAACACCCAGAATCCCCCAGCCGGCATGCCTTAAGATGGAAGGACTTCAACTCCCAGAATCTCCCAGCCGGCATGCCTTAAGATGGAAGGACTTCAACTCCCAGAATCCCCCAGCTGGCATGCCTTAAGCGGGAAGGACTTCAACTCCCAGAATCCCCCAGCCCTGGATGCGTTAAGAGGGAAGGATTTCAACTCCCAGAATCCCCCAGCCCTGGATGCTTTAAGAGGGAAGGACTTCAACTCCCAGAATCCCCCAGCTGGCATGCCTTAAGCGGGAAGGACTCCAACTGCCAGAATCCCCCAGCCCTGGATGCGTTAAGAGGAAAGGACTTCAACTCCCAGAATCCCCAAGCCTGGATGCTTTAAGAGGGATGGACTTCAACTCCCAGAATCCCCCAGCTGGCATGCTTTAAGAGGGAAGGACTTCAACTCCCAGAATCCCCCAGCCCTGGATGCTTTAAGAGGAGAGAACTTCCACTCCCAGAATCCCCCAGCCCTGAATGTTTTAAGAGGGGAGGACTTCCACTCCCAGAATCCCCCAGCCCTGGATGCTTTAACGGGGGAGGACTTCCACTCCCATAATTCCCCAGCCCTGGATGCTTTAAGAGGGCAGGACTTCAACTCCCAGAATCCCCCAGCCCTGGATGCTTTAAGAGGGGAGGACTTCCACTCCCAGAATCCCAGCCCTGGATGCTTTAAGAGGGAAGGACTTCAACTCCCAGAATCCCCCAGCCCTGGATGCTTTAAGAGGGGAGGACTTCCACTCCCAGAATCCCCAAGCCTGGATGCTTTAAGAGGGATGGACTTCAACTCCCAGAATCCCCCAGCTGGCATGCTTTAAGAGGGAAGGACTTCAACTCCCAGAATTCCCCAGCCCTGGATGCGTTAAGAGGGAAGGACTTCAACTCCCAGAATCCCCCAGCCCTGGATGCTTTAAGAGGGGAGGACTTCCACTCCCAGAATCCCCCAGCCCTGGATGCTTTAAGAGGGAAGGACTTCAACTCCCAGAATCCCCCAGCCGGCATGCCTTAAGATGGAAGGACTTCAATTCCCAGAATCCCCCAGCCGGCATTCCTTAAGAGGGAAGGACTTCAATTCCCAGAATCCCCCAGCCAGAGTGCTTTAAGAGGAGTGGACTTCCACTCCCAGAATCCCCCAGCCAGAGTGCTTTAAGAGGAGAGGACTTCCACTCCCATAATCCCCCAGCCAGCATGCCTTAAGATGGAAGGACTTCAATTCCCAGAATCCCCCAGCCCTGGATGCTTTAAGAGGGAAGGACTTCAATTCCCAGAATCCCCCAGCCCTGGATGCTTTAAGAGGGAAGGACTTCAATTCCCAAAATCCCCCAGCCAGGATGCTTTAAGAGGGAAGGACTTCCACTCCCAGAATCCCCCAGCCCTGGATGCTTTAAGAGGGAAGGACTTCAATTCCCAGAATCCCCCAGCCGGCATTCCTTAAGAGGGAAGGACTTCAATTCCCAGAATCCCCCAGCTAGAATGCTTTAAGAGGGGAGGACTTCCACTCCCAGAATCCCCCAGCCAGAGTGCTTTAAGAGGGGAGGACTTCAACTCCCAGAATCCCCCAGCCAGCATGCCTTAAGATAGAATGACTTCAATTCCCAGAATCCCCCAGCCAGGATGCTTTAAGAGGGAAGGACTTCCACTCCCAGAATCCCCCAGCCCTGGATGCTTTAAGAGGGAAGGACTTCAATTCCCAGAATCCCCCAGCCAGGATGCTTTAAGAGGGAAGGACTTCCACTCCCAGAATCCCCCAGCCCTGGATGCTTTAAGAGGGAAGGACTTCAATTCCCAGAATCCCCCAGCCGGCATTCCTTAAGAGGGAAGGACTTCAATTCCCAGAATCCCCCAGCTAGAATGCTTTAAGAGGGGAGGACTTCCATTCCCATAATCCCCCAGCCAGAGTGCTTTAAGAGGGAAGGACTTCCACTCCCAGAATCCCCCAGCCAGAGTGCTTTAAGAGGGGAGGACTTCAACTCCCAGAATCCCCCAGCCAGCATGCCTTAAGATAGAATGACTTCAATTCCCAGAATCCCCCAGCTGGCATGCCTTAAGATGGAAGGACTTCAATTCCCAGAATCCCCCAGCCAGGATGCTTTAAGAGGGAAGGACTTCAACTCCCAGAATCCCCCAGCCCTGGATGCTTTAAGAGGGAAGGACTTCCAGAATCCCCCAGCCAGGATGCTTTAAGAGGAGAGGGCTTCCACTCCCAGAATCCCCCAGCCAGCATTCCTTAAGATGGGAGGACTTTAATTCCCAGAATCCCCCAGCCGGCAATCCTTAAGAGAGGAGGACTTCAATTCCCAGAATCCCCCAGCCAGCATTCCTTAAGCGGGAGGACTTCGACTCCCAGAATCCCCCAGCCGGCAATCCTTAAGAGGGGAGGACTTCAATTCCCAGAATCCCCCAGCCCTGGATGCTTTAAGAGGGACGGACTCCAACTCCCAGACTCCCCCAGCCCTGGATGCTTTAAGAGGAGAGAACTTCCACTCCCAGAATCCCCCAGCCCTGAATGTTTTAAGAGGGGAGGACTTCCACTCCCAGAATCCCCCAGCCCTGGATGCTTTAACGGGGGAGGACTTCCACTCCCATAATTCCCCAGCCCTGGATGCTTTAAGAGGGCAGGACTTCAACTCCCAGAATCCCCCAGCCCTGGATGCTTTAAGAGGGGAGGACTTCCACTCCCAGAATCCCAGCCCTGGATGCTTTAAGAGGGAAGGACTCCAACTCCCAGAATCCCCCAGCCCTGGATGCTTTAAGAGGGGAGGACTTCCACTCCCAGAATCCCCCAGCCCTGGATGCTTTAAGAGGGGAGGGCTTCAACTCCCAGAATCCCCCAGCCCTGGATGCTTTAAGAGGGGAGGACTTCCACTCCCAGAATCCCCAAGCCTGGATGCTTTAAGAGGGATGGACTTCAACTCCCAGAATCCCCCAGCTGGCATGCTTTAAGAGGGAAGGACTTCAACTCCCAGAATTCCCCAGCCCTGGATGCGTTAAGAGGGAAGGACTTCAACTCCCAGAATCCCCCAGCCCTGGATGCTTTAAGAGGGGAGGACTTCCACTCCCAGAATCCCCCAGCCCTGGATGCTTTAAGAGGGAAGGACTTCAACTCCCAGAATCCCCCAGCCGGCATGCCTTAAGATGGAAGGACTTCAATTCCCAGAATCCCCCAGCCGGCATTCCTTAAGAGGGAAGGACTTCAATTCCCAGAATCCCCCAGCCAGAGTGCTTTAAGAGGAGTGGACTTCCACTCCCAGAATCCCCCAGCCAGAGTGCTTTAAGAGGAGAGGACTTCCACTCCCATAATCCCCCAGCCAGCATGCCTTAAGATGGAAGGACTTCAATTCCCAGAATCCCCCAGCCCTGGATGCTTTAAGAGGGAAGGACTTCAATTCCCAGAATCCCCCAGCCCTGGATGCTTTAAGAGGGAAGGACTTCAATTCCCAAAATCCCCCAGCCAGGATGCTTTAAGAGGGAAGGACTTCCACTCCCAGAATCCCCCAGCCCTGGATGCTTTAAGAGGGAAGGACTTCAATTCCCAGAATCCCCCAGCCGGCATTCCTTAAGAGGGAAGGACTTCAATTCCCAGAATCCCCCAGCTAGAATGCTTTAAGAGGGGAGGACTTCCACTCCCAGAATCCCCCAGCCAGAGTGCTTTAAGAGGGGAGGACTTCAACTCCCAGAATCCCCCAGCCAGCAGGCCTTAAGATAGAATGACTTCAATTCCCAGAATCCCCCAGCCAGGATGCTTTAAGAGGGAAGGACTTCCACTCCCAGAATCCCCCAGCCCTGGATGCTTTAAGAGGGAAGGACTTCAATTCCCAGAATCCCCCAGCCAGGATGCTTTAAGAGGGAAGGACTTCCACTCCCAGAATCCCCCAGCCCTGGATGCTTTAAGAGGGAAGGACTTCAATTCCCAGAATCCCCCAGCCGGCATTCCTTAAGAGGGAAGGACTTCAATTCCCAGAATCCCCCAGCTAGAATGCTTTAAGAGGGGAGGACTTCCATTCCCATAATCCCCCAGCCAGAGTGCTTTAAGAGGGAAGGACTTCCACTCCCAGAATCCCCCAGCCAGAGTGCTTTAAGAGGGGAGGACTTCAACTCCCAGAATCCCCCAGCCAGCATGCCTTAAGATAGAATGACTTCAATTCCCAGAATCCCCCAGCTGGCATGCCTTAAGATGGAAGGACTTCAATTCCCAGAATCCCCCAGCCAGGATGCTTTAAGAGGGAAGGACTTCAACTCCCAGAATCCCCCAGCCCTGGATGCTTTAAGAGGGAAGGACTTCCAGAATCCCCCAGCCAGGATGCTTTAAGAGGAGAGGGCTTCCACTCCCAGAATCCCCCAGCCAGCATTCCTTAAGATGGGAGGACTTTAATTCCCAGAATCCCCCAGCCGGCAATCCTTAAGAGAGGAGGACTTCAATTCCCAGAATCCCCCAGCCAGCATTCCTTAAGCGGGAGGACTTCGACTCCCAGAATCCCCCAGCCGGCAATCCTTAAGAGGGGAGGACTTCAATTCCCAGAATCCCCCAGCCCTGGATGCTTTAAGAGGGACGGACTCCAACTCCCAGACTCCCCCAGCCCTGGATGCTTTAAGAGGAGAGAACTTCCACTCCCAGAATCCCCCAGCCCTGAATGTTTTAAGAGGGGAGGACTTCCACTCCCATAATCCCCCAGCCCTGGATGCTTTAACGGGGGAGGACTTCCACTCCCATAATTCCCCAGCCCTGGATGCTTTAAGAGGGCAGGACTTCAACTCCCAGAATCCCCCAGCCCTGGATGCTTTAAGAGGGGAGGACTTCCACTCCCAGAATCCCAGCCCTGGATGCTTTAAGAGGGAAGGACTCCAACTCCCAGAATCCCCCAGCCCTGGATGCTTTAAGAGGGGAGGACTTCCACTCCCAGAATCCCCCAGCCCTGGATGCTTTAAGAGGGGAGGGCTTCAACTCCCAGAATCCCCCAGCCAGGATGCTTTAAGAGGTAAGGACTTCGGTTCCCAGAATCCCCCAGTCGGCATGCCTTAAGTGCTATGCTTAGTAAGCATCAGATTTGCAATTTTCCATATTGGAAGGCACCCGTATCGGAATTAAATTTCTCTGCAGTGTGCAAATATATGGTCTCATGATTAAGATCTCCACTCTGCTAGTGGAAAAAACATGGATCATTTTTCATTTTGAAGGCGTATTAACCACTAAACCTTTAGCATTTTCCCCATAATTGGAAATTTATATAGATAATAGGTTACCATAAGTGGGATTCAACCGGTTCTCAGCAATTCGTCCAAACCATTAGTAAATTGCTTATGTAGTTTGGAGAACCAGTTAAAAATAAAGTGCAAGAGAGGGTTTTTCTCTCTCTCTCTGTTAATTTCTCTCCTTCAGTTAATAGCTCCAGTTAACAGTTGCATCTGGAATGCAACAGATACACACTGAATCAAGTCAAGAGAAACTGACAGGATTAGGGCAGGGAAATCCATCATCACCCATCCAGGGATGGGATTAACCTCTTCAGGAAGAAGGACAAGATTACAAACATTTTCATTGTGAAGAGTATTAAGGAACTCTTCCGTGATCAGCTGATATTCCCTGGAGTTTCCCAAGACCTTTTATAGCTGCTGCAGTGTTGGCTACTTCTTGTTTCTCTCTGGGGGAAAAGATACAGGAGGGGACAATGATGCAGCTTGATCATACAGGCAGTGAATTTAAGGCATGTGTGGTCTAGCCAGCTGTATTGCTTCTGCTGTGAAGCATCCAATTTAGAACATAGAGAACATAGAATAATAGAGTTGGAAGGGTTAATGGCTTTTGGCAGCACGCCTGAGCAGCTGCTCTTAGTTTCCCTCTCAGCTGCTGCCTGCTGCCTTTGCTTTGGGGTTGACTTTTTTTTAAAGGGGAATGGCAGTTTTTAAATTTTTTGCATTGTTTTAGTGGTTCCTGGCACTGTCCTTTTAGGGTGTACTTCCCTCACTCTTTTTGAAAGCCTCTAGTGATGGAGCACCCACAACTTCTGAAGGCAAGCTATTCCATTGGTTGATTGGTCTCACCCTTAGGACATTTCTCCTTAGTCCTAGGTGGCTTCTCTCTTTGGTTAGTTTCCATCCATTGTTTCTTGTTGTGCCTTTTGGTGCTTTGGAAAATAGATTGACTCTCTCATTTTTGTAGGAGCCCCTCAAATTTCCTGACAGAACAATTAGTGGAACAGCCTGCCTCCAGAAGTTGTGAATGCTCCAACACTGGAAGTTTTTAAGAAGAGATTGGATAATCATTTGTCTGAAGTGGTGTAGAGATTCCTGCCTAAGCAGGAGGTTAGACTAGAAGACCTCCAAGGTCCTTTCCTTGGAGAAAGGAGCTGAAGTGGTGCAGTGGTTAAATGCTGCGACTGCAGGCTGACTGCTAGTTCAGCAGTTCAGCTGTTCAAATCTCACCAGGCTCAAGGTTGACTCAGCCTTCCATCCTTCCGAGGTGGGTAAAATGAGGACCCAGATTGTTGGGGGAAAATATGCTGAACTCTGTAAACCGCTTAGAGAGGGCTGTAAAGCACTATGAAGCGGTATATAAGTCTAAGTGCTATTGCTATTTCCAACTCTTGTTATTCTATTCTATTTTAAATATTGGAACAGTGCTATTTTATTGAGCTATTTTATTGTGAGTTGGACTAAGGAGAAATTTCCTAAGGGTGAGACCAAGTTGGCCACGCCCACTCAGTCAACATGACCCATTTCCCACAGAAAACACTGGGAGGTGTGGCTGGGGAGGGGTCATGTGACTGGGTGGGAGTGACTGAGTTGGCCACACCCATCTACTCAAATGACCACCCACTCACATGACCACCAAGCCACACCCATAGAACCAGTAGTAAAAAAAATTGAATCCTATCACTGGATAATAGGTGGTCCTCGACTTACAGCCACAATTGAGAGTAGAATTTCTGTGGCTAAGCAAAACGCTTGTTAAGTAAGTTGGGGCCGATTTTACACTCTTTTGCACCACAGCGGTTACGCGAATCTGCAGTTATTAAGTGAATCACACGGTCTTTCAAGCAAATCGAGCTCCCCCCTCCCCACCTTGACTTTCCTTGTTGGAAGATGGCTGGGACGGTCGCAAAAGAGAGTCACTTGACCCCAAGGACACTTGAACCATCGTAAATATACGCCAGTTGTCCTATGATGGAGCGGTTGTGAGAGGACAAAGTGTAAGTCCTGTTTTTGTGTGTGTGCTGTCATAACTTCAGGCGGTCACTAAATGAATGGTTGTAAGTCAAGGATGATGTTTATTGTTAGGGTGCAGATGCTGTCGCCCCGGATCAGAAGTTACCAGGGGCGGGGGAACCCTAATTACTGATGCTCTTTCTTGAAGGCATCAAGGTTTAATATACAGGGTCTGTCCTGTTGACCAACAAGAAATAGCCCAGAAAGGCACAGAAAAGGGAATTACAGGTAGTCCTCGACTTACAACAGTTCATTTACTGACTGTTTGAAGTTACCACGGTGCTGGAAAGAGTTTTTCATACTTGCAACCGTTGCGGTGGCAAGTGACTCATATTTACGACGGTTGCAGTGTCCCCGTGGTCCCGTGATCAAAATTCAAACACTTGGCAACTGATTCATATTTACGACGGCCGCAGCATCCCAGGGGGGAGGTGATCCCCTTTTGCCACATTCTGACAAGGGGAGCTGGATTCCCTTGTCATTCCCTTCAATGGGGAAGCCTGATTCACTTAACAACCGTGTGGCTAACTTCACAAATGCTGTGGTTCACTTAACAGCTGTGGTAAAATGGGTCAAAACTCACTTAACCACTGTCTCACTTAGCAGCAGAAATTTTGGACTCCATTGTGGCCATAAGTCGAGGATTGCCCGTATCCCTTTCTCCACATTTAGGGTGGATGAGGTGAACTGATTCCTGCTTTCTGCTTCTCACTAAACCTGTTGAAACTTGAACCAATAAATAAATAAAGGCTTTATGCTACCAATCCAGGCAGTCCTTGACTTACAACCAATCGCTTACCTACCTGTCAAAGTTCTGACAGACCTACCTGGGGTTACTTACACCCTGGATCCGAAGTCCCAGTGGCCATTCCTCTTCTCCTCACATGACCACCGGACAGGCGCTTGGCAACCGATTCTGTGTTTATGGCCATTTCCAGTGGTGGGATTCATTTTGTCTAAAGAACCTGTTGGGGGGGGGCGTGGCTTGGTCACATGACTGGGTGGGCGTAGCTAGCTGGTCATGTGACTGGGTGAGCGTGGCTACGTGCATAGGGACTACTCAGAGGACTGAAAAATGAATTATGACCCGTCGTTGCACTTACGACCGGTCCTCACACTTACAACCATCCTCACATTTATGACCAGTTGCAGCATTCTTAACAACTGTCACTTATTTCACAACTGCGTTGCTTCTCTTCACCACAGTGACAAGATAGGGCGCAAAACGTAAAATGTGAGGACAGTCGTAATTGTGAGGACCTGTCAAAAATCACTTTTTCAGCCTTCTGAGTAGTCCCTATGTTTACCTGGCATGGCCAGGTGGTCATCTGACTGGGTGGGCGCGTGGCCAACTCGACGTCAGTCACGTCGAGGGGCACTTCTCGCCTGGCCTCTCGTGACTGTGGGGATGCTGCAACGGTCGTAAGTGTGAAAAATGGTCATAAGTCACTTTTTCCTCTGCCATTATAACTTTGAATGGTCACTAAGTGAACTGTTGTAAGTCAAGGATTACCTGTAGAGAAATACAAAAGGCTTCTTTGCTTGCAAAAAGCTGCCCTAAATACCAATGATTAGATTAGAAATACCTGGAAGCTGGAGTTCCAAATCAGGCAGGGTGCCGGAGCAGCTTGAGGAATTGAATATACCGTATTTTCGGAGTATAAGACGCACCGAAGTATAAGACGCACCTTAGTTTTGGGGGAGGAAAACAAGGGGAAAAGGCCTCTGCCTCCAAGCAATTTGCCAAACAGCAAACAGCACAGATGATATACACTGTTTGCTGTGTATTTCTGTGCATGTGTGCCTGACCCATAGAAATAGCAAAGAATTGGAGAAATGTACATTATGCCAGAAAGTTTTCTTAAATGTAGTCACACTAACTGCTCCCAATTATTTAAATAGATCTACTCCAAGGTAAGTCAGGATTTAACTCTAATACTAAACAGGACACTGTTACATTTCAGACTATACTTGTACAGAGCTGTTAAAATTAATTAAAATTTCTGGAAGTACACATTATTCTCTATTATTTAAAAGAAGATACAATAGCACTGGACTTCTTCAGAGCAAGCATTTATTTAAAAAAGCTTCTTTATTTTGTTAAGTTGTCTAGATTTACAGGGATCTCCAACCTTGGCACCCTTAAGACTTGTGGACTTCAACTCCCAGAATTCCACAGCCAGCAAAGCAACAAAGCTGGCTGTGGAATTCTGGGAGTTGAAGTCCACAAGTCTTAAAATTACCAAGGTTGGAGACCCCTGGCTCTAGAACAATAATAAAGCAGTCTTTAAAAAATAAGTCTAATAATTTGAACATTCTACAGACATTTATAGTTATTCACTTACCCCTTTGCAGCCAGTTCAGCAAAAAATAAAAATCTGCTGTGTCTCTTCCAGCTATTTGCCTCTTTGTAGTTACTTTCACTTTCATTTTCCCACGTGGAAAACTTAATCAGCTGTAAATCGGGAAACTGCTAGTGACTTGCTTGGCTTTACAGGCTCTTCCCTCTTTCCTGCAAGCAGGTAAATTGCTGGAAGACAGAGGCCAAAGGGTGGAGGGGGGCTCGGGGGGCTGCATTCGGTGTATAAGACACACCCAAGTTTTCACCCTCTTGGAGGGTAAAAAGGTGCGTCTTATACTCCGAAAAATACGGTAGTTAAAATGCAATTAAAACTATCAGCAGCCAACTCTTGCTCATAAAGTGAAAGCCTTTAGCAAAGAGGTCCTTTAAGCTCTCCAGGAGAAGCAATCCTTAGATCCATTTGCACCACTTAAAGATGCCAGCTGGTCTCAACTCACCTCATAAGATACCCTAAGGAAATCATCCAGATTTAAGGAAAGATCACATGCCCCCCAGAAAGGCAGTAAAAAAAATCAGGGCCAAGCTTGCATCCTGCCTCTTGGAAGTACACCCCAAAAGGACAGTGCCAAGAACCACTAAAGCAGTGAAGGAAGACCCCCTCCCCAGATAGAAAAAGCACTTGAGATAAGTTTTGTTGTTTTTTTCCCCCATTTGGCTGCGTGGCAAGATTTTTGCTCGCAAAGTCTTTCCTTGGAATCTCTTACATGTCTGAGAATTTCTTTTTTACTTTTCACACTTAGTAAACTTGGTTAAAAACCTTTCCATCCTGTCTCCGTGGAAGGAGGGACGGGAAATGCTTGTTGGCCCTTCAATGAGGACAGAAGGAATTGATTATTTAGGCCTCCCTGATGTTGCATACTTTCATGCAACTAACCATAATCTCCACTGGAACATGGGGAACTGATTCATATTAATTATTAATTATAATATTTATATTTTCTACCCTAGCTTGTAATATTTTTTAAGCAGGACTAACAGATTTAACTGCTACCAGTAGTCCTCAAAGTACTGCCACAATTGAGCCCAAAATTTCTGTTACTAAGCAAGACAGTGGTTAAGTGAAATTTGCCCCATTTTACAACCTTTTTTTGCCACGGTTGTTAAATGAATCACTTCAGTTGTTCACTTAGTCACAAGGTTGTTAAGTGAATCCAGCTTCCCCATTGACTTTTGCTTGTTGGAAGGTCGCAAAAGGGGATCGCATGACCCTCGGGACAGACTGCCACCGTCATAAATATGAGCCAGTTGCCAAGCGTCTCAATTTGGATCATGTGACTCTGGAGATGCTGCAACGGTCATAAATGTGAAAAAGAGTCCTAAGTCCCTTTATTCAGAACTGTTGTAACTTCGGTCACTGAGCAAATGGTTGTAAGTCGAGGACTACCTTTATTTGAAAGCAGCATTGCAGTACGTATATTAGGGAAGGTAGTATTGCAATGGAAGCATTAATGGTTTTGTTTAATGACATACACACATTAGTTTATGCATTTGTTTAGAAAACGTGTATGGCCACTCAACTCACTCAATGGCCTTACAGAAATAATATCCCCACCAACCACTTGACGGGCTGCATATCTCCCTGGGGTCTCCAGGTCCGTTGGGTAACCCATATGTTCAGAGACTTAGAGAAGTATGTCAATGTGGGCGCCTGTCTTATCTCTTCAGGGTTGATGTTCCACAGGGAGGGAGCCATCACGGAGAAGGCCCTTCTTCTGGATCCCAACAGGTGGACCTCCTTAAGAGAGGAGACCCATAACGTCTCCTGCCTCCCCGCTCTGATGGGTCGGGTGGATGTAACTGGGAAAAGAGGGTCCTTCAAGCAACAGGCAGGGAGCCATCATGGAGAAGGCCCTTCTTCTTGGTCCCTCCAGATGGACCTCTTTAAGAGAAGGGGCCCGTAACATCTCCTGCCTCCCTGCTCTGGATGTGACTATCCCAAAGGTGCTTTTTCAGGAAGCCATTGGACTTTTCTTCCTCTTTTCTTTGAAGATGTTTCGTTTCTCATCCAAGAACCTTCTTCAGCTGAAGAACAGAGCTGTAGAAGCTTCTTGGATGAGAAGCGAAACGTCTTCAAAGAAAAAAAAAACACAAGAAAAGTCCAGTTACCTCCTGAAAAAGCACCTTTGGGACAACCGTGACCTGGATGACTCAGAATCTCCATAGACTTATGGATGTGACTGGGAAAAGATGATGGTCCTTCAAATAGCAGGGAGGGAGCCACCACGGAGAAGACCCTTCTTCTGAGTCCCCCCCAAGTGGACCTCCTTAAGAGACAGGACTCACAAGTGGGATGATGATGTTCCTCCTTCTCCTCTCATACCTGGGGTTTAATTCATGACTTCCTGGCTTAATTCAAATCATGGTTTTCTTATCCATGCTAGCTCATAAACATACCCTGTATATGAGGTAGAACTTCCATGTCCTTCAACCAGCACGGCACATCTGCTGTGGATGATGGGTGTGCTTCATGATCTCTGGTGGGCACAAGGTTGATGAAAGATGAACTATGAAGAATTGTGAACAAGCTTAGATTTTGAAATTTGTGTTGGTCAATACAGTGTTTTTGACTTTGGCAAGGGTTGCATGTAGAAGAATTCCATTATTTCTGATTTTGTATAATCATTTACTCCGTTGATTTTTGTTGTTTTTATTATTTATTTGTTATATTGCATTATATTGTATTATATACATTACATATTATAATATATTATCACATTACATTACATTACAGTACTATATTACATTTCATATTTCATATATATCATATTATATCATATCAATAATATTGGATTGCTTAAATGTACATTACATCTGATCTTTACTTAGCCTTTGGTGTTTTTAATTGTAGGAGGTCTACCGGATCCCGAAGAAGAGTCAAGTCGAAAAGGAGAGTAGCGGTATGTATGCAAAGATGGCGCTTTTTGAAGTCTTTCAGACCAATGTTTCTTAACCTTGGCAGCTTTAAGATGGATGGACTTCAACTCCCATAATCCTGGGTATTTTAGTCCACCCATCTTCAAGCAGCCAAGATGGTGAAATGCTAATTTATAAGCTCACAGCCAGGGCTGGAAGACATATTGGGACCATTGTGGAAGAGGAGGAGAAGGGCCTCTGATTGATTGATTGATTGATTGATTGATTTGGATGGATGGATGGATGGATGGATGGATGGATGGATGGATGGATGGATGGATGGATGGATGGATGGATGGGCAGATAGATATCTATGGGTAGGTAGTTTATGTATGTATGTATATGTATAGATAGATGATAGATAGATGATGATAGATGGATGGATAGATAGATAGATAGATAGATAGATAGATAGATAGATAGATAGATAGATAGATAGATAGATAGATAGATAGATAGATAGATTAGATAGATAGATAGATAGATAGATAGATAGATAGATAGATAGATAGATAGATAGATAGATAGATAGATAGATAGATAGATAGATAGATAGATAGATAGATAAGAGAAAGTTAGAAATATATGAGAGAGAGAGAGAGAGAGAGAGAGAGAGAGAGAGAGAGAGAGAGAGAGAGAGAGAGAGAGAAATTAGTATTTCTAAACACTTAACAATCTTGCTGTTTATTGCTATTCTGAACTGTCCAGATAAGAAAAATAATGTGGCTTTTGAACTTGAATGAAAGTTCAGGTTTTTTTTTTTTTGTTTATTTATTTATTTTGCCACCCATCTCGCCACAAGGCAACTCTGCAGGTTGGCCAGTTTGATTGATTTTCCTTTGGTTTTTTCCCACCCCTTCTCCCAATTCTGGTTAGATCTTAGTTAATGAAATGTCCGTCCTGTAAACCACGTTCTGTACGTTCTGTTACCAGATCACGGGAGAGAGGCGGTGGGCCGAGACAACGCGGCCACCCCTAAAAACCAGAGCAGAGAACGGGACCCCGAAAGGCAGAACAAGGAGAAGAAGAAACGGAGGGAGTCCTTGTCCCCCCCATCAGCCTACGAGCGAGGCACCAAGCGACCAGATGACCGGCAAGTTGGGAAGGGTTCAGTACACTTTTCCTTTAACGTTTTCAGGTAGTCCTCAACTTGCGCCCATTCGTTCAGCGCCAGAAATTGTAACCACGCTGAACAAAGGGACTTGGCCGGCAGTGCTCAAAGTTATGACCGTTTGTTTAATAGGAGGGCGAACACAGTGATCCTGAGTGAGGAGATCACGTAGGCGCCTCACTTAACGACTGCAACGGACAGCCACTTTGTAGTCATTAAGCAAGGTACGCATGCGACAGCCTCACTCAACAAATAGCCTCCATTACAGTCATAGCTTGAGGACTACCTGCACTGGTGCATATAAAACAGGTTGAAAGGGTTTTTTAATTCATTTTTAAAACCTTTTTATTTTATACTGCCCATGCTTAGAAAAAAGCCGTCTTAAGAAAATATAGAATAATCCTTGTAAAGATTTTTTTAAAATATTAAAAACAGCAGATTGAAAAAAAGGAATAAAATGGCTAGCACCCAACAGGAATCAATGCTTGTGCTGGGAAGAATCAAAATTTTAAAATGCCTAAAATTCTATTTAATCGCTTGCAAAGACTGCATGGATTTTAAAATGTTATTGATGGGGTCCCTGGACACCAGACCTGCCGAAGGTCGACAAGGGATGATGGCATCACGAAACAACTTTTAAGCCAAGATGCTTACAATACAGCTAGTCCTCGACTTACAGCCACAATTGAGCCCTAAATTTCTGTTGCTAGGTGAGACTTTTATTAAAAGTGAGTTTTGCCCCATTTTATGACTTTCTTGCCACAGTTGTTAAGTGAATCACTGCGGTTGTTAAGTTAGCAACATGGTCGTTAAGTGAATCTGGCTTTCCATTGACTTTGCTCGTCAGAAGGTCGCAAAAGGGGATCACATGACCTTGGGACACTGCAAAGATCATAAATATGTGTCAGTTACCAAGCGTCTGAATGTTGGTCACGTGACCACGGGGACGCTGCAACGGTCGTAAGTGTGAAAAACAATCATAAGTCGCTTTTTTCAATGCCGTTGTAACTTTGAACGGTCACTAAACAAACTGTTGCAAGTCGAGGACTACCTGAACTATGGTGTCTGTTTAAACTTTTTAACAGGGCGGTTTGGTCTTGGGATACGCTGCTGGCTAGGCACTCGGGAGTTCTAGTCCCACCTGATTCGTCGCACGTGGCCATCTTGCACCGGGACTCTCAGCCCCGTTTTCTCTCTCTCTCTCCGCAGCTACGACACGCTGGCCACGAGTTCGAAGAAGAAGGTCCGTCTGAAGGACCGCAGCAAGCTGTCCACCGAAGAACGGCGGAAACTCTTTGAGCAGGAGGTCGCCCAACGTGAGGCACAGAAGCAGCAGCAGCAGCTGCAGAGCCTGGGCATGGCGTCCCCCCTGCCATACGACTCCCTGGGCTACGGGGCCTCCCACCCCCCGTTCATGGGGTACCCCCCAGGCTACCCCATGCAGGCCTATGTGGACCCCAGCAACCCCAACGCTGGCAAGGTGCTCCTTCCCACCCCCAGCATGGAGTCTATGTGCTCACCAGCCTCCTACGAGCCCTCACAGACTCTGGTGGGCCACGCCATGGAGCCCAGCCTGGCCACTTCGCAGTCTGTGCCTGTGGTCCAGCATGTAGGAGCCCCCCTGGAGGTGTCCACGCCCCAGTACGTGGCCCCGAGTGACCCTATGGTCCACCAGGATCCCGGCGTGGCCGTCTTGCCCGTGGCGGCGCCTGGTCCGGTCCAGGGACAAAGCTACGGTGTCTGGGATTCCAGCCAGACGACTGTGGCGGTGCAGCCCCCCTACTCTCCGGCCCAGTCTCAGCCCACCATCTATTACCAAGGACAGGCCTGCCCGACCGTCTACGGAGTCACCTCGCCTTATTCTCAGACCACGCCGCCAATCGTGCAGGTAATCTCACCAAGGTGAAGTTACGGCAGAACTGGTCTTCTGCCAGGGTGGTCTTTTGGGGGAGACGCTCAAAACAGGACTGCCCAAAGCTTGTTGAGACCATCTATGGGTTGTCCTTGACTTATGATCACAATTGAGTCCAGAATTTCCATCGCTAAGCAAGGCGAGGGATTCAGAGAGTCATGCCCAACTTTATATCCTTTTGTTGCCAGTGTTGTTAAATGAGTCACTGCCATTAAGTGAGTCATGTGGTCAGTAAGCAAATCCACCTTACCCCATTGACTGCTTGTCAGGCGGTCACAAAAGGGGATCACGCAGCCCCGGGACACTGCGACCATCATAAATATGAATTCAGAAGCGTCTGAATTTTGATCATGTGGCCCTGGAGATGCTGCAATGGTCATAAGTGTGAAAAACAGTCATAAGTTGCTTTTTTCAGTGCCATTATAACTCTGAACAGTCACTAAATGAACTTTTGTAAGTTGAGGACAATATGTACGCAGACTAATCCTTGGAAATGGCTCTTCCGTTTTGTTGTAGAGTTACGCCCAGCCAAGTCTTCAGTACATCCAAGGACAACAGATTTACACCACCCATCCTCCGAGTGTGGTGGTGCAACCCACAACCGCCGTCGCCACTATTGTCACAACCGGACAGCCCCCACCGATCCAACAGGTAGAGACGGGAGGAAGCTTGCTCATTTCATGTCAGACTTGCAAAATTGTTTTGCAGGAGCCTATGAATAAAAAGGACTCTTTAGTATGAAGTAGTAACAATGGTAATTGGATCTGGAAATTTAGTCGTTCATAAATTGAAAAACCATGTGAGCACACTACTTAGGAAGTATACTTTCACCAGTCTCAGTTGCTGTTGTTAAGCAAGGACTTTGTGGGCTGTTAAATGAGGACCTCATGTGACAGGAAGTTTCGATTTCCTGCTGGCTTCCCCGTTGACTTTGCTCATTGGAAACCAGCACGAAATGTCACTGGTGGCTCTGGAGACACTGTGATGGCTGGAATATGGAGTCGGGTCTTTAAGTAGTATTTATTCAGTGCTGTGATAAGTTCAAATGGGCGCTGAATGAGTAGTTGTTAATTGAGGACCCTTTTACAATGGTATTTCTGAACTTGACTGCTTGAAGATGTGTAGACTTCAACTCCCAGAATTTATTTATTATTTGCTGTTCTTATATGCCGCCCACACATCTTCAAGGGCCCAAGGTTGAAAGCACTCCCTTAATAGTATGTGTTTCAGATTACACTTCCCAGCAGGGGAAATATTCCTCAAAAGAATCCTGTCCTTATTTTTAAGTATAAAAACAGTAGAAATATTGAAGTTTTTGAAGATGATTGGTTTGCAGATTGACTCTTTTCTTCTCCTCTCCTCTCCCCTATCCTGCTTTTCCCTTTTTTCCTTTTTCCTTCTCTCCCCCTCCCCCTCCTCTCTCTTCCCTTCTTCTCTTTTCCTTTTTTACCTTTCTCCTTCCTTCCTTCCTTCCTTTGTTTTTCCTTCCCTCCCTCCCTTTCAGCCAGAATTGGTGGTGGCCAACAACCTCTTGGACCTTCCTCCTCCATCTCCTCCCAAGCCCAAAACTATTGTCCTGCCCCCCAACTGGAAAACAGCCCGCGATCCGGAGGGCAAGATCTACTACTACCACGTGGTCACCAGGTAAGGCAGGCGATCTGGCCTCTGATCCGGAAAGAATCCCTCTGGACATTTGCCATAACGGCAGGGCCTGTTCCTGAAAACCCCAGCCAGCACCAGGGGTGTGGGTTTCAGGTTTTGTTTTTGGGGGTGGGGGTCCAGGACTGACACCCCTCTTTGTGCAGGCAAACCCAATGGGACCCCCCCAACTGGGACAGCCCAGAAGATGACGCCAGCCTGGAGCATGAAGCCGAAATGGATCTTGGCACACCGACGTACGACGAAAACCCCATGAAAGTGAGTTGGAGAGAAGCTCCCCCTGATAGGCATAGCGTGGGTTTTCTGAGTCGTTCTCAAGTTACAGCCCGAAAGCTTAGCGACCGTCCGAATGCACAACAGACCCGGAACAGGGAAGACATGACCCTGATTCGAAGTTAAGCTTGATCAGAAATGGAGAAGCTGCAGATGATGGAGACTTTTATTAATACATTTATTGTTTTATATTAATAAATTAAAATACCGGTAGTAATTAATATTTTAAAAAGATAAGCAGGAAATATGTCGGCTGACAAATTACAGATAGTACTCGGATTTACGACGGATGCCCCCCAAAAGGTATTTCCAGACCCAATTCTGATGTCCTCCCCACCCGTTCTGCAATCATGGGACCCACTTTCCTTTGGAGTTGGGCAACATATAAATTTAATAAAATAAATAAATAAAATAAATAATGACTGTTTCCCCCCCGAAAACTAGTGGTTACTTCCGACTTCCGGCACAATTGCACCCTTAGCAGGCTCCACCACAAAGAAGTCAGAAAATTGGATCGTCATGTGGCTGACCTGTTTTATATGACCATTGGGACCTATGACCATAATGTGGAGACTCCATTATGGTCATAAGTCGAGGACTACCCTGTAGTGGTAGCATCTCTGTTTATTCCATAGGTAGTTATTTGGGTAATATAACCACTTGAGTTATAGCTAGGTAGTTAGCCCGGTCATAAGCTCAAGAAGAGATCCCAGTTGTTGCCGTTATAAGTCAAGGCATCACCTGAACACATTCTAAGTTACAGTGGGTTTTTATGACGAATGTTAAGCAAGTGTGGTCGTTCAGCAAAACACTGCTGTTGCTAAGCAGAGTCTGCATTAAGCGAATCCGTTTTTCCCAACGGGCTTTATTTTTTTACCGGAAACCACTGGCCCAAAAAGATGCAAATCACGGTTTGTGTGTGACTGCAGCACCATTGCAAACTGCCCATCAAGGTGTGAGCTAAGCGCTCAAAATACAGTCATTGTAGGTGTTTGTGTTGAAAAACGAGTCATAAACAGGTCTTGGGAGGTTTTGTCATAACTTCGAGCAGCCCCATCGTAAGCTGAGGATTATCAGTAATATCTTTGTAGAGAAAATGTAATTACAGAACTTCTCAGAGAAATCCTGAAAGGTACTCTCTAAACCAGGGGTGGCCAAACCGTGGCGCATGCGCCAAACATGGTGCATTTCATGATTACAAGTGGCGCATTGCATCCTCCAGCGGTGAAATGCTCCCGGTTTGCTTTTACCTGTCTGTCGTCAGAGAGCCGATCACAAAGGCAGCGTGACGCTCCGCCCACCCGCCGGGACACCGCCATTTGAGTTCTTTTACCCTCTGCACATGCACAAAGCGTTCTGTGCATGCGCAGAAGGTAAAAGAACTCAAATGGTAGTGTCCCGGCGGGTGGGCGGAGCGTCGCGCTGCCTTCGCGATTGGCTCTCTGACGACAGACAGGTAAAAGCAAACCGGGAGCATTTCACCCCTGACCTTGCGCCTACTTATTTTTGAAATGTCTTTTGAAATGGCGTAAATTAATTAATTGAATTGCATGATTGAGTTATTCCTTTTCCTCCCTTAAGCAAAGCAGATCCTACCCCTATCCCTATTTTACAACCCCAAATGTGAAAGTAGGAAGGTAAAAAACGTGCTTGAGTTGTATGGCGCATCTGAACTCGTCTATGAAAAAATTGGCGCATGGTATGCTTAAGGTTGGCCACCACTGCACCATGGGTCTCCAGTTTTGGCAGCTTTAAGACTGGTGGGCTTCAACTCCCAGAATTCCCCAGCCCAGTAAAGTTGGTGGGGGAATTCTGGGAATTGAAGTTCACCGGTGAACTTAAAGATGCCATGGTTTGCCATTGAACTTCAACCATCTGATTATCAGAACTTCCTCTTCCTCCTCAACCCCTCCCCTCCCCACTGCACTGATGATGTTACCTTCGTCTCAGCTCAGAGCGCAACCAGGACCCCCACAGTTGAACTGCAAATATAATATTCTGTGGCTCTGAATTTGCCCTAATGTTTTGTTTTTTACACTTCCTCTGAAGTTGTTGTTGTTACCAGATGCAGAAAAAAAATGGAAAATGGAAATAAAATAATAAGCAATGAAGTAACTCTGACTAAAAAGTCACCTGACAGGGGAGATGGACAGCATAAAAGGTTTAATAAACCAATAAATAATAAATAAATTCCCACAGCAAACCATCGTAAAATTTCTTGCTTCTCAGTTGCCTTTTCCTCTGTGTGGGAAGAAACCCTTTCCTTACTTGCAAAATATAACATTTTTTCCCCTATAATAATTCTCTGTTTCTGTCGGTCTTTTTCTAGTCTTCCAAAAAGCCCAAAACTGCTGAAGCAGACACTTCCAGCGAACTGGCTAAGAAGAGCAAAGAAGTCTTCCGTAAAGAGGTGAGTTTGTTTTCCTTTTGTTTTGTTTTGTTTTTTGTTTTTTATTTTTATTTTTTTAGTTTAATTTATTTCTTTTTATTTTTTGGTTTATTTTATTATTTTATTTTATTTATTTATATACTGCTGCTAGTAATTTTATCAATAACTGAAGGTGGTGAACCAACCTAATGCACCTTCCTCCTCCTATTTTCCCCACAACAACAACAACCCTGTGAGGTGGGCTGGGCCAAAAGAGAGTGACTTGCCAAAAGTCACCCAGCTGGCTTTCATGCTTCTTGAACTCACCATGTGACTAACTTAACAACTGCAGTGATTCACTTTTCAACTCTAGAAAGCAAAGTGATAAAGTGGGACAAAACAAATGTTTCACTTGGCAACATAAATTTTGGGCTCAATTGCGGTCATAACTTGAGGTCTGCCTGTATATCTTCTGACGGACAGGGCTTCATATCGCCTTTCTTTATTCCCCCCACCAGATGTCCCAGTTTATCGTGCAATGCCTGAACCCCTATCGCAAACCCGATTGCAAAGTGGGGCGCATCACCACAACAGAAGACTTCAAGCACCTGGCAAGAAAGGTGAGCAGTCAGCCCCTCAGGACGCCTCCAAGGCAAGCAGGCCTAGTGGTCCCCGCTGGGCGATATCTGGGCGAAGGGAGTCAGACTCCCAAGCCCAGGTTTTCTCCTTCTCCCGCTTTTCTTTTCTTCTTTCTTTCTTCTTTCTCTCTCTCTCTCTCTCTCTCTCTCTCTCTCTCTCTCTCTCTCTCTCTCTCTCTCTCTCTCTCTCTCTCTTTCCTTTCTTCCTTTCTCTCTCTCTTCCTCTTCCTCTCTCTTTCTTTCTCTTTCTTTCTTTCTCTTTCCTTCCTTCCTTTTTCTTTTTCTTTTTCTTTCTCTTTCCTTCTTTCTTTTTCTTTCCTTCTTTCTTTCTCTCTCTCTCTTTCTTCCTTCCTTTCTTTCTTTCTTCCTCTCTCTCCCTCCCTCCCTGCCTCTTTCTTTCTCTCTCTCTCTTTCCTTTCTTCCTTTCTCTCTCTCTTCATCTTTCTCCCTTTCTTTCTCTTCTTTCCTTTCTTTCCTTCCTTTTTCTTTTTATTTCTCTTTCCTTCTTTCTTTTTCTTTCTTTCTTTCCTTCTTTCTTCCTCTCCCTCCCTCCCTCCCTCCCTCCCTTTCTCTCTCTCTCTCTTCCTTCCTTCCTTCCTTTCTTTCTTTCTTCTTTGTCTACTTTCTTTTCTTCCTTCTGATATTTATAGAACCCTGTGGTTGCAATGAGCAACCCAAGCAAAAGCTTAGAGACGCATCTCAGTGGCCTGCCTGCCAGGAAGACGCATTTGCCCCACTACGCTCACAGGGGGGATCCAAATTCTGCCCGTAAAATCAGGACAAAGCTAATCTCTAGTGTGAGAGCAACGAAGGCTGAGGGAGGGAAAGGAAGGTGGAAGGAAGGAAGGGTGAAAGGAAAGGTGAAAAGAAGGGAGGGAGGGAGGAGGAAATAGGAGAACAGGGTGAGAGAGAACTTTCTCTTCCTCTCCTCAATCCCACCCCTCCCTTCTAAGCACTGATGATGATTACCTAGTTGGGTCACAAAGTGTCTCAGCTCAGAAAGCATCCAGGACTCCAGAGTTGAACCACAAATATAATATTCTGTGGGTCTCTTCTCTCCCCCCCCCCCCCCCCGTCAGCTCACCCACGGCGTGATGAACAAGGAGCTGAAATACTGCAAGACGCCCGAAGACCTGGAATGCAACGAGAATGTCAAACACAAAACGAAGGAATACATCAAGAAGTACATGCAGAAATTCGGCACTGTGTACAAACCCAAAGAAGACACCGACATGGAGTAGGAGGGTATATATATATATATAAAGTTTTTAGGGACTTGACCCTCTGCTTTTCTTGGGCAGAGTTCACACATTTGTGGGTCCGAATACACAAAACACAGATTATTTTTTTTTGCCCCAGAAACTTCCTCCTGAATTTGGAGGCCAGTGTGGCAGAAACGGGGGGCACACAAATGTGTTTGCACAACCCCACTTCCTCACAAGCACCTCACTTTGCAAGCAGGCCCCAAAACTGACCACTGGGCGGTGCTTCCCGTGTGCAACAACACAACATGTGAGTCCATTCCCCTCCCCCCACCGAGATCTGTATAATATTCTTATGTGAATATATTGAATTCTTTTTCCCTTCTTTTGTTTGGCCCGGCCTCTTTTTTGCAGCCCAACACCTGTTGATATCATGGGAACACTTTGTAAGAATAGTTTTGGAAAAAAACAAAAAAGGGGGGGGGGAAAGAGGAGGGGTTGTTTCTTTTTTTTTCTTCCATTTTTGGGTCCCCACCCCCAGTTTTTTTTGTTTTTTTCCCCCATTGTTCTCTGCAAAGGTTTCATCTGTTATCATGTAAATATTTGCAAAGAGGCCAGCTCGATGTTTGGGGCAGGCCTTGCTGTCTGTTGATAAGATTGATTTTACTGCTTTGAAATCATTTTACTTTCTCCAATTTTTACAGAAGTTTTTATGTAAAACGAAAAAAAAATTAAAAAATTAAAGAAAATGGTAATGAAGGAATGTGAAAAAAATGGAATTTGTTTTTCCCCTCACGGGAAGTCGATTAACTGAGGTAAATCGAAAATTTATAGTGGCCTATAAATTTTATAAATAATTATTTTATAAATAATAAATAAATAAATAAGTCAAAACAAAAGTAGGGAAAGAAAAGGTTCTACAGACAGTCCTCGACTTGTGACTGGTTGCCTAGCAACCATTCAAAGTTATGACGGATTACCTGGAGGGTACCCATCCCCTGGATTCGAATTTACGATGGTCAAGGGAACACAGGTTGGGCACTCAGGAACACGGCCCTGTTTTACCACAGTTTTGCCAAATTTGGCATTTACTTCCATTTGTAGGCAGAACCGCCCCGTTTGAAACTATGAGTTCGCTTAACGTCTGACGCAAACATTGTAAAATCAAGTCAGTCACGTGTGTGATGCCATTGATGACTGTCACGATTTAACAACTGTGATGGGCAGGCTCCGTTCCATCATAAGTCAAAGACTCCCTCTAGATCCTCCCTCTAACTACCTTTGATCCTTCAACGTGGATGGAGTTACGTGTAATTACAGGTAGTCCTCGACTTACGAAAGCAGTGCAGCCCCAAATTGCTGCTGCTAAGTGGGACGATTGTTAAGTGAATCCCTGTAATTATTCAATTAGCAACAGGGTTAAGTGAATCCGGCTCCCCCACTGACTTTGCTTGCGGAAGGTCGCAAAAGGGGATCACATGACCCTGGGACATTGCAACTGTCATAATTACGAGTCAGTTGCCAAGCGTCTGAATTTTGATGACTTGACTGGGGGGGGGGGGAGATACTGCGACGGTCGTAAGTGTGAAAAACGGTCCTAAGTCCTGGGGTCATATGATCCACTCTGGCAACCTTCTGACGGGCAAAGTCAACGGGGAGGCCAGATTCACTTCACAACCCTGATACTGTTAACAGTTGCAATGATTCACTTAGCAACCGTGGCAAGAAAGGTTGTAAAATGTGGCGAAATTCCCTTGTAACAACCATCTTCTCTTAAGAATGGAAATTTTGGGGCCCCTTGTGGTCGTTAGTGGACCTGCAGGTTGGGCTGGCCTGCATGCAATGCCCAGCATGGCCTGCAGGTGGCATAGTTGCATTACCTTGAATGAGGAAAGCCTCAGACAGAGGGCTGGATTCTCCAACCTGGCGCCCTCCAGATTGTCAATCCCATGGTTCCCAGCTGATTACCTGAGCAGGCAGGGGAGGGGGCTTTCACCCCACTCCCTCCAAAGGGGTAACCTCGGGGACTGCAAGGGATTTGGTTTCCTCTACTGGAGGTTCCTCAAAGGATAGTGATCAGGAGGTCACCACCAGCAAGCCGAAGGACAGAGAGATCGCTTCACTGCCCCCATCCCCAGCTGATTTGGGTATCCTCGGGACCCCCTTTGACCTGGAACGATGACGTCAGCATTTCCTGCCACTTTGAAGGGGAACGCTGAGATCCCAGAGCAGCTTTGCTTTAACCTCTGCAGCTGGGAGACGCCTGGACTTCAATTCCCAGAATTCCCCAGCCAGTCATGGTAGATGGGAAATTCTGAAAGTTTACTGGTCAAGTGCCCCAGGGGATCCCTTCGTTCCTTGGGGGTGCCCCATTGCTTCAGGAAACTACTGAGTTGCTCTCTTTTGCCCAAATAGCCTTCAACCTTCACCTTCCTCCTTTCTGATGACATTAATCAGCTGGTTCATTAAACATCTGCACAGAGCACCAAGCACAGAGAGCACCAGGGAGCCCAGTCCTCCCTCCCCCTCGCAACCCCTCCCTTCTAGCACTGATGATGTTCCCTAGTTAGGTCATGAACATATGCAAGGAAACCGCCCGGCTCAGAGAGCACCAAGGACCCCACAATCTTTCTCCTCCTCCTCTCCCATATCTCCTTCCCAGCTGGCTTGCATCAACAACAGATGCTTCTCCGTCTGTTCCCCTCTTTGATGCTCAAGGCCACGTCCATGTGCAGCTGGCACCCCAGGAAGGACACCGTGTGCACCATGCCAGGAGGTACCAGCCAGCCCTGGCAGCAATTGCCACACAATCTGGATTTCCCCTTGAGATTATCAGCCCAACCGGAGTTTGTTTAGCAGAACCAGGACTGCAAAGAACACAAGGCAATTAAAAGCACTTCAGGAAGGACGCGGTTGGCATCTAAATATCCCTTTGTCCAGTGCCTCCCTTACAACCATCCCTTCAGTTGGCACCATGCCCGTTCTTGGAGTAACTTGGCGGTCCCTGGATGCCCTGCCTCCCAGAGGAACAACTAACTGCTAGCACCCTGTTGCAAATCTTTTTTTAAAAAAAGCTAGTGGGGACCAGAATTTTCATTGCTGAACAAGGGGAGCTCTTAAGGGAGCTGTACCAGATTTTATGACCTTTTGGGGGGGGGCATGGCTGTTAAGCGGGTCACTACAGTTGTTAAGTGAATCTCCCTTCCCCCCCCCCCACTTCTCTGAAGCCAGCTGGGATAGTTGTCAGAAGGGAGGCAAGAAGGAGTGGGAGGGAGGGAGAGAAGGAAGGAAGGAAGGAAGGAAAGAAGGGAAAAAGAAAGAAAGAAAAAGGAGGAAGGATTGTGGGATGAAGGAAGAGGGAGGGAAGAAAAGAAAGGAAAGGAGGGAGGGGAGGGAAGCAAGAGAAGGGAGGAGAGGGAAGGAGGGAAAGATAAATTAACATCTGTGGAACATCTGGAGAATACTGGCAAGCCTCCCAGAGAGCTCAGTTTAGCAGTTTTAATTTTTTAGCAGCCCACCAAAGTTCCCCAGTTGGCATCTGGCTCACCCTGAGGTTTTTCCAAGCCTCCCTCTCAGTTCTGCCTCTCCAGAAATCAAACCAAAAAGCATGTCGCATCCAATTGCAGTCACAAATTCTAGCATGTTGTGCCTGTTATCTGTATAAGCAGATTGCATAATCCCGGGCTCCATCTTGACCTTTTTGACCTCCTTTGGCCGTGTGTAGTTCCAGCAATTCCGTCAATTCTCAAATTTGGAAATATTCCAGCAAAGTCAACCAGAATAATTTAAAATCGATGTCAACCTTCTCATATTATCTAATACTTAGGTAGTCCTCGACTTATGACCACCATTCAGCCTAAACTTTCTCTGCAATTGGAAGAAGTTCCTTCCTTCCCCTCACTCTTTCTCCTTCCTTCCTTCCCTTTTCCCCTGACCCTTCTTCCTCCCATACTTTCTTCCCTTTTCTTTTTTTCCTTCCTTCACTTTTTCCTTTCCTTCCTTCCTCTCCTCCCTCCCCTTTTCTTTCATTCTTCCCTCTCCTTGCTTCTTTCCTATCCTTCCTTCCTTCCCTTTCATTCTTTGCTCTCCTCCCTCCCTCCCTCTGTGTGCATTCATTTTGCTAAGGCCACACACTTCTACAACCTTCAGGAAACACACAAACACACACACTGTCTGGCTGGGGAGTCCTGGGAACTGACCTTGCCAGGAAGGGATGGAAGCTGAGACCCTCCACCTCCTCCCTCTGCTGCTGGACTTGACCTTAAGACCTTTCCTGGTGGTCAGCCCCCTTCCAAGGTGGCTATTCGGACCCTCCCTTGGAAGATTTGGGGGGGGGGAGATGGATTCTGGGAGAATCCCAGTCATAATTTAATTTATTTGGAAGACACCAAAACACGCTTTTAAAAATCCCTCCGCACCCCCACCCACCCACCCCGTCCTTTTTCTTTTTGTTTGGAAACCTCGGATGAAGAAAAGGGACTTTATTAGCTTCTGCCTCTCGTACAATCAAAACTTTATTCAAACAGTAGAATTTTCATATTTACAATTCTTCTCTTTCAAGAGGGACATCAGCAAAACTCCAGGATTATTTACAGAAGGGAAGTTAATTTTATTAACCCAAAAAAATACCAGCATCTTTCTTCTCTCGGCAAGCGGTCCCCGTTTATGACCTGGTCACTTAACAAACATTCAAAGTTGCTACAGCATCGAGTTACCGCTTCTTCAGGTAGTCCTCGACTTACCTTTTCTTTAGTGACCGTTCGAACTTACAATGGCATTGAAAGAAGTGACTTGTGACCATTTTTCACACTTAACAACTGTTGCAGCACCCCCATGGTCACATGTTCAAAATTTAGACGCTTGGCAACTGACTCGTATTTATGACAGTTGCCGTGTCCCCGGGGTTGCCACGCGACGAGCAAAGCCAATGGGGATGCCGGATTCACTTAATGACCGTGTGACTAACTTAACAACTCCAGTAATTCACTTAACAATTGTGGCAATGAAAATTGTAATATGGGGCAAAACTCACTTAACAACCATCTTAGCAATGGAAATTTTGGGCTCAATTGTGGTCGTAAGTTGAGGACTGCCTTTATTTTACTTATTTATTAGGTTTGTGTGCTCATCTCGAGGCGACTATGTATGACAACTGCCACATGACAACCGGCACTGTGATTGCATTTCACGCATTTGGAAACTGTCTCACATTTATGACCGGTTGCAGCATCCCATCCTATAGTCATGTGATCGCACTTTCCAACATTTTTTGCAGTTTTCCCAGCAAAAAACACCCATTACATAAAATATTTTCCCTTATGAGCAAGTGGTTCACTTAAGGACTGTGGTGACTCACTTAATGACAGTCATAAAATTGAGTCTGGCAGTTGAAATCCACCCATCATGGCTGAGAAACACCATTGTGGAGCGCTGGGTAAACCAAGATAATCCATAATCCGCAATTCAGCTAACTATGATTTATGGCTTGTCCAACACAGCTTCTCATTTTGTGGGAATAATAAAATTCAAGGGAAAATTCAGTCCTGCGGAAATGTTTTGACCAGATGAAGCCACAGGAAACAAATTGTAGCAGCCAGGAGAGGTCAAATAAGTCAAAATGGCAGCCACGACCCTGTGATTGAAGTCCATCCTCTCTGTAAAGTGGATGTCTGTATCATCAGCCCCAAAGTTAAATCTCAGCTGGGCTCAGATTCCGTGAAAATAGGTTCAGCATCTTGTGGGCCCAGTTGTGTGGACAAGCCCAGCCAGCCAACGCTTGAAGCCATCCGGGAGCTTGTTTGGGTAACAAGCTGAGTTTGTTAAGCCATGTTCTGCTGGGTCCAGCATCTGATGACGGCCACATCGGGGGTCAGCCCTGATCAAGGTCCCATCATGAGGTTAGCCAAAAGGGTCACCATGGAGAAAGAACGAAAGAGGGAGAGAATAAAAGAATGAAAAAGAAAGCAGAGGAAGAAAGAATGAAAGAGAGTGGGAGAGAAAGAGAAGGGAAAAGAAAAAAATCAGTGAATGAGAAAGAATGAAAGACAAAGAAAGAATAGATAGAAAAGAGGGAGAGTGAAAAAATGAAAAAGAACGAGAGAAAATGGGAAAAGAATGGGAGAAAGAATGAAAGAAAAGAAAGTGAAAAAGAACAGAGAAAAAGAGAACGAAAGTAAAGTAGAGAATGGGAGAGAGAATGAGAGAAAAGAAGAGAATGAGAGAACGAGGGAGAGAGAGAGACTTGGGTTGACCTATTTGACCAAAAACTAAACTGGTGTGGATAGGGCACCACAAGGAAATCCAAAATAGCTGTTCCAGAGAAGGAACACGCCTGCAGGACCGATGGTAGTTTTCTCTCTCTCTCTCCTGCTAAGCACCTCGGTAACTTCCATCCAGCCCTCCATGATGGTTTGTCAAATTTTTCCTTTTTTCTTCCAACCCCCCCCCCCAAAAAAAGCAAAGACCTATTCCTCATCCCCCTCTACTGCCCTGCTTGTTAAAATCTTTTATTATTATTATTATTATTATTTTTTTTTTTAAGCAAAAAAACCCAGAGTGATAAAAATAAGGGTTGGATGTCCGGCAGCAACAGAGGGGTGAGTCTTCACACCACCGAGCTGACCTCGAGGGGTGCGTTCAGACGGTCCACCACGTCCCCCCGCTCGATGGCGGTCAGGGCCTGGCACAGGGCCTCTAGCGTGGCCCCCTCCTGGGCCGACCAATCAGAGAGCAGCGTGTGGGCGGGGGCCTCTCCCCAGCCAATGGTCTCGATGGTTTCGTCCGGGTAGCCCAAGTGCTGGGCCAGACTGCGCCAGTCTTTGCCGCAGGGGGTGGGCGCTTCCAGCATCTGCTCTACTTCCTCCTGCAGGGGGTGGGCGAGGCTGCTGTAGAGGCGGGGGTCGGCTCTGGGTCCTGCTTGGGGGAGAAAGGGGGGAAGAAAATTGATTCAGATTGATGGAGCCGCTCTTTCCTTCCTTCCTTCCTTTTTTCCATCTTCCCTTTTTGCTTCCTTGCTTCCTTTCTTTTTCTTTCTTTCTTTCCTTCTTTTCTTCCTTCCTTTTCTATCCTTTTCATTTTCCTTCCTTACTCTATCTTTCCATTTCTTCCTCCTTCACCTTTTCTTCTTTCTCCTTCTGTTTCCTTCCTTTTCTTTTTCTCCTTCCTTCCTTCTCTTTTCTATTTCCTTTTCTTCTTTACATTCTTCCTTCCTTCTCTTTTTCTCCTTCCTCTCTCCCTCTCTCTCTCCCTCTTTCCTTTCCTTCCCTTCTTCCCTTCCTCGCCCTTTCCTTTCCTTCCCTTCCCCCTTTCCTTTCTCCTTTCCTTTCCTTTCCTTTCTCCTTTCTTTTCCTTCTTCCCTTCCTCGCCCTTTCCTTTCCTTTCCCCTTTCCTTTCTCCTTTCCTTTCCTGTGGGTGAAGTATCAAAATCTGCCAAGAATGTGGAATGCCGTCTGGCTGACATGATATGATCAACATACGTGCCTGATTAGGCAATCCACTCTTTTGATTAGTTTAAGAAAATAATTATTTGTTCAAGCTTCCGTTTACCTAAGGTAATTAAAACCCTTCTGTTCGTCTAAGGTAAAAACTAATTAGATACTCTTCTGTTTAGTTAGCAATCATACCTTGATAGGATTTGTCTGTATCCTACGTGTCACATATTAATCAATTTATTCATTGTAACTAAATTAGTAAAAGTCAATCATTGTAATTGTATACACAGGAAACTTGTTATAAATAATAAACCAAGTTCTGGGCAAAGAGAGATCTGATCAGAACAGACAGAAGTCAGATCTCCAAACAGCATATTCAGAGGTCTCTGAAGAGCCCAGAGAGAAGGTCGTCTTAGCCCGGAACTCCTTTGCTCAGAAACCATGTCTCTGTGTCTATGATTACTACAGTTCCCTTTCCTTTCCTATTCTTTTACTTCCTTCTCTATTTCTCCTTCCCTCCCCCTAATTTCATTTCTTCTTCCCTTGAAGGAGGGGTTAGAGACTCTTAGCAGCCTGATCAATATCTGAACAGGGAGACCAAAAAGTCAAGTCCAAAGAGTTCCCCATCAAAGTCCTGCTTGGTTCTTAAGACCCAACTAGAGAAAGTGTTCCCCTAACCCAGTGATGGCGAACCTATGGCATGTGTGCCGCAGGTGGCACGCAGAGCCATATCTGCCGGCACATGAGCTGTTGCCCTAGCTTAGCTCCAATGCACATGTGCATGCTGGCCAGCTGATTTTTGGCTCATGCGGAGGCTCTGGGAGTGCGTTTTCGGCTTCCAGAGGGCTTCTGGGAAGGTGGGAGAGGGCATTTTCGCCCTCCCCAGGCTCCAGGGAAGCCTACTGGGCCCACAGGAAGTCGGGAAATGGGCCATTTCCGGCCTCCAGAGGGCCTCCGTGGTGTGTGGGGGCGTTTTTGCCCTCCCCAGGCATTGAATTATGGGTGTGGGCACTTGCACGTGTGCGATAGCGCGCGCGCGCTTTCGGCACCCGAGGAAAAAAAGGTTCACCATCACTGGCCTAGAGTGTCAACCTGGGCTGTCCAACAACAACCTGTAGAATTCTCCACCAGCCACATATTTGAAAGGAACAGTTCCCCTAACCCAGTGATGGCGAACCTATGGCATGTGTGCCGCAGGTGGCACGCAGAGCCATATCTGCCGGCACATGAGCTGTTGCCCTAGCTTAGCTCCAACACATATGTGCATGTCGGCCAGCTGATTTTCGCTCACACGGAGGCTCTGGGAGTGTGTTTTCGGCCTCCGGGGAGGCGGGAAAGGGCATTTTCGCCCTCCCCAGGCTCCAGGGAAGCCTACTGGGTCCACCGGAAGTCGGGAAATGGGCCATTTCCGGCCTCCAGAGGGCCTCCGGGGGGGTGGGGGAGGCCATTTTCACCTTCCCCAGGCATTGAATTATGGGTGTGGGCACTCACGAGTGTGCGATAGCGCGTGCGTACGCGCTTTCGGCACCCGAGGAAAAAAGGTTCGCCGTGACTGCCCTAACCTGTGTGTGTGTGTGTGTGTGTGTGTGTAGCAACCTTACCCTTGTTCAATGGCTCCTGCAGGCTGTGAGTGTCGAGGAAGACTCCGCTGTCTCCGTGAAGTTTCTCGCCTTCAGGGGACGACGCCAACTCCCCCATCCGGGCTTTGGCGAGCTGGTGCTTCTGCTTGCACGTTGTCCAGCTGCATCAGAGCAGGAGGAGACGGTGATTTGGGGACCCTCCCTCTATTTCCCCCTTCAAGTTGAAATGGCCACTTGGCTCTCCAAATCACAGCCAGATCTTGCTACGGTAGATCTGGCGGCGTGCGAACTTTTACAAAATTATAACTCAGAGGCTGCTTTTGTTGGCTGCCTCTTAAAAAGCACTGCAGAAAAAGAGAGCCTCTCTTAGTGACATCTCCAAACAGATAGCCGGAAGGGTGGAAAAGAGGAATGTAGCAGTGAGCAGAAGACGGATGAGTGGGGAGGAAGGACTGGGGGGGGGGGAATTGAAGGGGAGGCGGATATGAAAGTTCGGCAGGGAGGGTGGAGAGAACGAGCAAGTTGGAAAGCGGTTATCTGGGTGGGATTCAATGGCTAAATACTGATAGTCCTCGTCTTACGACCACAGTTGAGCCCAAAATTTCCTTTGCTAACTGAGACAGTCAAGTGAGTTTTGCCCCATTTTACAACGATTCTTGCTGCAGTCATTAAGTGAATCACTGCAACTGAGGAACATGGTGGTTAAGCAAATCCAGCTTCCCCACTGACTTTGCTGGTCAGAAGGTCACAAAAGGAGTTCATGTGAGCCCCCGGGGCGCTACAACCGTCATAAATATGAGTCCGAAAAAAGTCATGTGGTCAAAATTCAGACACTCTGCTACGGACTTGTATTTGATGGTCCCAGCACCCTGGTTCAAGTCCTCCCGTTTTGCAAACTTCCGAGCAAAGTCAATGGGGCAGCCGGATTCACTTAACGACTGGGTTATTCACTTAACAACTTCAGCGATTTACTCAACAACTGTGGCAAGAAACATCGTAAAATGGGGTAAAACATAACAAATGTCTCACTTAGCAACAGAAATTCTGGGCTTAATCGTGGTCGTAAGCCGAGGACTCTGTAGCTTAATTCTAGCTTCAGCTGGAGGGGTGAGGTTGGGCCAAGGGTCTTATTTCCCCACAAGGAGAAAAGCAGCATCTCAAGGAGAAAAAAGGGGATGCTGTATTTTTTTAACTTTCTTCCTGAGGGGAATTTGAAGAAGGCTGGGTAGGTCCCATAAGGATGGGGGTCCCCACCCCGGAGACTCACCATTTGAACCCCACGTAGGCAAGGAGTCCGACCACCACGGCGGCCAAGATGGAGCAGTAGACGGGGATGATGTTGTTGGGATGATCGTCCACCAGTGAGGGCACAAACTCTGAGGTCGAGTTGTGGGAATCGCTGCCTTCCGCCTCTAGGGGTGCTGTCCTTCTCGGATGGTCCTTCTGGGGCGCCCCTTCAGGTCGTTTCATGATCTGCAGCTCTTTATCTGCCCCAATTAAATCAAGAAGAGGAAGAAAATAACAAGAGTTCCCTGCAAATTATTTTGGAAAACAAAAAAACCCCCAAAATACAGGTAGTCTTCGACTTACATCCAAAATGGAGCCCCAAAAGTTCCGTTGCGCAGTGAAATAGTTGTTAAGTGAGGTTTGCTCCATTTTACAACCTTTCTTGCCATAAGTTGTTAAGTGAATAAAACTGCAATTGTTAAATCAGTTACACAGTTGTTAAGTGAATCTGGCTTCCCCATTAACTTTGCTTGTCAGAAGGTTGCAAAAAAGGATCATGCAACCCCGGGATACTGCGGCCGTCATAAATACGAGTCAGTTGCCAAGCGTCTGAATGCTGATCACGTGACCATGGGGAGTCTGCCACAGTTGCAAGTGTGAAAAAAAAGTCATAAGTCCCTTTTTCCAGTACTGTTGCAACTTTATAAACGGTTGTATGTGGAGGACTGCCTATAGAAGCTAAACGCATCCCAAATTATTTCTCCAAAGTCAAAAGACCAAAGGGCGGATCGGCACCCCACCCCCGTTTGCAAAAAAACAGGCTAGATGGTGGAAAGGAAGAAAAACATCAGGAATTCATCATTTTTCCTAATTCTCCCCCCCCAACCCCTCCCACACATCTGGTTCCTGGTTGGGATGGAAGCCCCGAAACCTCCAGGAATGTGGTTAGCAGCCAGCCGGGAAGCAAAATTCTGCATTGCCCGGATTGCAAGATTCCCTCGCTGTTGGAATCAGATTCCGCAGATCTGGGCACTGAATTAGCAAGAATTACAGAGTTGGAAGGGACCTTGGAGGTCTTCTAGTCCAACCCCCTGCTCAGGCAGGAGGTTCTTCTGTCCTCCACCTCCTCCTTTTCCTTCTTTCCTCTTCCTCTTCCAAATAAAAGAATAGCAGAGTCAGAAGGGACCTTGGAGGTCTTCTAGTCCAACCCCTTGCACAGGCAGGAGACCGGCTTATACCATTTCATACCAATGGTCTTCCATTCTCTTCTTAAAAACCTCCAATAATAATAATAATAACTTCTGGAGGGAAGCCATTTGACTGTTTGTTTCTTTGTCAACAAGATTTATAATGCAACACAACTCTGACAATACGACTTGTCTGTTTGCTCAAATCAGTGTTGTTTTGTGTTGAATCCACAGGGCTGCCTTGCTTTTAAGTTTTGCAAATTTTTCACGATTTTAGGGGTTCCTTTGACGGCACCCAGCTGGATGATCTTCTAAACCCCACACCAAGTTCAGGATTACACAGGTAGTCCTCGACTTACAACTTATTCATTTAGTGACCGTTCAAAGTTACAACGGCACTGGAAAAAGTGAGTTAGGACCGTTTTTCACACATACGGCCATCGCAGCCTCCCCGTGGTCACGTGATCAAAATTCGGACCCTTGGCAACTGACTCATATTTACGACGGTCGCAGTGTCCCCCAAGGTCACGTGATCCCTTTTTGCGACCTTCTGGCCAAGCCAAGGGGGAAGCCAGATTCACATAACGACCGTGTGACTAACTCATTCGTTTAACAACTATGGCAAGAAAGGTCATAAAATGGAGCAAATTTCACTTAAACAACTGTCTAGCTTGGCAACGGAACATTTGGGCTCCACTGTGGTCATAAGTCGAGGACTGCCTGTATCAGATCCTTTCACTCTGCTCGCAGCCACGTTAAAATAGGAATAAGCGCCAAAACGTGGCTTCTACAATGCAGGAAAACCAGGAAGGAAAAACCTCCACCGGAATATTGCCAAGTTGAGGTTGGGGCCACGAAGGTCAGATCTCAGCTCTGCCTATTTATTAAAAGGGCACGGATAACCCAGGTGGAGTTGTCTTGTTTTGTGACTTTTTTTGACCCCAGACTTCCCCGCACACCACCCCAGCCCAGCCTCCAACCTGCTCTGCTGGCTTTCGGCTTGCAGGGTTGCCCGCACCTCCCCATCGGTTGCTCTCTGAAAAGCACCCCCCCCCCCCGATTCCACCCAGCCTTCAAGGCACAAAAAGTTTACTTTTAAAAAAAGAGAGAGAGAGAGAGAGAGAAATCATAATTTGTGTGTGTGTGTTTGCACTGGGGCGGGATGCAATTTAGACGTGGAAAATTAACCAGAATTGCAACCTTCCTCTCTCTTTCACTGTTTCTCTTTCTCTGTTTTTATCTCTTCTTCCTCTCCTTCTTTCTCTTTCTCTCTCTGTTTCTCTGTCTCTCTCTATTTTTTCTTTATTTTTCTCCTCCGTTTCTATTTCTTTCTCTCTTCCTTTCTTAATTTTCTCTTCCTCTCTCTCTCTTCTTCTTTGTCTCTCTTTCTGTCTCCTTCTCTCTTTCTCTCTCTCTCTCTCTCTCTCTCTCTCTCTCTCTCTTCCTCCCTCCCTCTCTCTTTTTTTCTCTCTCTCTCTTTGTTTTTTCTATCTCTTGCATCTGGTTGATCCTGGGTTTTTTTTAGCACTGCTGAAAACAGACACTTGCCCCATTGTGCGTCTCTCCCCCAAAGCAAACACGAAAGTCTCATTTCAGGGCTTAAGAGTGCTTCCCTACCACCCCCCACCTCCCCCACCACCATCACTCCCTCCACCAGCTGCGCACCCACAGCCGGGAAATAGTTGCAGGATGAGGCAGGCCAGAGCTGACAAATAGTGTGAATGTGTCTGTGCGGAGGGGTGTGTGTGTGTGTGTGTGTGTGTGTGACTGTGTGACTGTGTGACTGTTGCCTGTTGACTCACCACTCTGCCCCACCCTTTCCTGCTCAGTCTATCGGGGAATCCTTCCCCCAACCCCCCCCAACCCATATCCCCCCCCCCTCTCTGCCTGCAAGGAGGATTAGAGACAAGGACCAAGAACAAAAGGAAGATTATGAGGAATACCAGCAACTGCAGGAGTCTAGCAGGCAGACAAACACACAAACACACACACAGAGCAGAAAATCCTCCCTAAAATAGCCAAGAGACTCTGGAAATGGGGACAAGAAGAAAAGGGCTTAAGCTTCAGAGGATCCGAATTTAGATCTGTCCACTGCGTCGGAGGATGGTCTCAAAGAGGAACACCTTCTTGGAGGTGAACTTGGTAGGGTTGACCTGGGCTTGGGGCGCGTCGCCCCCAGGTTTTGGGGTGCAAAGGGGTCAAAAGGGAGAGAGAGAGAAGAAGGTCAAGAGTAACCTGACTGGGTAAGCCACTGGTATAGAAAAATAAGAGGGAATCTCACTCCCTTCTAGCACTGATGATGTTCCCTAGTTGGGTCACAAAATGTCTACAAGAAAACCACCAAGCTCAGCAACAAGGACTTCACACTCCTCCTCCTCCTCCTCCTCCTCTCCTGCAAACCCCCTTCCTTCTAGCACTGCTAACGTTACCTAGTTTGGGTCACGAAACGTCTGCAAGAAATTTATGATAAGTACATAATCCTCTGTAAATGAAAGTAGTCCTCGCCTTACAACTGTTCACCATTCAGTTACAACATGGAAAAAAGTGACTTATGACCGATCCTCACATTTACAACCATTGCAGCATTTCCCATGGTCACGTGATCCCAATTTGGGGACTTGGTAAACAGACATAGATTTAGGACAGTTAGCGCTTAGATTTATATACTTTCTATTTTATATTTTATAGTGCTTTGCAGACCTCTCTAAGTGGCTTACAGACCCCAACAATCTGGGTCCTCATTTTACCCACCTTGGAAGGATGGAAGGCTGAGTCAACCTTGAGCCGGTGAGATTTGAACTGCCAAATTGCAGTCAGCCGGCAGTCAGCAGAAGGAGCCTGCAGTACTGCACTCTCGCCACTGCGCCACTGTGGCACAGCATCCCTACGTCACACAATCACCTTTTGTGACCTTCGCAGCCGGCTTCCGACCCGCCAAGTCCATTGGGGAGGCCGGATTCGCTGAACGACTGCCTGGTTCTCTTAATGTCTGCAGTGATGCTTGACAATCATGGCATAAAATGCCCTGAATTCAGGCATGATTCACTAACAACCGCCTGGCTTAGCCATGGAAATTCTGGGTCATAATTGTGGTCGTAAGTCGAGGACAATTTGTGCTCAAAGAGGTAAAAATTAAATTAACATCTGATTAGTTAAGCCACAATTGTCTGGCTTCACAACACCTTCTACGCCTAATGTAGAGTGTGATTTCATTGTGATGCCCTTAAATCAGGTCTGGGATGCTTCTGACATTATGAAGAGACCCACAACTGTCCTCACACTTGTACAAGTAGTCCTTGAATTATGACCACAATTGACCCCAAGATTTCTGTTTTTAGTTTCGCCCCATTTTACCACCTTCCTTGCCATCATTGTTAAGTGAATCCCTGCAGTTGATAAGTTGATAAACACGGTTGTTAAGTGAATCCAGCTTCCCCATTGACTTTGCTTGTCGGAAGGTCTAAAAACCTGATCACGTGACCCCAGAACATTGCAACCGTCATAAGTACAAGTCAGTGGCCAAGTGTCTGAATTTTGTCCACAGAGATGCTGCAACTGTCGTAAGTGTGAAAAATGGTCATAAGTCCCTTTTTTCAGCGCTGGTGTCACTTTGAATGGTCACTAAATGAAGCGTTGTACCTGTATTCCCCACACGTATCTCAGGTGTAGCTCAGCTAATCTAACCTTCACCTTACACCGAATTTTGCAAGATGTGACGAGGCCGAATCCTGAAAATCTTCCAGAAACTTAATTTCTTTTTTTGTTATTATTGTAAAACATTTTATACTTGTCTCAAGGGATTTTAAAAGACAATAAAAAAGAAAAAGCAGAATAGAGGAGGAAGTTTTGTTCAAACATCACAAACAAGCAGCACAAACATTAAAGCAAGAATACATTAAAAAAACCTCAGGGGGAAAAAAGTTTTTGTCTGGGAGAAATCTCTCGTATCCTCGACTTACGACCATAAGTCTTACTAAGCAAGGCAAGTGATAAGCGAGCCACACCCTATTTTATGTCCTTTTTTGCCAAGGTTGAATCACTGCAGTTGCTAAGTGAATCATGCGGTCGTTAAGTGAATCTGGCTCTCCCCCATTGCCCTCTGGGAACCCCCTAAAGCCAGGACCCTGCAACAATATTAAATACATGCCGGATGCCAAGCCCTTAAATTCTGATCATGTTATCGAGGGAGATGCTGCGACAGTCATAATTACGAGGATCAGTTGTAAGTCACTTTTTTCACTGCCGTTGCAACTTCGAATGGTTGTTCAACGAATCGTCGTAATTCAAGGACTATCCACAAGTATCTAAAACTGGAATAGGGACTACTTGAAAATGACTCTTTCCAGTCCTGTTGTAACTTTGAACAGTCACTAAACGGACAGGCAAAAGTCGAGGATTACCAGTACATAAAACCTGACAGAATTTCTACCCAGTTTCCAAACACAGGGAGTCCTTGACTTACAACAGTTTCTTTAATGACCGTTCAAATTTACAACGGCACTGAAAAAAGTCACTCCGGACCGCTTTTCACACTTAACGACCATTGCAGCCTTCCCAGGGTCACGCGATCCAAATTCAGATGCTTGGCTACCGACTCGTATTTATGACGGTGGCAGTGTCCCGGGTTATGTGATCCCCTTTTGCGACCTTCTGATAAGCAAAGTCAACAGGGAAACCGGATTCAATTAACAACCGTGTTACTAATTTAAGAACTGCAGTGATTCACTTAACAACTGTGGCAAGAAAGGTTGCACAATGAGGCAAAGCTCCCTTATCAACTGTCTTGCTTAGCAACAAGCTGTTCAAATCTCACCGGCTCAGGGTTGACTCAGCCTTCCATCCTTCCGAGGTAGGTAAAATGAGGACCCAGATTGTTGGGGGCAATGTAAATATATACATTGCTTAATGGTATAAACCGCTTAGAGTGCTTGCACTGTGAGGCAGTATATAAGTCTCACTAATAATAATAATAACAAAAATTACAGGTTCGATTGTGGTCGTAAGTTGAGAACTACCTGTACGCCACAGCCCCCAAATCTTTAGAGACAAGACGGTACAGCTGCGAGCAGATGCAATCGCACCCTTCGGCATAACGGGTCCGCAGAATCCAGTAGATCCCTGCTGAGCAGCCCATGTCCTCCACCCCCCCACTGAATTCTCCCAAAGGATCCTGACCCTCCCCTGTCCAGCTTTTCCGCCTGCGTGTCCACGTACCCATGCAGAGGGTGTCCGATAACGGGGTGCACGGCTGGATCATGACTTCCTTCGGTCCGCATTCTCGTCGGCAAAGCAAACACGGCTCGTACGGGCTCTTCACCTCCGAGTAAAAACCCTCGGGGCATTTTTGGCACAATGTGTCACTGCCAGGCTTGCACTCCTGGATCGCCCCGTAGCCTTCCTCACACACTCGGCAAGGAACGCAGGACCCTCGAGGCTGCGTCCCGTTTCCCGGCACCAGGTAATGTCCGCGCGGACAGCTGGTGGCGCAAAGGGTGTCGCGGGTCGCCGTGCAGGAACCATGGATGGAAAGTTGCCTCGGGCACGTGGAACATGGCCGGCATGGGTCCGTGGCACTTGCGGTGGCGGAGAACGTCACACCTACGACAAGAGGAAACCACAATCCGTGTGCATGATGTCACTGTCCAAATTTGGGACGAAGGCTAAAATCAGTTCCTGGAACTTTTGAATTTGCACGATTAGAGTGAACAAGCAAATTAAGGTACATGCGCACGACATAGCCAGCGGTACAGTAGAAAAATGAATGAATCCCACAGGTAGTCCCCAACTTACAACTATAATGGAGCCTGCCCATGACAGTCGTGAATTGTGACAGTCCTCATACTGATGACCCCCTGGTCACATGATCAAAATTCAGGCAGTCGGCAACTGGCATGTACTTATGAAGACTGCAGCGTCCTGAGTCATCTGGTCATCGTTTGCAGCCATTACAGCTGGCTTCCAATAAACAACGGGGGGAGCCAGATTCTCTTATCGACCATGTGATTCGCATAACAACCATGGCAAAGGCCGTCAAAAGGGTTCAAAATTCACTCAGAACTGTCTTGATTAGAATGGAAATCCTCCCAGTTATGGTCGTAAGTCAAGGATTACCACTAAAGCCCAAGGCCTGTTCAAGGGGATGTCATAGGGACTACCCATGTCAGTGGTCTTTCTATTAGGGGGGTTCTTCCCCCCCCCCCGGGGAGTAATTTGGGCATATCCTAGATCCATTTGCAATTTATTTTTTATTTATCTCACTTTTATTATCCTTCTAAATAACAGAAGATGGTGAACGTACGTAATTCTCCTTCCTCCTCTTTTCTCCACAACTACCTTGTGAGGTGGGTTTGGATGAGACAGAATCACTGATCCAAAGTCATCCAGCCGGCTTTTGTGCCTAAGGCGGGACTAGAACTCCCCACCCTGTGGTTGATCGGCCCAAATTCAACCAGCCGGATTTCATTCGTAAGGCCGGACTGGAACTCTCTGTCTAATGGTGATTGGCCCAAAGTCACCCAGTCAACATTCGTGCCTAAGGCGGGACTAGAATTCACAGTCTCCTCATGATTGGCTCAAACTCACCCAGTTCACTTTCATGCCTGAGGCGGGACTAGAACTCACCATTTCCTGGTGATTGGCCCAAAGTCACTGAGCCGGCTTTCATTCATAAGGCGGCACTAGAATTTCCAGCCTCCCAGTTTCTACTATTCTACTATTATCCATCTCTAGAATATGGGACTGATTTTGTTCTACATCTGTAGGGTCCAAACGGGGGTTTTACACACACACACATACAGACACACCAAAGGAACTGGATACTCACTTTCTTGGCAGGGTTCACAAACAGTGTTGGTGCTCCCACAGGGCACCCGTGCCCCGAAGCCCGGGGGACACAGGGTGCAGCACTCCCCGTTTTCGCAGCCTTGATGTGCCAGAAGCTGAAATCAGAGTCAGATCGGAGAATCAGACCAGGAGCGAAAAATCTGGGTTTGCAAACTCCGTAGATTTGCAATCTCTTGAGATCCTTTTATCTCCATCCCAACCCTTAAAACCGCAGATGGTGAGAAAATTGAACAGGGTGGCTTTAAGATGCATGGACTTCAACTCCCAGAATTCATAGCTGGCTGGGGAATCCTGGAAGTTGAAGTCTACGAGTCTTAAAAGCAGCCAAGGTGGGAAAACCTGGAAAACCCTGGTGCACAAAAGGAAATGAAGAAGGAAAAGAAGAGTAATAGACTGGGCGCCTAATGCAAGACTAGAACTCACCACCTCCCATTCTACACAACTACCCTGTGAGGTGGGTTGGGTTGAGAGAGACTGCCCAAGGTCACCAGCTGGCTTTTGTGCCTAAGGCAGAACCAGAACTCACAGTCACCTGGTGGTGGGCCGAAAGTTCACCCAGTTGGCTTCATGGTTCAGTCAGGACTAGAACTCACCATCTTCTGGTTTGTAGCCCAGCACCTTCACCCCTACACCATACCGGCTCTCTTTTGCCACATCTTTTGCTAGACACCCCCTATTCTTCTTTCAACCCTCCCCCCGCCATTACCCAGCCACATTGGGAACGATGGGCATTGTAGTTCTTCCTTCCAGACTGTCCCCAGATGGGACCGGTAAAATTTCTGGCATTGCAAAGTCAGGGTGGGAGGGAAAGTGCTTTGAACCCTCCTGGACCAGGAAGCATTTTAGCAGGATACCACCCCACTTCTCTGAAAAACCGAGCAGGGGTGGCGTGGGGTGGTGGTGGTGGTCCCCCCAAACTTTCGAATGGCTTTGAATTCCAGCACTCATTTTCTGCATTTCTTTTGGTTGTTCACAGTTGAGAGGGGCTTCTAGTTCCCCAGACACCGCCCTGCGGGGGTCTCTCTTAATAACCTTCGGAATGCACCAGAATCCCCCCCCCCGCCTGCCGAAAAACACGACCGACCGTCGGTCCAGCGAGGAGGAATCTGCCTGGGGCGGAGGCAGCTGGCAGTCAGGAATGTGTCTGCACCCCCCCACCCTGGGCCAAAGGAACAAAAACGCCTTCTGTTCCTTCCAGGGTCCCGTAACCCCCGTTCCCGAAACCCACCCGGCTGCTCCCCCTGCCGCCCCCTCCAGATCCAAGCCCCCCTTCTAATTAAGCCTAAACCTGCCCTGTCACTCCAGGAGGAAAGCAGATCGTATTACACACACCCTCCCCAAAAGGATATATAACCCATCCTCCTTCCAAATAGAGAGAGAGAGAGAGAGAAAGGGGGAGGGGTCTCCTCAAAAGAGTTTCATCTCCTTTTCGGAAAGGACTGGCCTTTGAAATAAAGTCCTCGACTTATGACGATTCATTTAGTTACCGTTTTAAGTTACAACCGCAATGAAAAAAGTGACTAGTGACCGTTTTTCACACTTACGACCATTCTCCTCATGGTCATGCGAACAAAATTCAGACGCTTGGCAACTGACTCACGTTTACGACGGTCGCAGTGTCTCGTGATCCCCTTTTGCGACCTCCTGCCAAGCAAAGTCCATGGGGAAGCCCAGTTTACTCAACTTTGTGACTCACAGAATTGCAGTGATTCACTTAACAATGTTGGCAAGAATGGTTGTAAAATGGAGCAAAATTCACGGTTTCACTCAGCAACAGAATTTTGGGGCTCAGCTGTGGTGATAAGTCAAGGACTACTTGTAAACGGTTTCTCCCAGTGGAATGACTATCTCTGGAATTGCCTTTCCACAGCTGGTTGGAGATAAACTGCTCCTGAACATGGAGGGTCAAATTATCCCTCCTGATTTGACATGGCTTCCTTTTAGAACACTGTTGTTCAAACTTGGTTCAAACTTAAGATGGGCGAGACCAACTCCCAGAGTTCCCCAGATGTCCAGATCAGTGGTGGGTTCCTACCGGTCCACTCTATAGCACCGGTAGTGGCCCGCTGGTGATGTCACAGTACCGGTGCGGTCGGTTGCCGGTGTCTGGGCGCCGCCATTTTTTTAAAAAAATTTCTTCTGTGCATGCCCAGAAACTTGACAATTAAGTCTTTCCCCGTCCCTTCGCTTGAAAATAATAAGAAGCTCGCATTTGACACTTTTCCTTCATTTTTGCCTAAAGCTTCCCAAAGTGGGCATTTTCCGAAAGCTTAACCTTTTATACTGTTAATTTTATACTGTTTTATACTGTTATTCTTTGGACAAAAACATTGAGGACTGTTAAAAGATACTGTTCTTTTAACAGTCCTCAATATTTTCGTCTAAGGAATCCATGACTGAAACCAAAAATGCTGTATGAGACTTGCTTGTCTTTTAACTATAGCATTTTCTGCATATAAAGGTTGCTGTGTTGCCATGGTGTAACACACACTTTGTATGCAAAGCTTTTCATGTAAGCTATAAAATAGCAAAAATAGTAGTAACTTCTCTCTGAAATAACTAATATATGACCGGCAAGCCATGCCCACCCGATCACATGGCTGGCAAGCCACACCCACAAAATAAGCCACGCCCACAGAGTGGTAGTAAAAAAAATTAGGAACCCGCCCCTGGTCCAGATGTCTTAAAGCATGCCGGCTGGGGTATTCTGGGAATTGGAGTCCACCCCTCTTAAAGTCGCTAAGGTTGCAAAATGCTCGAGATCTTGAGAATTAGAAATTCCATCTTCTATCCTTGCTGCCACACAGAAGAGGGGGTACAACTTATTTTCTAAAGCACCAGAAGGCCAGATTAGAAGCAATGGATGGAAACTAATCAGGGAGAGATTTAACCTAGAAATAAAGAGACATTTTTTGACAGTGAGAACAATTAACCAGTGGAACAGATGCCTTCCAGAAGATTTGGGTGCTCCAACACTGGAGGTTTTTAAGAAGAGACTAAGTCACTTATCAGAAATGGTAGAGGGTCTCCTGCTTGAGCAGGGGGTTGGACTAGAAGACCTCTAAGGTCCCTTCCAACTCTGTTATTCTAAGTTAAGGTTTCCTAGGCAATAATCCAAACGGTAAATGTTTTGCTATATCGTTCACTGTCTTAGATTTCCTGGTGGTGCCCCATCCACAAGGCAGTCGATTTTCTCAGAAAGACGAGGTCAGCCAGACCCAGACATCTCACGAGTTGGTCTTTCCTTGAAGATACCTCTTGTATCTTCATTTATGAAAGGGAGAAGGAAATATCTCTCCTTTCACCAGCCGAGAATGTTTTGCCCTGCGGCATTTTGGCAGGAAGAGCCGAAACTGGTGTCTTCTGGATTCCTTCCAATTTTGAACACACAAATATGTGCACACAGACCCACATTTGCAGCCCAAATTTTCCTGCCATTTTCTCTAAGCCAGAAATCCCTGAATGCAACATAGCAGCATGTAAAAATTGAAAGTACAGGTAGTCCTCGACTTACAACAGTTCATTTAGTGACCATTCAAAATTCCAACAGCACTGAAAAAAGTAACTTATGGCCATTTTTCACACTTATGACCGTTGTAGCTTCCCCAGGGTCACTTGATCAAAATTCAAACGATCAGCAACTGACTGGTATTTATGTCGGTCGCAGTGCTCAAAGATCATGTGATCCCCTTTGGCGACCTACTGACAAACAAAGTCAATGAGGAAGCCAGATTCACTTAATGACCACATGACTCGCTTAACAACCGCAGTGATTCATTTCATGATGATAAGAAAGGTTGCAAAATGGGCAAAAGTCACTTCACTGTCTTGCTTAGCATCATAAATTTTAGGCTCAGTTGTGGTCGTAAGTCGAAGACTATCTATATAAATCGATTTTTTGACAGCCAGAACTCCGTCTTTGTGACAGAGATGAGCCAGGCAAAAATGTGAAGAGTGACGCTAGAAAAATGCACTCTCCATTAATCCCAATGTGAAATCTGCTAGAGGGAAGGAAGTATAAAATCCTAACGCTGGGAGGAACCCTTGAGGTCATCCAACCTCCTGCCCAAAACAGGAGTCCCAAACAAATTTTTGTCAAATCTTTTCTTGAAAAAAGGAAGTGGTGGGAAAGAGCCTCAACATGCCCACTTCTTTTTTGGGGAGGGGGGGTTTAATCTGAACAAGCCCCCTCCCAGATCTCAGCCCCAGATCCTCTGAAGCCCAGACTCCTTTAAGCAATACAGCCGGGATGCAGAAAAAGGGACCCAAATGGACAGTTTTCCTTTTCAACCGTCTCTGAATTCCGTGCCTCAGTTCTTCCTCTGTAAAATGGGCCTATTGACAAGCATGAGGCATGCTGGGAGTAATATACCCTTCGCTTGATCTGGAGTGGCCTTGAAATGAGAGGCTTGCCTGGCAGATGGGGGGGGGGAGTCCAACTGGAGGAAATCTTGACATCCTGTTGCTGAATGACAGGTGGGGTGTAGAGGAAAGGAGACCACGAAGTAAAGAGGCAGGTTTTTCTTTTTTTTGTTAAAATTCACAGTCTTCTGCAAGTTGTTTAGAAATTCAGAGGTCTTCAAACTTGGCAACTTTAAGACTTGTGGACTTCAACTCCCAGAATTCTCCAGCCAGCTCTGCTGGCTGGAGAATTCTGGGAGTTGAAGTCCACAAGTCTTAAAGTTGCCAAGTTTGAAGACCTCTGGACTTTAGATGGATGTTTATCTAACTTGGAAACTTTAAGACCGGTGGGTTTCCCCTCCTAGAATTCCCTTCCCTGCATGCTTTAAGAGGGGTGGTCTTCATGCTGGCTGGGGAATTCTGGGAGTTGAAGTCCAACCCCTCTTAAAGTTGCCAAGTTGCAGAAAGATTGGTAGATGGTTGCAAAAGATGTTTTTTCAAATAATCCTTTAGGGAAAAGATGCTATTTAGGAAGGAAGAAATCCAAAGAATTTATAATCGCCAGATTTACCAAGAAGTGAAAATCAAGGCGAATAATTCATACATGCAACCAGGCTCCAAAAACCAAATCTGTGCTATTAACATTAATATTCCCTCCTGTTTTTTTTTTGAAACCGCAACAGCTTTTTCCAGTTGCAAAAAAATATAATTATTATTGCTGTCATTGCACAAATCCAAACAGAAAACAAAATAAAAGCTTACAGCAATGTTTTGGGTGTTATTTTTTTTTTGGTTCATCCTCAGTTCCACAATTTCACAGTGCAGACAGTCCTTGACTTAAAACAGTTCATTTAGCGACAGTTCAAAGTTACAACAGCACTGGAAAAAGGAACTTACGACCGTTTTTCACACTTACGACCGTTGCAGCATCCCCGTGGTCACGTGATCAAAATTCGGACTCTTGGCAACTGATTCATATTTATGACGGTTGCAGTGTCCCAGAATCATGTGATCCCCATTTGCAAACTTCTGACAAGCAAAGTCAATGGGGAAGCCAGATTCACACAACGACCGTGTGACTAACTTAACAATTGCAGTGATTCACTTAACAACAGTGGTGAGAAAAGTTGTAAAATGGGGCAAAATTTAACAAATGCTTCGCTTAGCAACAGAAATTTTGGGCTCCATGTGGTCCTAAGCCGAGGGCTACCTATACATGGAAACTTTCCAAAGTTTTTTAATTACTGTAGTTTAAAGTCAAACAAACTCTTTAAGTTGTGTGTTGTCTCAAGATTAGGAAAGTGGCTCTTAGACAAAATATTACAATCTTCATTTCCATCTTCAGTGAGAACTTTAATCCTCTTTTTTCCATTATTTTTCATTGGCTGGGCTAGAAAGGAAAGCTGGGTGGGAATTAATGGGAGGAGAACAATAGATATTTTGAGCTGCTTAACAATATGTTTTGCATTAGGCCAAAACCCTTGCAAGTCACTTTTTAAATTCTTTGCAATTCCTGTCCTTTTAACTGGTCTCTGTATCTATTTACACATGATATTTAAATTGCAAGCCCTTAGCAGCCCAGCTTTGTCAAAATGACACACCATTCCCTTTGTCTCAAAATAATTTTGTTTAACTGTGCGTGCAAACGGATGCTTTCCCGTTTTTTAAATTTAAAAAAGATTATTGTGCCTTTTTTCTCTTTTCAGCCTAGATATTCATTCCTCTTTGTTTTGGTTCAGTTTTTAAGAGAAAAAGTCCTTCAGGACCCAAACTTGATTTTGGGATGTTGATTTTGGGATATTCTACAAAGCACCATTGGTATTGTAGTGTGACTGATATTGTAGTGCTACTGCTAATCACCACAATTAACTTTCATATTGGGAATTTATCTTTGCATTGGAAATGTATTTTTAATTGGGGTTTTATTTTCCTATTCGGATTTTATTTTTGGAATGCGGTTTTATTTTTGCATTAGAGTTTAATTTTTCTATATGAGTTTTAGTTCTGCATTGGGGTTACATTTTTGTACGCATTGTCTTCATAAATAAATAATTAAAAAATGCATTTATGATGCCATTTAAATATTTATGCAAACGGAAAGAACAAGCCAGAAATGGCTTCTCAAATGCCCACCTTCCTTGTGATCCATTTACTTGTGAGGACAAACAAACCCACTTGTTGCCCTCACATGACATCCAAAACCACAGGAAGGTAAAAATCAAAGCATTCACACATTACGTCAAAACTAGGTTCAGGTTAACAGAATTCAGGGTGCAGAGGGTTTTAGGGGAGAGTATTAGCTGACTTTGTTGGGGAAGTCCACCCCTCCCAACACCCAAACAAGGTACTGTGTGAATCAAGCAAGCATTTTAATCCATTCATTGGGTTAAGGATGTTGTGGGAATGCAAAACCAAGCTCCTGCTGTCTCGTTTGCACCTTTCTTCGTGGAATCTCTATTTTGTGTGTGTGTGTGTGTGTGTGTGTGTTGTGTGTGTGTGTGTGTGTGTATGTATATTTGCAATAGCAGAGCTCAATTTTAAACTAAGCTTGAATTAAACCCCTAAAATGGTAGTTTTGTGAACTCCTGCGAGTGACTTCAAAGTTGGGCCAAAGTTGCCAGGGAGTCTTGAATAAGCTAAATCAATTTAAATTTAAAGGGAGCCCAACTGACCAAAGAGTCCCAAAGACAGAGAAGGGACAAGTCAAGAGGCCTCTTTCGATGGGAAAATCCCTGATGCAAATTTAGCAAGAAAGAGTCCTTGGGAATAGGAGCTCTTCCCATTTCATAGACTGGGAAACTGAGTCCAAATGGAAATCAGGAAAGGATTGGAGGAGAAACCCAAAGGAGACTCAGGAATGTAGCCCCCTTCCCTGCCCCCCAATTATTCCCCTTCTAAGGGTTCCATCCTCCTCTCCTTCCTTTCCTATCTTTCATTTTTCTTCTCCTCCTATTCCCCCTCCTCTTTCCTTCCTTTTTTCTTCCTTCCTCTTTCTCCTTTTTCTTTCCTTCCTTCCTCTTCCTTCCTTTCTTTTTCTTTCCTTCCTTCCTCTTTCTTCTCCTTCCTCTCCTCCTCTTCCTCTCCTTCCTTTTTTCCTCTCCCTTCCTTTTCCTTCTCTTTTTCCTCCCTCCCTCTTCCTCTTTTCCTTCCAGTCCTTCTATTCCTTTCTCTCTCTTCTTCCTTCCTCCTTTCCTCCCTCCCTTCCTATCCCCCAGATAGACTGAAAGGGAGTTTAAAGCAGATGGCCTTGAAACATCCCTGCCACCCCCCCCCTCCCACACACCTCTGCCAGCTTCATCGCATGGAGCCCCCACCCTTTTTTTGGGCGGATGGGCACTGTTCTCACGACCGGCTTAGTCCTGCGTTGCAGAGGCAATCCCCCGTCCCCCGGCTAGGCTTTTGCCCGGTTCTGCCGGGGCGCGTGTCGAGCGACCCTAACCCTCCGTAGCCCAGAAAAGGGGGCGCACTTAGGACACGTCTTGAGCGGGTCGTGTGAACGGGGTGTGGGGGAGGGAAACAGACCCAGGCCCACAACTTGGAGCCAGTTTGCGAAAGAACCAGAAACTCCCATCCTGCCCCCAACAGCCGGACACCCCTCCATCCCACCGCGAGGGCTTCTCTCTTGGGGAAGGGGAGATCTGAAGGGTCCTTACTCCCAAGGAAACCCTTAGCCTCCCTTCTCCAATCTCCGGACCTTCTTTTTGCTTGCACCCCCTTAATGAGGGGCATCCCATGCTTTCCCCCCCCCCCGGGACCCCCCCCCTTCCCGCAAGCGACCCCCGGAGCGACTCACCTTGGCCGCCAGCAGCTGCAGCGCCAGGACGAAGCTCCGGATCAGTTTCATCTCGTCGGGACGATCCGGAGACAGGAGGGGAGGGGGGCGTTTATCCTGGCCGGTCAGCAGGGCGGGGGGCGCCGGAGAGGGACCCTCTTTTCTGCCCACTCCTCGGAAGATCGCGAGTGGGTGGGTGGGAGAAAGAGAAGCAGGCAGACTCCGGGCCGGGGTCGCAACAGACCCGCAGATGCGTCCCCCCCTCCCGCCCGGCTAGCCAGAGAAAAAAAGAAAGCGACCCTTCCCCAATTTGCCAGCCGAGGGAAGCGGCGCCTTTGAAGTTGCCGGAGTTAGCTGCGCGTCTTGCCCGGAGGTCGCCGCTTCCCTCCGGGTTGGATGGGGGGGGGGTGTCTCTGCTCCGGGTCTGCCTTTGCCGGGACTGCGGGCTGGCCCCGTTCACACGCCCTCCTCGCCCCCTCCCTGCGCCTTGACCTCGCCCCCCGCCCGCCCCTTTCAGCCCCCCCCCGCCCCATTGGAGGGGGGGGGAGGAAGGAGAGACAAAGAGGGGCAGAAGCGAAAGAGCGGCCGTGTGCCTACACTGAACACTGACACATTAGAAATCTGGTAAACCAGATTGCCATAGAGGTAGTCCTCAACTTATGACGAAGCCCGAAACTTCTGTTGCCAAGTGAGACAGTTGTTTCGTGAGTTTTGCCCCATTTTAAAACCTCTCCTCACCGTTGTTAAGCGAATCACTGCAGTTGTTCAGTGAGTAACACAATTGTCACACCATTTGCAAATGGACACAGGATGGCCATTTGTGACTTTCCCACAAGCAAAGTCAATGGGAGAAGCCAGATGTGCTTAACGACCGCCAGATTCATTTAATAACTAGAGTGATTCTGTTAGCAACAGTACCAAAAAAAGCTCATAAAATCGGGCTTGTCACTTAACAATCACCTTTCTTACCAATGGATTTTTAAAAATATATTATATTATATTATATTATATTATTTATTTTATTTTATTTTATTATTTTATTTTATTATTAATTTTCTATTATTTATTTTCTATTATTGTTATTTTTTATTACAGGTAGTCCTCAACTTACGACCCCAATTGAGCCCAAAATTTCTGTTGCTAAGTGAGGCATTTGTTAAGCAAGTTTTGCTTCATTTTACGACCTTTCTTGCCATGGTTGTTAAGTGAATCACTGCAGTTGTTCAGTTAGTCACGTGGTTGTTAAGTGAATCTGGCTTCCCCTTTAACTTTGCCTGTCAGAAGGTCACAAAAGGGGATCATGTGACCTTGAGACACTGCAACCGTCATAAATATGAGTCAGTTGGCAAGTGTCTGGATTTTGATCACATGACCACGGGGAATGCTGCAACGGTCGTAAGTGTGAAAAATGGTCATAAGTCACTTTTTTCAATGCTGTTGTAACTTTGAACAGTCACTAAAGGAACTGTTGTAAGTTGAGGAATACCTGTATTTAATTTCATTTTAGTCACTTCATTCACTCTATTTATTTACAGAATTAGAATATTACTTTCTATATTTCTATATATATACACACATATAATTATAATTCTATATAGATAATATAAATTCTGTAATATAGTTCTGTAATTATATTATAGAATATAAATTCTATAAAACTAATATAATAATAATAATTATTATTATTTAGAGAATATTATTCACCCCATTTATTTAGATAATTTATTTACTTTTAGTGATTCTAGGAGGCTTAACAAAATTCTGAATTCTGCTCTCAATTGCGGTCATTAATTCGAGGACTAGCTGTAAACAGAATCCCTGAATTCAAAGTTGCTCCTGACTTCGGAGTCCAAGGCAGGGCCAGTCCAGCCTCCGAAATTAAAACCAGAGAGGAGGGGTCTCCCCCCCCCCCACTTCAGCTATCTGGGTTATGGCTGAGACCCTGAAGTGCAGGACATAAACTTGCCCGGTCCCTCCAAGCAGGGGGCTTTGGGAATTGACCCACAGGCCTTTCTTTTTCCCTCCTTTGATCTCTGCAATCTTCAGACCCTCCTGGCCCCCTCCCCAAATTCCAGGAGATATATTTCCGGTCTCTTGCAGGAGACAAAGGGGGCAGGGGTGTGTGGGAGGGGGCCGGCTAGAGAGATCTTCCTTACAGACAGAGGAAGAGCAAATGTTATTTCCAGGGCTCACAAAAGATCCTGCTTTAAAAATAAAAAAATTGAAAAATTATCAAATTCCTGATTGGGGGGGGGGGTCTAGCAAGCTGCAGCTCAGAAAACCAGATGCCTTTATATAAAATTGTTGTAGAAAAAGATCTACCCCATTCCTTTCAAATGCATCAATTACGATTTTAAAAATTCTGATGCCTTTTTATAAAATTGTTAGCTGGAAAAGGGGCTATCGCATTCCTTTTGAATGAATAAATTATTGTTTTTATGAACTCTGCCTTTTCATAAAATTGTAAGCCGGAGAAAAGGCTACCAGATTCCTTTTGAATGCATAAAGTATTATTTATTTATTTATTTATTTATTTAATTTAAATAGATTTGTATGCTGCCCAACTCCCGGGGGACTCTGGGCGGCTAACAACATGTCAAATCCATTATTAAATATAAAATCACATAACAGTTAAAAATTATAAAAGTTAAAAAACATCTAACATTCATAACCATTCATATGAAATCATGAGACCCCCAGTATGGTTTTAAATAAATGCTAGCTGCTAAGTGCCTGGATTGCATTCAGACAACCACAGGAAGACTTGCAACACAGGTTTAAATAAATTCAGATAGTAAATCATTTTTTTCTAACCTGTCCCAGTTTCTGTAGCGGAATAATACGGGAAGAAGTCATTGTTAAGAAAAAATAAAAATCGGAAACACTTTGTTGAAAAGCTGTTTTATTTTTTTTAACATCAACATCTGCTTGCTGAGGCTTTGATCTGAGATGGTGGCGCTAAAGACGAATCTCCAGTCCGCGATTTACAACCACAATGGAGCCAGGACCGGTCATAAGTCATGTTTTTCTAAATATTACTGTCCTTGTGTCCACATTTGTGTAGTGGAATAAAACGGGAAGGATGCCCAAAACTTCTGTTGCTAAGGGAGACAGTTGTTAAGTGAGTTTTGCTCCAATTTACAACCTGTCCTGCCACAGCCGTTAAGTGAATACCTGCAGTTGCTGAGTGAGTAACATGGTCATTAAGTGGAATCTGGCATCCTCGTTGATTTTGCTTTTCAAAAGATTGCAAAAGCAGATCACTCCAACCGTCGTAAGTATGAGTCAATTGCCAAGCATCTGAATTTTGATCACGTGACCATGGGGATGCTGTGATGGTCATAAGTGTGAAAAACGGTCATAACTTCTGGTCCCAACTGCTTCCCCCCCACATATCCCAATTCAATGGAGTCTCCAGTTTTCTACTAGTTTTTTTTTCAAACTTGGGAACTTTAGGTACACTTATCATCCCCTTTTGGGGTGATATTTTTTTCTCTGTTTTGAAATAGGGTATTCTACACTCGGATCTCCTGGTGGTCTCTCATCCCACCACAAAACAGGTCAGCTTCTGATTGGTGTTTCCAGCTTCCAAATCAGCCATCGCTCAAAACCTGTCCCCAATCCTTGCTTCCTGTTATCCGACTGCCTTATTTTATTATTATTATTTTCCTTATTCTCTTGCCCACTGGAAAGTGCCAGAACGGATTCTGTATAAAAATAATAGTGCCACAAAATAAACGTCGTGTCAAATAAAACACTGCAAGGGAGGAAGAAACAGAAATGGCATAGCTTGGACTTTGCAACTTTGCAAAAAACGAAGAGGCAGAACAGTCACTGGTCAAATTGCAAAAGAGCAGCTTCGTTTTAAAAAAGTACAGTCTTCAAATTTTAATTTGCGTAATTTTAATAACTTTTAATGATTTGTCTTTTTATCATCTGCAAGACACCCAGTGTTGCTTTATAGGGTTGCAGAAACATTAAATAAAAGAATATTAAATCCTGAAATAAAAGAATTGGTCCCAAACAAGAACGTCTTGGGAGATTTAAAAAAAAAGAAGAGGAATTTGCAATTTATTGTCTCTTTTTATTTATAGGATTTACAAGGCTTTTTACAGCTAGCCTCTCTCATCTGGCGGTTTGTACCTGCCCCATTTCGACAATTCGCAGGGTTGTGTGCTTTTTCTCCGCAGGATGCAAAGAAGGACCACAAAGGGCCACATCAAAGGGGTCGTTGGGGAAGATCAGAGATGTGGGAGGAAGGTGCCATCCATTCCCCCCACCGGGAAAAGGCCATTCAATTTTATGAGGTCCCCTTTTGAAGTCCTCAGATGGCTCCAGGCATCAAGAATTGATGCATCCCTCCGGGCTTCCTTCCTCCTTAATGTGGACTAACGGACTGGATGGCTTTTGCTGGAGGTGCATGGGAGAGAATGCAATTGATTCTGCTTATAATAAGAGTTGGAAGGGACCCTGGCGGTCATCTAGTCCAACCCGCTGCTGAAGCAAGAGTCCTTATTCCATCCGGGACAAATGGCTATCCAGTCTCTTCTTGAAAACCTCCAAAGATGGAGCCCCCACAACTTCTGGGGACAAATCGTTCCACTGATTAATTGTTTTCACTATTAGGAAATTTCTCCTTAGTTCTTGGTTGCTTCTCTCCTTATTCATCCTAGGAACCAGGTTTAGCACGGAAAGACCAATGGCCTAGCTATCGGGAATTGGATATAAAAAACCTGCAAGATTGATTTTGATTCTGTGCATCGAAAAATACAAATCTGGGGTGTAGGAAAAGTCGGAGCGTTTCTCAACATCATAAATGTTAAGATTACCCAGCCGGCATGCTTTAAGAGAAGTGGACTTCCACTCCCAGAATCCCCCAGCTGGCATGCTTTAAGAGGGACGGACTCCAACTCCCAGAATCCCCCAGCCAAGATGCTTTAAGAGAGGACTTCCACTCCCAGAATCCCCCAGTCAGCGTCCGTTAAGAAGAACGGACTTCTGGGAATCGAAACTATTCCAAGGCTGAGGCTTAGAGATTGTCTTCAGCTTTGGGGGCAGAATCTGAATATTGGGGTCACAGCAGCAACAACAAAAGAGAGAGGATCCTTGGAGGGGTATCAAATCTGCAAGAGGGTGGGCGTGGCCTCATGCCTGACGATCCACCCCTTTTGGGGACACCTCTTTGCAGCTTTTCACCTTCCCACTAGGGAAGACTGCCTTAATTTCCAATCTGCAGGGTGTCTCCATGTGACACCCAGGAACATGAATGCCGGTCAGATGGTCCTGAAAACTTCAAAGACTTAAACTAGGTTTAGACCGTGTGGGATCAGGCCTGAGTCCATTTACATAGTCTACATCTCAAGGGGCGGGGGACTACCCTACCCCTAATCCTCTGCCTGGTGCGAAAAGGGGTCCTTCCTCAAGGGCTTTGCACACATTTTAAAAAACAACAAAAATGCGATTCATACATCCACTTGCAATCATCCATTTAGTGACCGTTCGAAGTCACAGCGGCAGTGAAAAAGATGACTTATGACCATTTTTCACACTTAATGACCGTCGCAGACAACTGGTTCATATTTATGGCGGTCTCAATGTCCAAGTGGTTTGTGTCATGCAACCTTCTGACAAGCAAAGTCAACGGAGAAGCCAGATTCACTTCACGACCATGTGACTCACTTAACAACTGCAGGAATTCGCTTAATAGTGATGGCAAGAAATGTCGTAAAATGGGGCAAAACTCACTTAACAAGAGTCTCATTTAGCAATGGTCATATGTCGAGGACAACCTATCCTTCTGGGGGGAATCTCTCTTTTCACAAAATTGTTTCACAGACTTAAGTTGGTCATGCCTTTATAAGCCGCCATTCGTGGCTTGATAGGAATTGGACGGTTCAGCCACTAGAGGACTCCTGGCTTGACCCAGAGTGGACTTTACATACAGCTACATCACCAATTCAGAACTTGTGAAGTTGAAATTCCCATGCCACCGGAAAATTCAAACGATTGTGGGAACCAATCATCTCAGGACCCTCAAATGACTCCACAGGCCAAGATCTGCGGATCTTCTTCATCTTGTCTTTTTACCAGCCTCGCACCGGCTTCCACGTCTCCACGATACGGCCCCCGCTATGGACAAAGAAGACGGGGTGCATTGCGGCCGTGGCACACGCCTGTCATTTGGGCAAAGCGGGGTGTCCCCAAGTTGCAAAGAGAAAGAGAGAGAAACGAGACAATCAGAAACATGGCTAGCTGCAAACACACTTCCCAGGGTCCAAAAAAAAAAAAAAAGGCCCAGCGGATGCATTCACACAACCTGGAAAAAAAAAACCCTGCTTGGGGTTAACCTGGATTAGGGTTGTTTTGTGGCCGAATGTCATGGGAATGCTGCCAGGTTGGTTAATTTAGGGTTCCAGGCATTGTTCAAAGAGGAAAAAATGGATGATTCAGAATCCAGGTTAAATGGATTGTGTGAATGCAACTTCGGGAGCGGTTAGACCAGCAGCAAACCAGCAAAGTTGGGGCACTCCGTTTCTAGGTCCAAACCAGACTTACGTGATAAGGAATCAGAGCCAGGAGGCTGCCCAGAGGGAACTTGGCAAAATCCAGTTTCCCGGTCATGGGTTCCAGTTTTCCGTGCTCCTGGGTCATCGCCACCAATCTGCAAAGGAAGATCAGAAGCGGTCTTTCCTTCTGGATAGGATCTCCGTTCTGCAAATGCCTTCTTCCGAAGACTTGCCCTTTCAAGTCCTAGGGTTGGAAGGGATCTTAGAGGTCATCTAGTCAGACCCCCTGCCCAAGGCAGGAGACCCTACACAGATAGTCCTTGACTTATAATGGTTCATCATCCAAAGTTACAACAGCACTAGAAAAAAGTGACTTAGGACCATTTTTTATACTTACAACCATTGCAGAATGATCAAAATTCAGACACTTGGCAACTGACTTGTATTTACGACGGTTGCAGTGTCCCAGGGTCATGTGATCCCATTTTGCGATCTTCTGACAGGCAAAATCAATGGGGAAGCTGGATTCGCTTAACAATCGTGTTATTAACTTAAAAACTGCAGTGATTCACCTAACAGCTGCAGCAAGAATAGTCGTAAAACGGGGCAAATCTCACTTAACAAATGTTTCACTTAGCAACGGAAATTTTGGGCTCAGTTGTGGTCGTAGGTCGAGGAACATATTGTATACCATTCTGGATGGTCGTTGCTAGAAAACAGTGGTGGGAGGGAGAACCACTTGGCAGGCTGCCTTGAGGAAGGAGGGCCTAAAGGCAAGAAGGGGGAAGATCTTGGTGGTGGCCCCACTGATCTGTGGAAGTCCAGCTGCACTAGAGCCCCTGGCTTTTAGGAAGGGAGGGCGCCCCACTCTGTCCCAGCGAGCCCTTGGCCCGGAGTTAAGCCTGAAGGTTATATTTTATATATCGATTTTTTTTAAAAAATGTATTATAATTTTGCATGCTGTATGGATTGGGGCAGCCAATAAATACTTGTTGAGACGGACAGACGGATTGATCACTAATATATAATAAATGAAAGATAGAAAATTAGATAAATGGTAGATAATAAATAAATAAATAGATTTAGATAGATTTAGATAGATAGATAGATAGATAGATAGATAGATAGATAGATAGATAGATAGATAGATAGATAGATAGATAGATAGATAGATAGATAGAAGATAGATAGATAGAGATGGGTGGATAGAGATAGATAGATAGATAGATAGAGATAGATAGATAGATAGATAGATAGATAGATAGATAGAGATATGGGTGGATAGATAGATAGATAGATAGATAGATAGATAGATAGATAGATAGATAGATAGATAGATAGATAGATAGATAGAGAGAGAGAGAGAGAGAGAGAGAGATATGGGTGGATAGATAGATAGATAGATAGATAGATAGATAGATAGATAGATAGATAGATAGATAGATAGATAGATAGATAGATAGATAGAGATGGGTGGATAGAGATAGATAGATAGATAGATAGATAGATAGAGAGAGAGAGAGAGAGAGAGAGAGAGAGAGAGAGAGAGAGAGAGAGAGAGAGAGAGAGAGAGAGAGAGAGAGAGAGAGAGAGAGAGAGATATGGGTGGATAGATAGATAGATAGATAGATAGATAGATAGATAGATAGATAGATAGATAGATAGATAGATAGATAGATAGATAGATAGATATTGGTGGATAGAGATAGATAGATAGATAGATAGATAGATAGATAGATAGATAGATAGATAGATAGATAGATAGATAGATAGATAGATAGATAGATAGAGATGGGTGGATAGAGATAGATAGATAGATAGTTAGATAGATAGATAGATAGATAGATAGAGAGAGAGAGAGAGAGAGAGAGAGAGAGAGAGAGAGAGAGAGATATGGGTGGATAGAGATAGATAGATAGATAGATAGATAGATAGATAGATAGATAGATAGATAGATAGATAGATAGATAGATAGATAGATAGATAGATAGATAGAGATGGGTGGATAGAGATGGGTGGATAGAGATAGATAGATAGAGAGAGAGAGAGAGAGATGGGTGGATAGAGATAGATAGATAGATAGATAGATAGATAGATAGATAGATAGATAGATAGATAGATAGATAGATAGATAGATAGATAGATAGATGGATAGACAAATGATAATAAAAGATAGGAATTATAGAAAATATAGATAAATGATACGTAATAGATAAATGAATACAGACACATTGACAGGCAGGTAAATATCATAGCAGATACCTGAATACAGGTATTCCTCAACTTACAACCATTCACTTAGTGACCATTCAAAGTTACAACGGCACTGAAAAAGTGACTTTTGACCATTTTTCACACTTACGCGCGTTGCAGCATCTCCCTGTGGTCACGTGATCAAAATTCAGATGCTTGGCAACTGGTTCATATTTACGACGGTTGTAGTGCCCCCGGGGTCATGTGATCCCCTTTTGCGACCATCTGACGACCAAAGTAAACGGGGAAGCCAGATTCATTTAACAACTGTGGCAAGAAAGTTCATTGAAACGGAACTAAACTCACTTAACAACTGTCTCGCTTAGCAACAGAAATTTTGAGCTCTATTGTGGTCATAAGTCGAGGACTACCTGTGGATAGATAGACAGACAGACAGAGAGATAGATCTGGGATGGATAAAGAGACCGACGATAAGATGACCGACTCGGGTGCGAAGCAGGGATGGCTGGGAAGGAAGAACCAGGTGCCCGGGAATTATAGCTCTGTTACTTGAGGTCTGGGTGCCCGTCCACCAGGGCAAAGCCGGTCGGCAGCTGACCCAGGCTGTGCAGGCTCAATCCGGTCCATCCGCAGTCCACCAATAACTGGTTGCGGTGTGGGTAGTGACCGATCACTCGCGTCCAGACTCGCACGGCCACGTCCTCAAGCTGGCAGGAGCCAATCATCATCTGCTGGACATCTAGAAGGGAAGGAAATCCGTTGGGCCACTCGTGGTCTTTCAACCGGCCTACTTCGCAGGGTGGTTGTTGCGGAGGGGCAGGAAGGTAGCAAAACAGGTAGCAAAACCAGCAATGCACAGCTGAACCACTTCTTGCCCAAGTGATTCTCAACCTTTTGTGAACTTCAATTCCCAGAATTCCCTAGCCCAGGGGTCAGCAACCCGCAGCTCTGGAGCCGCATGTGGCTCTTTCATCCCTCTGCTGTGGCTCCTGTCGCTCAAAATCGGTGTCACAACCACCAATGTGCGACACCTGCCGGCATGCGATTTATTGAGCTTTTCGACCCCCAGTAGGCCAATCATGGATAAATCCAAGAAAAGAAAAGTTTCAGAAGAAAACAGAATCTTTAATTCAACTATATATACTAGTTTTGTGGCTGCTCAGGAAATAGTCAGGCATGGGAAGAGTTTTGTGGCTCCCGGTGTTTTCTTTTCTGTGGGAAACGGGTCCAAATGGCTCTCTGAGTGTTCAAGGTTGCCGACCCCTGCTCTAGCCTAATGGGTGGACTTCAATTCCCAGAATTCCCCAGCCAGCTTGCTTGAATTGAATTCTGGGAGTTGAAGCCCCATCTTCAAGTTGCTAAGCTGCAAAACATGGCTCTCACTCATAAAAGAAGGGGAAAAGGGGTGAGAAGCAGGAGGACCTGGGTTCAAATTATGCCCCCTCCCCCTTGAACCCAGAGCTCAAGGGATGAATTTGGACCAGGTCCTCCTTCTCGCTTATATGACACTACCTGGCAAGGGTTTTTTTTTGGGGGGGGGGGGGTAAATTTACATTGTTTCTTGCTCTCAAGGGGATAGAAGAAATTATTTTACCTCTCAATATTTTACGCATAAATGTATTTTATGTGCATGTGAATGTATTTTGAAGATAAATGCATTTAAATATATTTTAAGTGGGAATGTAATTACATAGGATATTTTGCATTTGTATATTATTTTATATAGTTATATTCTATCTTTCTATTCATCTTTGCCTATCTATGTATCTATATAATTTTATATAATTTTTGATGTCTATCTATCTATCTATCTATCTATCTATCTATCTATCTATCTATCTATCTATCTATCTATCTATCTATCTATCTATCTATCTATCTATCTATCATCTATCTACCTATCTACCTATCTATCTATCATCAATCTATCTATCATCTATCTATCTATCATCTATCTATCTATCTATCATCTATCTACCTATCTACCTATCTACCTATCTATCTATCATCTATCTATCTATCATCTATCTATCTATCTATCTATCTATCTATCTATCTATCTATCTATCTATCTATCTATCTATCTATCTATCTATCTATCTATCTATCTATCTATCTATCTATCTATCTATCATCTATCTAGCTATCATCTATCTATTTATCTATCATCTATCTACCTATCTACCTATCTATCATCTATCTATTTATCTATCATCTACCTACATACCTACCTACCTACCTATCTAGCTATCTATCTATATCATCTATTTATCTATCTATCTATCTATCTATCTATCTATCTATCTATCTATCTATCTATCTATCTATCTATCTATCTATCTATCTATCTATCTATCATCTATCTATAACCCTTCTTTCGCTTTCCCTCCCTCCCTCCATCTACCGTTCTCTCTCTCCCTCCTACCATCCTCTCTCTATATCCATCCATCCATCCATCCATCCATCCATCCATCCATCCATCCATCCATCCATCCATCTATCCATCCATCCATCCAATCCTTCTCTCACTCTCTCTCTCTCTCTCCATTTCTCCATGCATTATCTACAGTACATACATCTATAATTTTATATATTTCATATTTTACACTGTATGAAAGAGGTTCAGTAGAGATGAGCCATTTTGGCTGCCGGAGGGAGAGCAGGCGGTTCCTAACAAAAACCGGCAGGATCTTCCCTGTCATTTCCCCCCCTTCCCTCCCTCGTTTTTTCTGGCGCTGCCTTTCTCCTCCCCTGGTCCCTCTCTGGAAGAAGGCCGGAGGCAGGGGAGCGGCACATGGAAGGCGTTAGGCTGAACACCTGCATCTGCTTAGCCTGGAAACGCCTGCCGGGAGAGCCGGTTTGGACTGGCGGTTAAGGCACCAGGCCCAGAAAGTGGGTGACGGGGAGTTCTAGTCCCGGCTTAGGCATGAAAGCCCTCAGTCCCCCCCCTCTTTCAGCCCAGCCCACCTCGCAGGATCGTTGTTGTGGGGAAACGAGCAGGAGGAGGAGGAAGGAGTGATGGAAAGGTTTGCCACCTTGATTTTTAAAAATAATAAAGGGATTAAAATAAATAACATAACAACATAATAAAATAAATAAATAATATCAAACATCAAATAATAAAATAAAATAATGAAATAAAATAAAATAAAAAATAAAGTAATAAATAAAATATCAAATAATAAAAAATAAATAAAATAAAATATAAACAAATGACATAAAATATAAAGTAAAATAAAATAAATAAAAGATAAAAAATGACACAAAAATATAAAATAAAATAAAAATTATAAAGTAATGCCCAGCCTGCACAAGGGGATTAGAGAGGACATCTAGATAGTCCCACAGCAGAGGGGAAGATCTGTTGTCTCGAGGGGCATGACTGGGCGTTATGGGACCAGGCCGATTTCAGGAAGATGGCTGGGACAATGGGGTGAGGGTGGGGGAGCCAAGGAGGGCGAAGTTGCTTTCCTTCCACTTACCGTAAAAAATATAATTTCCCGGGTGAACTTCGCTGAGTTTGCCCATGGTGGACACCGGGTGGCTGCAGGAGGGCGTGGAGCCGATGCTGGATTTCGGACAGGGCACCCCGGCTTCCCGAAGCCTGTGAGAGGAAATCAAAATGGTGCTTCTTGATTTACGACCACTCATTTAACGACCATTCAAAGCTACACCAACTTTATCAGTTTGTATAATCAGTCCTTGACCTACTACCGTTTGTTTAGTGAATGTCCCAAGCTGCAGATCGGCCTCGGAGGGAACCGCCTGGGCCAGAAACATCTGACACAGATTCTCAGATGCGGAGAACCTGGTTGTGTTTCAATCGTGAGAACGTGGATCGTGGGAGAGAACTGATGTGAGGAAGACCGGCTTCAACTGCAGAGAGAGACATCAGCCTCTCGAGTTTTCTGAATGGTGTTGTTCCCTCTGCTCCTTGTTCTTTCTCCTTTTTCCCTTCTTCCTTTTTCTTTCTGCTCACTTCTTTATTCCCTTCCTTCCTTCCTTCCTCCCCCTTCCCTTCTTTCCTTAAGTTTCTGCCTTCCTTGCTTGCTTCTCTTTCCTCTCCTTCATCCTTTCTTTCCTTTATCCTCTTCCTTCCTTCTGTCCTTCCTCCTCCTCTCTATTTCCTCCCCTCCCTTCTATCTTTCTCTCCTTCCTTTTCCTCTCCCTTTCTTTCCTTCCTCCTTCCTTCTGTCATTCCTCCTCCTATTTCCTCCCCTCCTTCCTTCTATCTTTCCTTCCTTCCTTCCTTCTCCTCTCCCTTTCTTTCCTTCCTCCTTCCTTCTGTCATTCCTCCTCCTATTTCCTCCCCTCCTTCCTTCTATCTTTCCTTCCTTCCTTCCTTCCTTCTCCTCTCCCTTTCTTTCCTTCCTCCTGTCATTCCTCCTCCTATTTCCTCCCCTCCTCCCTTCTATCTTTCTCTCCTCCCTTCCTTCCTTTTCCTCTCCCTTTCTTTCCTTCCTCCTTCCTTCTGTCATTCCTCCTTCTCTCCTCCTCCTTCCTTCTATCTTTCTCTCCTTCCTTCCTTCCCCTCTCCTTTTCTTTCCTTCCTCCTTCCTTCTGTCCTTCCTCCTCCTCTCTATTTCCTCCCCTCCTCCCTTCTATCTTTCTCTCCTCCCTTCCTTCCTTTTCCTCTCCCTTTCTTTCCTTCCTCCTTCCTTCTCTCCTCCTCCTTCCTTCTATCTTTCTCCCCTTTTTGCTTCTTCTTTCTCCTTCCTTCCTTCCTTTCTCCCTCCCTTCTCGGATCACAGGGCTGGACTGGAGGCCCTCAAGGTATCCAAACAGGCCACCTTGTTCTCTCCTTGTTTTGAGGGGGGGGGAGCCAAGAATGCCCCCTCCTCACCCCTCTTTTGAAGGGGCCGCTCTGCTCCCTCTGATTTATTGCCAGGATCTGCAAAATTTTAGCAAAACTTTCCTTCCCTTTTCCTTTGCAGCCCAGTTCTAAAATCTCTTCCCCCTCCTCTTTTTTCTCTATAGGGTGCAAATCCCCCCAACCCTAGTTTTGTCTGACCCCAGTCAGAGGAGGAGGGGGACCCTGGAAAGGGAGGGGGGAGGGCAGGACAAACGCCACTAAAGGCCACCTGGACATTGCTGGACCTTTGAAGAGGCAACTTCAAAGGGGTCTCAGCTCACCTGAATTCCTGGAAAGGACTTGGGGGGTGGGCTGGGGTGGAGGGGGAAGTATATGGAAAAATCCTGCAAATAAACACCTTCCCCCCCCCCTCCTCCAATTCAGTTCAAACATTTATACCGGGTAATAAACAAGGATTAGCTTTTACAGCCTTTTAACCGGAATTGGGCATCCTGACCAGACCTTCCCTAGGCCTGGTCGGGGGGGGGGGGGGGCTTTTGGGGGGGGCTTTTTTGTGGGGGAGATATCAAGAGAAATGCATTTTCCCCAAAACAATAGATACAGGTAGTCCTTGACTTACAACTGTTCGTTTAGTGACCATTCAAAGTTGGCAATGGCACTGAAAAATTGACTTATGACCATTTTTCAGACTTCTGTCCGTTGCAGCGTCCCCATGGTCACGTGATCAAAGTTCAGAGGCATGGCAGCTGACTCATATCTATGACAGTCGCAGTGTCCCCTTTTGCGACCTTCTGAGAAGCAAAGTCAAAGGGGAAGCCACATTCACTTAACGACTGTGTTAATAGCTTAACAACGGTGGCAAGAAAGATCATTCAAACTCACTTAACAAATGTCTCGCTTAGCAACGGAAATTTTGGGCTCCAATGAGGACTAGCTGTAATGCAGGAACAAAAAAAAAATGTTGCAGCCCAAATACACACAACACAACAGGGAGGAGATGAAAACTGGGCATGAGTTATAATCCTGCAGTGAGTTCTAGTCCTGTCTTAAACAGGAAATCCGGCTGGGTGACTTTGGACCAATCACCGGGGGGGTTGGACTAGATGACCTACAAGGTCCCTTCCAACTCTAACAATAATCTAATCTAATGTAATCTAACCGGGAGACGGTGAGTTCTAGTCCCACCTTAGGCACGAAAGCCAGCTGGGTGACTTTTGGACTCTCTCTCTCTCTCTCTCTCTCTCTCTCTCTCTCTCTCTCTCTCTCTCTCTCTCTCTCTCCCCAACCCACCTCACAGGGTGGTTGTTGTGGGGAAAATAGGAGAAGGAGAAGGAGGAAGGCATGTTTGTCATCTTGAGTTATTTATAAAATAATAAACCAGGGACGCAAAGAAACGAATGAACACTTACTGCTCCATGAACTTCAGGGTAAATTCCGTGGTTCTCTGGCCGACCGACTGGATTTCCGACGGGCCGTGGCACCCGTAGGAGTTGCCACAATGGGCATAGATGCCCGCCAGCTCCGTCGTGCCTTCAGAGATGGCCTTGGCAAGCTTCAAGGCTGCAGGGTCCGAGGGTTTCACGCCGGCTGCAAGAAAGCAGAGAAAGCGATCGAAGTCCCGACCGTGCAGGCAGTCCTCGACTTATGACCACCATTGAGCCTAAAATTTCCATTGCAAAGGGAGGCAGTCATTAAGTGAGTTTTGCCCCATTTCATGACCTTTCTGGCTGTCGTTGTTAAGTGAATCCCTGCAGTTGTTAAGTGAGTGACATGGCTGTTAAGTGAATCTGGCTTCCTCATTGACTTTGCTTGACAGGTGGTCACAAAAGCGGATCCCGTGTCCCACTGGGACGTTGCGACCACCGTCATAAATATGAGTCCATTGCCAAGCGGGTGAATTTTGGGCACGTGACCACAGGGATGCTGCAAGGGTCGTAAGTGTGAGAAACGGTCATAAGTCCCTTTTTTCCACCCTGTTGTAACTTCAGTCCTTAAATGAACTGTTATAAGTCGAGGTTCCCCCTGCAATGTTAGTGATGCAAGTTCTTTTCAGGAAAAACACACCACGGTTGGTTCCCATCTTACTGGAAGGCAGAGTTTGTGGGAATTAAAGGTTCAACCTCAAGTGCCTGAACTCCTTGAGAAACGTAAAAACTTGAGTTTGGACAAACAAAACCTCCAGTCTCGGGAGCAGTCTATCTTAGAATTCAGCCAGGCCCTTAAAACAAGGCTGGTGCATAACTAGCACCCTGTCTTGCAAGGAATCTGGTAGATTAGAACTCGTTACTCTGTTGATCATGGGAGGGGCTCAGCTTGAGAAGGAAGAGGGAGAAGCAGAAACTTCCTCAATATGGACTTGTTCCTTATTTATGTATTTGTTTGTTTCTTTATCAGATTTCTACACTTACGTGCTGACTTATGTGTAGAGTTTCCCAGCATTTCCAGGTTTAACATGGGTGGACTTCAATTCCCAGAATCCCTTTGAAAGTTGGCCTTAGACTTTTTGTTCCACACGTGGTTCATTTAGTGACCATTTGCAGTTGCAACGGCACTGAAAAAAACTGACTTGTGACCGTTTTTCATACTTATGACCAATACAGCCTCCTGGTGGTCACGTGATCAGACGCTTGGCAACTGACTCATTTTATGACGGTTGCACTGTCCCGGGAATCACGTGATTAGTTGAGGGGGGAGTCAGCTTAATGACCGCATGATTCATTTAACAACCGCAGTGGTTCACTTAACAATGTAACCAAAAAGATGATAAAAGGGGGCAAAACTCACTTAACAACAGACCTGCTCAGCAAAGGAAATTTTGGACTCAATTGTGGTCATAAGTTAAGGACTGTCTGAATTGCCTAAATTTCTGGGTTTTTACCCGTTCTATGTCCTTTATTTTCCGTTGGTTGGTTTTCTAGACCCCGTTGTAAGATTTGGAGGTCACAACTAGCAGAAAGGAAGAGGAGGAGGGGATACAGCTAGTCCTTGACTTACAACCGTTCTCTCAATGACCGTTTGAACTTAAGACCTCACTGAAAAAAGTGACTTATGATGAGTCCTCATACTTATGACCTTTGCAGGGTCCCTATGGTCACGTGATCAAAATTGGCAACTGGCATGAATTTACGTCGGTTGCAGCGTCCGTGATGGGGTCACGTGATTGCCATTTGCGGCCTTCTCGGCTGGCTTCTGATGAGCAAAGTCAGTGGGAGAAGCCATATTCACTTAACAACCATGTGATTCACTTAATGGCCATAGTGATTCACTTAATGAACATGGTAAAAAAAAAGTTGTAAAATTGGGCGCAGCTCAACTAGCAACTGTCTCACTTAGCGACAAAAGTCCTGGTCCTTATTGCGGTCGTAACTCGAGGGCTACCTGTAGGGCCCGCGGGAGAGCAGGTACCTCGTCCGTTGTCGCAATCAATCTTCAGCCAGACTTTCCAGGGCCGTCCGGATCGCAGAGGCGTCCCTTTCAGCTGCTCCAGGGCCTCTGGACTGTCCACCATCACCTGGAAGGCGTCCAGCTTCTCAGCCAAGGAGGCACAATCGCCCACCTTGTCGAAGGGCAGCGGGTAGGCATAGAGGATGTCATCGAAGCCGCCGTCAGCAAAGTGGCGGGCCTCGGCCAGCGTGGAGACCACGATTCCCCTCAGGGATCCCCCCGTCATGAGGCGCCCACCTTCCCTGCAAGGGAGGCAAAGAAAGGAGGATGAGTGGGGTGGGGCTGGTGGCCTCTGAGCTAGGCTGTTTTTCTTGCAGACGTCTCATGACCCAAGTAGGGAATAGCATCAGCACTAGAGGGAGAAGGAGGAGGAAGAGCAGAACTGTGGGGTCCTTGGTGCTCTTTGAGCTTGGTGGGGTTTTTTTTTGCAGACGTCTCATTATCCAAACTAGGGAACAGCATCAGTGTTCAAAGAGGGTGGGGTGGGAAGAGGAGGAAGGATGGACTGTGGGGGTGCTTGGTGATCTCCGAGCTTGGTGTTTTTCTTGCAGACGTCTCATGACCCAACCAGGTAACATCATCAGTGCTATGAGGGAGGGATGTTTCCAGAGGAGGAGGATGGGGGGGGGCTGTTCATGCACCTGAAGATCACCCAGGGAAGATCCCCCTGCAAGCGAGCCAAGCTGCGCATCTCTAATGAGAGACCTCCCACTCACAGCGTCTTGTGGGTCTTCATGTGGGGCCTGAGGGCCACCTGCAGGGCTTGGCAACGCTCCCGCATGCGCTGCGCATTCCTCGTGGCTACGTTGAGGTCCACCGTGAAGGCCGGAGTGGGCAGCTCCTCCACGCGACGTCCTTCCCACATGCTCTGCGCGGAAACAGAGATGGAAGTCGGGAGTCACAGAAGCGGGGTGCACCGGGTTCAAGGAGCTGCTGAAAGGGACCAAGGAGCGAATCCCACCATCCCAGAGATGGAAGGTGACCCTAGAGATCATCTAGTCCAGTGGTCCCCACACTTTCCGGCTTGGTGGACGGCAGATGGTGGGAACACGGGATGGTTCTGTGCAAGTGGCGGAGTGTGTGCATGCCCACCCTTCTGCGTGAAACACCATTTGTGCAAGCGGTGGATGTGCGCACACGCAGCTCGCACAAAAGGAGTTGTGAGCATCTGGCACTCCCCCACTCCTCGTGTGGCCCGCCTGGGTTTGAATGGGCCACAGCCCAGGATTGGGGGCTCCTGATCTCCTCCAACCCCCTTTCCAATCCCCAATAGGGCAGCATTTCTTAGCCAGGGGCCACATGGCCTTTTGGGGACCCTGGGAAATTTCTAGGGGGCCTAAGTAAAAAAAACTGTGAGTGGGGGTCGTGGCATGCGGTGACATATACCCAAACAAGCAAAGTGTATTTTAGGTAATCCTCGACTTACAACCACTCATTCAGTGACCGTTTTGACATCAGAACAGCACTGGAAAAAAAAGTGACCTCCACCTTTTTCCAGTTAAACAGGCCCTATGGCCAGTCCTCGCACTTACGATCTTTGAACAGTCCCCTCAGTCACACGATCAAAATTTGTGCACTTGGAAACGGCGCGTTTTTACGATGGTTGCCGCATCCCCAGATCACGTGATCGCCACTTGTGACTTTCCCTGCTGGCTTTCGACATGCAAAGTCAATGGGGAAGCCGGATTCACTTAACGACCAATTCACTGAATGACGGCAATGATCATGAAATCGAGCGTGACGCACTTAACAATTTCCTTGTTTAGCAAGTCATAAGTCAAGGTCTGCAAATGCCATTGTTGTTGGCAGAAAAAGCACCAGATACGGTCCAATGCCCGTGTTCGGTAATTGGATTCAGGTGGGGAGGTGAGGGTCAGAGGTGAAAAATGAAGTCAGACCCCGGCCAAAAAAATATTTAGATTTCCTTCGGTAGAGCCTAACAGAGGACTATCCATTTTAATTTAAATTTCAGATAGTCCTCGACTTATGACCGCAGTTGAGCTAAAAAATTTCCATTGCTGAAACAGTTGTAAAGTGAGTTTTGCCCCATTTTACAACCTTTCTTGCCACATTGTTAAGTGAACCCCTATGGTTATTAAGTGAGTCACATGGTTGTTAAGTGAATCTGGCTTCCCCATCAACTTTGCTTGCCAGTAGGTCGCATAATATGACTGCAGGACAAAGCAACTACCGTAAATGTGAGTCAGATGGCAACCGTGTGAATGTTGATCGCACGTCCATGCAGAGGCTGTGATGGTCGTAACTGTGGGAAAAAAACCAGTCACAATCTCTTTCTTCTGCGCCATTGTTGTAACTTTGAACAATCACTAAACAAACTGTTGTAAGACGAGGATTATATTTGTATTTTAAACGAGGCAATGAAAATGCAAACCCAACAGGTTTTTTAAATCACAGCTTAAGGATCCTTATTTATTCATTTATTTCTGCACTATTTTAATGTGTTATTAATACTGCGTTATTTCCATTACATTTCACAACCTCCCTGTGAGGGAGGACCAAATGTCAGAATTGCAGCTGAGATACCTACAGCCACAGGTGATCAGATTTCTGAATGGATGATATCACCGGATCAATATCTGTGGAGCAAAATGTTGATGGATTGGTTAGATTTATATCCCACAGTGGTGTCTATTCCTCTATTTTTTTCCTCATAACAACCTTGCGGTGTTGGCCAGGTTGAGAGGGATCCAAAGCCCTTTATAGGCTGCTTCTATGATTGACAGAGGGGGAAGCCAGACCTTGGGCCCCCTTGCTATTAGTCCCACAGTTTATACCCTTTGCAATGCACAGATACGCAAAAAAGACCCCTCTCAACTCTGCACAAGCTCTTCTTCCTAGCAAGGACTTATTTGGGGTAGCCCCAAATATTTCAGGAAGCCCCTAGGATTAAACCAGAGGTTTTTTTAGTCTGGGCCACTTTAAGATGGGTGCACTTCAACTCCCAGAATTCCCCAAGGAGCCTGTGTGAATTTCAACTCCCAGAATTCCTGTCTATTAAAGTACAAACTTCAGCCCCACTATTCCCCAACAAGAACAAGTGGATTTTCGCCACCCAGAATTCCCCAGCAAGCAAATGTGGACTTCAAATCCCAGAATTCCCCAGCCAGCATGTGTGAATTATCACGTCCCAGAATACCTCTGCAAGGAAGTATAGACTTAAGTCCCAGAATTCCCCAGCAAGCACATAGTGGGTTTCATCACCCAGAATCCCCCAGCGAGCATGTACGAACTTCAAACTCCAAAATTTTACACACAGCTTTGCGGGCTGTGGAATTCTGGGAGTTGAAGTCCACCTGTTCAAACAAAATGGCTAAGATTGGAAAAAATGGCTTGTTTTCCAAAGATTTTGCCATCCTCCCACGGTTTCTATTATATTATATTATAGTACATATACAGTGTATATTATATTATATACAATATATATTACATATTATATTATTATATAATTATAACAAAATTATAAATAAGGAAATAGAGAGAGATGCAAATAAATGCATCATTATTATATTTCCAAAGCTGATTTCTGATTTGCCAGTTTGGGTGCGTCCGGTTGCAGATCGTGCATTCAGCAAACTTTTTGCAAACCTTGCAAACTCGCAATCCCCTCCAGAGTCAAAGCAATGTTTGGAGGGAAACACGCAAGTTTGCACCCTCCATACCTCTCGGGCCGCTAAGCCGCTTGGGAAGAAGGGGTGCAGCAGCGGGGGTCACTCCGTACCGGCCCTTCGGAACTGGGCAAAGTCCAGCTGGGAAGAGCGTCACGTGAGCAAATGGGCCGGTTCGCCCCTTTTGCAACGCTCAAGAACTGCAAGTTCCAGGGTGCTCAGCCAGCAAGCGCGAGGCGTTCTGGGTGTTGTAGTTTATTGCATGAGAAAGTTGTAGGCTGGAGAGAGCTGGTCGAAGCTGCTCTGTCGGAATTAAGTTTTTTGCAAGATAGAATAAAATATGCCTGTGTGTGTGTGTGTGTGTGTGATCTGCTCAACTATAATTGTAATAGAATTATAAATAAGGAAAAATGGATACTATAGATATGAATGTATGCACAAATATAACTAATAAAATTATAAATAAGGAAATAGAGATGCAAGTATAGATATGAATGTATGTATAATTATTATATATTATGTATATTATATAAGATGCAGATTTGTTTGTTAGATATATATATATACTATGATGAAAGAGATAAAACTAATCAATGTATGCACAAATGTAATTATAATAAAAATAATGTTATATATATATTATATATCATATGAAGAGAGAGATACAAGTATATTTACATTAAAGTGTGCACAAATATAATTATAGTAAAATTATAAAGAAATAGAGATGCAAGTACGTATATTGAAAGCACACTTATAATAAAAATGATGCTACATATATTATATACCGTGAGAGACAGTGAGATGTAAGCATACACACATGTTAATGTAGGCACAAATATTATAATAGAAATTACGGTATATATATTATATACTGTATATATAGAGATGGGCAAGTATATATATGTATGTATGCATTATAATAAAATATATGTAATATGTGCATGGACACACAGAGACTTATTTGCAAAGGTTGTAAATGTAAACGTGTAGTGACATTCAAATTTCTAGGTTCTATCATATCTCAAGACCAGCGGCGGGTTGCTCCCTTACTGGTACCGGTGCGCTGTGCGCGCATCTCCACGCTTCGGGCACGCGCATGCTCACTACACACGCGCGCCCCCTTGCATGATTTTGCTTCTGCGCATGCGCGGAAGCAAAATCGCGCTAAAATCTCTCTCACGCGCGCATCCCCTTGCGAGATTTTGGCGCAACTTTGCTTTCGCGCATGCACAGAAGCAAAATCGGCCAAAAATTCACGGGAACAAATGGCGATGCGTGTGATGGACCAGCAGAGGGCTCTGGAACGGTTGCGCAATCGGCCGCTCCCTACCGGAGCTGCGCACCGGGCAGCTCCAGCAGGAACCCACCACTGCTCAAGACCTAAAATGGTCATCTAACATCAAAAAGTCATCAAAAAAGCACAACGAAGAATGTTCTTTCTGCGCCAACTCAGGAAGCTCAAACTTCCCAAGGAGCTGCTGATACAGTTCTACAGAATTATTGAGTCTGTCATCTGCACCTCCATAACTGTCTGGTTTGGTTCTGCAACCCAACAAGACAGACACGGACTTCAGAGGATAATCAGAACTGCAGAAAAAACAATTACTGCCAACCTGCCTTCCATTGAGGACCTGTATACTGCACGAGTCAAAAAGAGGGCCGTGAAAATATTTACTGACCCCTCGCATCCTGGACATAAATTGCTTCAACTCCTACCCTCAAAACGTCGCTATAGAGCACTGCACACCAAGACAACTAGACACAAGAACAGTTTTTTCCCGAACGCCATCACTCTGCTAAACAAATAATTCCCTCACCACTGTCAAACTATTCACTAAGGCTGCACTGCTATTAATCTTCTCATCGTTCCCATCACCCATCTCCTCCCACTTATGACTGTAAAACTGTAACTTGTTGCTTGTATCCTTACGATTTATATTAATATTGTTTCCTGATTGCTTATTTGTACCCTATGACAATCATTAAGTGTTTTTTACCTCATGATTCTCGACAAATGTAACTTGTCTTTTTATGTACACTGAGAGCATATGCACCAAAGACAAATTCCTTGTGTGTCCAATCACACTTGGCCAATAAAGAATTCTATTCTATTCTATTCTATTCTATTCTATTCTATTCTATAAGAAAAGCAAATTTTAAAACGCACTCGGACAGGAAAGAGTTAACAAAGCGAACTTGCTGGCCAGGGCGGAGGAGGCGGAGCATTTCAAGGTGGTTTTTTTTCCGCCCGCTCGCTCTATTTTCTCGTCTCACCGGGACTGAAGAACCACAAAGCTACTCCGAAGGGAAGGGAGGGGAAAGTGCGCCTGCGCGTTGCTAATCGATGCCGCGTTGGCTCTGACACGCGCTCCGATGGTGCAATATGTTTGCCAACAGCGCCACCTGCCGATGAGCAAAGCTGTTTTAGCGGGAGATACGTGATGAGTTGCGTGGGAAGGGGCGTTTTGGACCCGCTTTTTTGCGGATTTGGTGCAATAGAGCTGCTTTTGCCTCGGCCTCCGATGGAGGAGAGGCGGAGAGCCCGCAAGCCCCGTAGGTTGAGGGGCAGGGTGAAATGCTCCCGGTTCGGGCGGGCCGATCGGTTGTCATACAGCTGGTAGCTACCGCAGCGCGAGGCTTCACCCACCCGTCCGGATGGATGTCGCCATTTGGGTTCTTTTACCCTTTGCGCATGCGCAAAGTGTTGTGTGCATGCGCAGAGGGTAAAAGAACCCAAAAGGCGGCGTCCGGGCGGGTGGGGTTAAAAAGGCTTAAAAAGCTGGCAAGCCTATTGATTAGATCCAGCTTTCCCGAAAGAACTCAAAACGGTGTGCCTAACCGCCTTCCTCTGATTTTTCCCCATAACAACCCTGCTAGGAAGGCATAAGAGAGAGATGGAGCAGAGAATAACAGAGCTGGGAGGGACCTTGGAGGTCTTCTAGTCCAACCCCCTGCTCAGACAGGAGACCAGTGTTTCCCAACCTTGGCAAGTTGAAGATGTCTGGACTTCAACTCCCAGAATTCCCCAGCCAGCATTTGCTGGCTGGGGAATTCTGGGAATTGAAGTCCAGACACCTTCAACTTGCCAAGGTTGGGAAACACTGCAGGAGACCCTATGTAATATATACCATTTCATACAAATGGTTTCACAGCCTCTTCTTGAAGACCTCCAGTGATGGAGCACCCACAACTTCTGGGCAAAGTCGTTCCACTGATTTAATTGCTCTGTCAGGAAATTTATTCTTAATTCCAGGTTGCTTCTCTCCTTGATAAGTTGCCATCCATCGTTTCTTGCTCTTCCTTCAGGGACTTTGAAAAATAGGCTGACCCCCTCTTCTTTATGGCAGCCCCTCAAATACTGGAAGACTGCTTGTCACCCCTAGTCCTCCTTTTAATTAATCTAGACATACTGAAATTCCAGCAACCTTTCTTCATGTTTTAGCCTCCAGTCCCCTAATCATCTTCGTTGCTCTTCTCTGCACTCTTCCCAGAGTCTTAACATCTTTTTTATAGTGTGGTGACCAAAACTGGATGCAGTATTCCATTGCAGAGAAGGAAGCAAGAAAGGGAGGGAGGGAGGAAGAAAGGACAGGAAGGAAGGAAGGAGAAAGGAAAGAAAGAAGGAAGGAAGAAGAAAGAACGAGAAGAAAGAAAAAGACAAACAGACTCCCAGGATCCAGTGCTGCCTGGGGAATTCTGGGAGTTGAAGTCCACTCATGTGATGCGTTCAAAAGCATCCCATAAGAAGCATTTTTCTCTCTGTGTGTGGGGGGGCAGTCCTGTTGATTCTTTCGACACTTGTTTTTTTGCAATTATTACAGGAATGTAAGGAAAATATGTTCTTGGTAATCATTTAGCTCGAGAGACTAAATCTTTGGCATGATTTTACAGTTACGATTCTATGTAAGAACTATTTGCTATTAACTGAGAAATTTTTGGTTTGCGGTGGTTTTGTGTGTGCATGTGACATGTATTCCATTTATAACAAGAACTGCTCTTCAACTCGGTTTTGTCTATATTCCTTCCAGTTCTATTTTACAGGTAGTCCTTGACTTAAGGCCATTTGTAATAAATTGGGTATGATGATGCTCAAAAGTCTGATCCTCGCACTTATGACCAGTCCTCACCTTACAGCCATTGCAGTGTCCCCAGTCACATGATCAAAATTCACTGAATTTGGCAACCAGCAAGTATTTATGATCATTACAGCATCCTAGGTTCATCTAATTGCCGATGGCGACCTAAGCTTGCTTAGTGACCGGGTGATTCACTTAATAACCATGGGGATTTGCTTAACCATCACAAAAAAGTTGTAAAATCAGGCCCAACTCACTTAGAAACATCCTCGTTTAGTAACAAAAATTCAGGTTTTAATTACGTTGAGGACTACCTCGACTTACGACCCAAATTTTGAGCCCAAAATTTCTGTTGCTAAATGAGACATCTGTCAAGTGAGTTTCCCACCATTTTACGAGCTTTCTTGCCACAGTTGTTAAGTGAATCACTGCAGTTAAGTTTGTAACACAATTATTAAGTGAATCTTGCTCGTCAGAAGGTCGCAAAAGTGGATCACGTGATCCCAGAATGCTGCGGCCTTCATAAATACGAGTCAAGCGTCTGAATTTTGATCCTGTCAAAATGTCAGGAATGGTACGTTTGTGAAATAGTTATAAATCCCATTTTTTCAGTGCCATTATAACTTTGGTCATTAAATAAACTGTTGTAAGTCGAGGTTAAGTTATTTATTATTTATTTATATTTTGTACTTCTTAATCATCATCTCCCTCATAATAGAAAAAAATTAACATGACTTATCTAACTCAACCTTGGGTGGGATGCCCTAATTTCATAATTTCCTCGCTTTTGTGTTTATACTCTTAACTGGAACTACAACCACAGTGTCTCACACACACACAGCAGCCAACAAACTACACGACGTTGCTTTTTTAGCTGTTTATTTAAACTCGGGTGAACAAGAATATCCTCCATCGGCGAGGCAAAAACCAGTAAAATTCAAGGCAAGCAGTCCCATTCAAGTTTAAGGCATATTTTTACTTTTCTAAATTTAAAAATTCAGATTGTGCTTTTAAATTTTCTGGAAGAAAAAGAAGACGCAAGGCAGTGTAGTCTAAGTGGATTTGTCCTGTCCCACAGGCGTTTTAAAACCAGACGACGTTTTTCCACGTCACAAAGAACGCCGGCAACGTCCAGCAATGTCCAAAAAAGTTGCAATCCCTTCCTTATGGGTACCTCGATTTGCAAGGGGAGTTTTTAAATGCCCCGTGGTTGCTAGGATCTGCGCCTCCTTTATAATTTATTTATTGCAAAATACAGATTTCCCCTTGAGCAACCAATGGCCATACTTAAACCGAGAAGGCTGGGCTGGTACAATGGCTCAGATGAAAGTGGAGGATGGATCTTTGTCCTCTTTGGGAGTCTCGGTTCTGGATCGGGACAAAATGGAAGTTTTAGGGGTGTTGGGAGACAAAAAGTCACCCCTATTCCTGTTTCCATCCTTGAAGCAATGCTTCTCAACCTTGGACTCTTGAAGACGGGTAGACTTCAATTCCCAGAATTCCCCAGCCAGCCTGCTGGCTGGGGAATTCTGGGAGTTGAAATCCAACCTTCAAGCAGTCAGTGATAAACATTGCCTTAAAGCATTTTTTGCAACTCAGTTTTGCTTGTTTACAAATCCAAAATAATGTTGAATTTCAGAGCGTGCTTCTGTCTCTTTAATCTTAAAAACATTCACTTTTTTAAAAAAACGTTTTTGCAACATTAGGAGGCTGCAGAGAATCATTAAAGCCTCTTTCTTTTCTCTTTCTTCACTTCCCATGGGTCAAAAATGATGGCATACCACCACAATATAGACTACAAAATATGCACGTGGAAAGCACACCCCGGTACATCGCCCTGTACCAACAGACACGAGCCCCCCCTTTTTTCTTTGCAAATCCCCCCCAAACTTTCAGCCCGATGTCTGCAGCCTAAACCTGCCCCGAATAAATCCACCTGACTCAGATTCTCTCAAACAAGCCAGCTCAACAGTCTTAGGAACTTCAGAACCGCAGTCAATGTAAGCCGCAGCCAACAGCCGCCATGTTGAATCGTCAGTGTTAAATTTCACGCTGGTCAAAGGACATTATCCACCGGTTGCTTTTTCTTAAGAGTCGGAAAACTGAAAATTAACACCTTTACCCCCTTTAAATAATAATAATTTTAAAAAAGGGTACAAAAGTTTTGGAATGCTGATATTGCACTTGGTGGAAATTGGTCTCTGTTCCAGAATTATTATGTTCTTTGAGAGAGAGAGAAGACCTGGAATGGATAAGAGATTAGAAAAAAGATTTAAGAATAGTTTCAACCTTGTAGACAATTGTGGAGCAACTGAGGAGCTTGTCTCTGGGTTTGGGGGCACACACTGGCTGGGGATGGTTGGATTTGTAGTCTCCTAGAGAATGCTTACCTGGGGAAGAAAAAGACAAAACAAGAGAGGTGGAAGGAATATGATAAAACATTCGTAGTCTGGACTCAGTTTCCCTCTACGTAAGAGCAGATGTGTTAGTGGGCCAGAAAAGGAGAAAAAAACACACCTTAAACTTTTATTGAACTGTTTCTCAACCTTGGGAACTTGAAGATGGGCGAACTTCAATTCCCAGAATCCCCCAGACAGCATGCTTTGAGAGGGGCGGACTTCAACTCCCAGAAACCCCCAGCCAGCATGCTTTGAGAGGGGAAGACTTCCACTCCCAGAATTCCCCGGCTAGTATGCTTTAAAAGGGGTGGCCTTCAACTCCCAGAATCCCCCAGCCAACATGCTTTAAGATGGGTGGACTTCAACTCCCAGAATCCCTCAGCCAGCATGCTTTGAGAGGGGTGGACTTCAACTCCCAGAATCCCTCAGCCAGCATGCTTTTGAGAGGAGTGGACTTCCACCTCCCAGAATCCCCCAGCCAGGATGCTTTAAGAATTCTGGGAGTTGAAGTTCACATATCTTCAAGTTGCCAAGGTTGAGAAACATTGTTTTAACACATCACATTTGGAGTGCAGTAACATCCCAAAAAATTATCTGAGCCAGTTTCTGGAAATTTGCAAATTTCTCATCTGCAAATAAGCAGAAGAGCAGCTGCCTTCTTCTCCATCTTCCTAACAGGAGGATGAACCAACCAACGAACAGTAGAATAATTAAGAATAGGATAAAAAACACAGAAGCTGAAATATGAAACAATGGAATTGCTTTCTAGGGGTAACTGAAGATAGATCATCTTCAGAGGTGCACCTGGAGGATGAAGTATGTTCTCCCTTAGGAAGAAGACCGCAACAAAAGACAATGTAATCCAGGAAGGAAGCCAGGTGAGGATGGAGACGGGTACCTGTTCTCCTCCAGGACATTCAACCGTCAACGTGCTTTGTACAGCCGCAGAAGTGGGACACTGAGCTATAACCCAGACATGAGTAGATGAAGGATCACCTTATTTTAGGTGAACAGGTTGTAGGTGTGAAGCGAGAGGTGTACCTCCTTCAGGGGCGCAGTTTTCTTCAACCATGTGGGCGAAGAGATGGAATGACCTCCCCAAGGAGGCTGGTAGTTGGACAACTGTGGAGTAGTTGAGGACTTCGTCTTGGTTTGGAGAGATCTTCACACAAGGAACGGGAAGGTAGGACAAAGCTCATGTCCAATGTAGAATCTGCTCCGATTGTCTTTGCGATGAAACGTGTGTGTGGCTTCTGGTATCTCAGAACATCCTCCATCTTCTCCGTGCAGATATCAGCAGGTGCTTAAGAGGAAGATGATGTCCACTCCATAAAACAAGTAAAGGATGGAGCAGAGAGTCACTGTTTCCACCAGGAGGACCTTTGGATGAGACGTCTCAGGGAGTGTCTATTGAGTGGACTTTTTTTTAAAGTGAGGAGCGAAAAGGACAACTGGCTGAGGGTACCATCGTCCACTCTCAGGGTCTTCCCCTCGTCTTGGGACACAGAGAAACATAATGCCTTGAGGCAGGGTTGGGTATAACCCATGGGCACCAGGGTTGTCTTTTATTGCTAGTGAAGGTGCGCAGGACATGGTGTTGCAAACAGTTGCCCCCCAACGAATGAATGTCCCACATCCCTAACAATCAACTGTCCATAGACGTCCTTCAGTACCAAGCCACCAGAGGGTGCCAGACCTGTGGGAAAAGCTCACTTTTTTTCATACCGCAGGAGATTGAGGATTCGCCTCCTGGCCCATCTCTGGCGTAACGCTTATGGGTTGCGCTGCCCTGTCCAACTTTCTTGGTTTCCAACTCGAGGACCAAGAGCTCCTGAGCTTCCCAACTTCCCTTTAAAGCTTTCTTCGGAGTTTAAGTGAACTTCTCACCCACCAGGACACGGAAAGCAATGGGTGTCCACTTCGGGCGCAGTATTCCACGTAGTGCAACTAAAGTCTCCTTAAGGCCACCACCAAGAGACCACCCGCAGTCTTGAGGTTGGGGTGTCTATTGCTTCACTCGTGATCCCCAGACTCGTGACACATGGTGGGGGGGGGAAGACACTCCAGCGGCCTTAACCCATCCTCTCTCGCTCACGCTCTCCAGTATAAGACAATGAATACAAACATTTGCCGTTTCAAGCTCTGCAGGAATCAACAGTAGTATAGCATTGATCGGTGGGGAACAGCTGAATGGACTCAGGGAAACCACACATACACACACACACACACACACACACACACACACGCAAAACCCCCAGATTGTTCTGCTGCACGAACTGCATTCAGGAGCCCGCTCCAGAGGTGTGCAGGTTCTCGCTTCTGGGGAGTTGCCGCAGGTTATCCCTGCAGCCACAAAGATCCGTCGGCCGCGCAACGAGAGAATCAGACAGCAGCAGTGGTGGACCTTCTCGTAGGAGAACCTGGGGACTGCTGTGGCAGAGAGGTAACTACAAGGCAACAGGAAAGTTAAAAACGAGGCCTCTATTTGGATTCCGTCGGGTGATATTCTGTCTCGCCCGAAGAGACTTGGGAGATACGCCGCGTCGAACGCCACAGCCGCCGATGGAACTGGCCCATCCGCACCTGGAGAAGGAGAAGAGAGGTGGCAAAGGAGGATGGAGAAGCACCATGAGGAGAACCTCAGAGCTTCTCAGGGTCTGCAAGGCCAAGACACGGTTGTAGCAAACCAGTAGAAGTTTGACCACCATATGGATTTCTAAGGTTGTGTGGACAGTAGTACCCTTCATGTCCAGCCGTTAAGGAGGTTCCTCAACTAGGAGGCCACCTAGGAGGCGGAGGAGTTAGGAATGAAGACTATGGTTGAATAATAGGGTTGGAAGGGTACCTTGAGGGGGTCTTCTAGTCCAACCCCCTGCTCAAGCAGGAGACTGTATACCCGTTTTCCCGAAAATAAGACCTAGCATGTTTTTACACATGCACCTAATATAAGCCCTACCCCCAAAATAAGCCCTACTTAAGAGCCTGGGCAGCCAGCAGCCCACCCATTCCATCTGCTTGCCACGGCAATGAGGTGGTGGAGCCGTCCACGCGCCCTGCACCGGCCTACCTCGGGGTCGCTGCAGCCAGGCCATCCACGCCCTGACACCTGCCTTGTGGTGACAGCACCAGCAGCCATGTACAGCAAGAGCCTACATGGCCACCGGCCGACTTCTTCTGCTTGTGACCGCAACTGAGCAGGGGCCGAGTGGCGTGTTGATGCCCCGGCCGTGAATTGAGGCAGGTGTCGGGGTATGGATGGCCTGGCTGCGGAGGCCCTGAGGTAAGCAGGTGTGGGGCACGTGAGGTAGCTCCACTGCCTCGCCTTATGGCCGCGGCACTGGCGCACCATGCAGCCTCCTGCCCCGCCATGAGGAATCAGAAGAAGTGGGCCTCCTATACATGGGGGGGGAATAAGACCCCTCCCGAAAATAAGCCCTAGTGCTTATTTTGGGACCTAAAAGAAAATAAGACCAGGTCTTATTTTCAGGGAAACACAGATACAATCCTGGGCAAATGGCTGTCCAGTTCTTCTTGGAAACCTCTAGTGATGGAGAACCCCCACTGATAAGCAATTTAAAGAAGATGGGGTGACTCGCATCTCCCCGTGTTCCTCCACACTGCAGCAGGAGCTGGCAATGTGCTCTTACGGCCCCCAATTCTTGTCCCTTAGAGCAGTGGTTCTCCACCTTCCTAATGCCGCGACCCTTTAATACAGTTCCTCATGTCGTGGTGACCCACAACCATAAAATAATAAAATTATTAGGAAACTCAGGGGTGGGTTCTAACTTACCTCACTGCCGGTTCACTTCCTCCTGCGCTGCGTGGCCGCGCCTTGTGGGCACGCTTGCGCTTTGCATGCGCACGCATGCACAGTGCTGATTTTTTTTTAATTGCAAAAAAAAAAAAAGCCGAAAACAAGATGGCGACGCATCTGCAGTGCCGGAAATTTGGCTTCTGCGCATGCTCAGAAGTTCCCATGGTACAGATTTTTTTTTTTGCAGTAGTCTATTTGCATGTGGGTGGACCCGCCTGGAGATGGATAGAGGAGCGGTGTCTCGGTTCAGAAGACCATCGGAAATATGTGTTTTCCAATGGTCTTAGGCGACCCCTGTGAAAGGGTCGTTCGATCCCCAAAGGGGTCGCGACCCAGAGGTTGAGAACCGTTGCCTTAGCAGTGTTTCCCAATCTTGGCAACTTGAAGATGTCTGGACTTCAACGCCCAGAATTCCCCAGCCAGCGAATGCTGGCTGGGGAATTCTGGGAGTTGAAGTCCAGATATCTTCAAGTTGCCAAGGTTGGGAAACACTGCCTTAGAGGAATTAAACTGAGGGAGGAAGAGAGGCTGAGACTCACCTCCGAAGGCTGCCCTGCGCCAACCACGATCAACTTGCCGTCCTCCAGACCCACCAAGATGTGGCTTTTCTCTTTCGTCACGGAGACGCTGTGGATGGGGACCTTCATGATCAAAGAGGGAATTGCCGGCTGCAGCCTTGGAAGGAGGGAAAATGGAATGGAACAACCAAGGACATTATGGCAGAAATTTCCCAGCCTTTCGGATAATGGAAACTACGCTTCTTATCCTGCCCATCTCCTCTGAACTCTCCCTGATGGAAAGGGACAGTAGTCCTTGACTTACGACCACAATTGAGCCCAAACTTTCCATTGCTAAGTGAGTCAGTTAAGTGAGTTGTGCCCCATTTTACGACCTTTCTTGCCGCAGTTGTTAAGCGAATCCCTGCAGCTGTTAAGTTAGTGACCCGGTTGTTAAGTGAATCTGTCTTCCTCCTTGTCTTTGCTTGTCAGAAGGTCGCAAAAGGGGATCATGTAACTCCGGGACACAGCAACCATCATAAATATGAACCAGTTGCCAAGCGTCCAAATCTTGATCACATGGCCACAGGGATTGCGACTACCATAAGTGTGAAAAACAGTCATAAGATGTTTTTCAGTGCCGTTGTAACTTCGGTCACTAAATGAACGGTTGTAAGTCGAGGACTACTTGTATTGCTGATATCTTGGTCAGATCAAACCAGGAATAAGGTCTCTGAAGAGAAGAACAGCTTTGGAAAGACGGTGGGAAGGGAGTTTTTGTGATAGGTTGTTCCCACGACCCGGGAAGTGGTGTGATGGACTACAATGAAGTGTCAGTTTCACAGATCTGAGCAAGCACAAGGAAGGGCATGAGACAAGAGGCAACACAGCTCAGAATTGGATTGTGAAAGGAAAAATAGAATTAGGATAGCCACTCCCTAGAATCTCCCAGGATATATCCGTTAGGGCAATGATGGCGAACCTATGGCACGCGTGCCACAGGTGGCACACGGAGCCATATCGGAGGGCATGCGAGGCGTTGCCCTACGTCAGCTCCACGGGCAAACCGGAAGTTCGGAAAAACGCACTTCCGGTTTGCCGTTGGGCTGTTTTTGCACTCCGGAGGTTCAGGGAAGCTTCTTGAAGCCCCGGAATGTGAAAAACGGCAAAACGGGCAAACTGGAAGTGCGTTTTTCCGAACTTCCGGTTTGCCCGTTTTGCTGTTTTTCACCGTCCCAGGCTTCAGTGAGGCCTTTGCGCGGTGGTGAGGGGGTGCGCATGCGCAGGAGGCAGTGTGGGGGGGGGGTTGTGCGCATGCGTGGGGGGAGGGAATGGGTGTGGGTATGTGTGCGCACGGTAGCGCACGCACACACACCCTTTTGGCACGTGAACCAAAAATGGTTCGCCATCACTGTGTTAGGGTGAGAGTAGCAAAAGCTTAGTCTGGCAAGACTCTGTCTGTTGATTGTGAGCAAACAAAGAACTGAATCTTGACTAGATTGTGGGCTCCTTGGTGCTCGCTAAGCTTGGTTGTTTACTTGCAGATGTTTGATGATCAAACCGAAATGTCTGCAAGAAAACAAGCAAGCTCAGTGAGCACCAAGGAATCCACAGAAAGAGAAACACAGATAAGCGTGGATTAACACCAGACAAACAATCAAGCAAAAAGCAATACTCGTATTCAGGAACTACCAAAGGGGGGAAAAAACCCCATACTTCCACCAACACTGCTAAAGTCTGACCCTTCCTTGAATGTCTTTGAGTCTTATCTGGTCTTTCCCAGGTGAATCTGCCAGTCTGGGAAGATTCCTGTAAACAGGCATTCAACAATAAAGTAGCTAGTTTGAACTCTACCCGTGCGGGTCGTTTGTTCGTGCCTGGCAATATCTAAGCATAGATACCATAAGTCCCACCGAGAGAATAGGGCAGCCGTGTGTCAAAAAAGAGAAACTGAGGAAGGAGAAGGTGGTTACCTCTGAAGGTCTCTGATCTGCAACGAACACTGAAGGGTCCCCAACACGACAAAGTCCTCCGTGACGCACATCGAGGTAACCTGCTCATCCAAAGGGACAGAAGACAGATGCTTGCCGTTGACCGAGTAAAGGTGGAGGGTGAACTTGTCCTTTAGTGAAGAAAAAGAAGGAGAAGGAGAAGCTGAGTGTTAGCTGAGCGGGCCCGTACAAAGTAGAGATAGTCCTCAACTTATAACCATTCATTTTGTGACTGTTCTACCTTACGGTGGCACTTTAAAAAGTGACTTATGACTGTTTTTTTCCTTCCCCTCCTCCTTCTTTCTCCTTTCTGCAAACTCCACTCCACAAACCTCAGAGAGCACCAAGGACTCCACAGTCCTCCTCTTCCCCATCACCACAATCCCCACTCCCTTGTAGCGTTGATGATGTTACCTAGTTGGGTCATGAAATGTCTACAAGAAAACCAACTCAGAGAGCACAAGGATCCCACCTTCCTCCTCCTTGCAAACTCCACTCCTTTCTAGCAGTGATGGTGTTACTTAGCTTGGTAATGAAATGTCTGCAAGAAAACCACCAAGCTCTGAGAGCACCAAAGACCCCCCAGTCCTTCCTTCCCTCCCTCCCTCCCTCCCTCTTTCTTTCTTTCTTTTTCTTTCTTCCTTCCTTCCCCCCTTTCCTTCTTCTTTCTTTCTGTCTTTTCTTTTCCTTCCTTCTTTCCTTCCTTCCTTCCTTCCCTCCCTCCTTCTTTCCTTCTTTCTTCCTTCCTTCCCTCCCTCCTTTCCTTCTTCTTTCCATCTTTCCTTTTCCTTCCTTATTTCCTTCCTTCCTTCCTTCCTTCCTTCCTTCCTTCCTTCCTGCCTGCCTGCCTGCCTGCCTGCCTGCCTTCTAGCACTGATGATGTTTCCTAGTTGGGTCATAAAAAATCTGCAAGGAAATCACGAAGCTCTGAGAGCACCAAAGACCCCCCAGTCCTTCCTTCCTTCCCTCCCTCCCTCCCTCTTTCTTTCTTTCTTTTTCTTTCTTCCTTCCTTCCCCCCTTTCCTTCTTCTTTCTTTCTGTCTTTTCTTTTCCTTCCTTCTTTCCTTCCTTCCTTCCTTCCCTCCCTCCTTCTTTCCTTCTTTCTTCCTTCCTTCCCTCCCTCCTTTCCTTCTTCTTTCCATCTTTCCTTTTCCTTCCTTATTTCCTTCCTTCCTTCCTTCCTGCCTGCCTGCCTGCCTGCCTGCCTGCCTGCCTGCCTGCCTGCCTGCCTGCCTTCTAGCACTGATGATGTTTCCTAGTTGGGTCATAAAACATCTGCAAGGAAATCACGAAGCTCTGAGAGCACCAAAGACCCCCCAGTCCTTCCTTCCCTCCCTCCCTCCCTCCCTCCCTCCCTCCCTCTTTCTTTCTTTCTTTTTCTTTCTTCCTTCCTTCCCCCCTTTCCTTCTTCTTTCTTTCTGTCTTTTCTTTTCCTTCCTTCTTTCCTTCCTTCCTTCCTTCCCTCCTTCCTTCTTTCCTTCTTTCTTCCTTCCTTCCCTCCCTCCTTTCCTTCTTCTTTCCATCTTTCCTTTTCCTTCCTTATTTCCTTCCTTATTTCCTTCCTTCCTTCCTTCCTTCCTTCCTTCCTTCCTTCCTTCCTTCCTTATTTCCTTCCTTCCTTCCTTCCTTCCTTCCTTCCTGCCTGCCTGCCTGCCTGCCTGCCTGCCTGCCTGCCTGCCTGCCTGCCTGCCTGCCTGCCTGCCTGCCTGCCTGCCTGCCTGCCTGCCTGCCTGCCTGCCTGCCTGCCTGCCTGCCTGCCTGCCTGCCTGCCTGCCTTCTAGCACTGATGATGTTTCCTAGTTGGGTCATAAAACATCTGCAAGGAAATCACGAAGCTCTGAGAGCACCAAAGACCCCCCAGTCCTTCCTTCCCTCCCTCCCTCCCTCCCTCTTTCTTTCTTTCTTTTTCTTTCTTCCTTCCTTCCCCCCTTTCCTTCTTCTTTCTTTCTGTCTTTTCTTTTCCTTCCTTCTTTCCTTCCTTCCTTCCTTCCCTCCCTCCTTCTTTCCTTCTTTCTTCCTTCCTTCCCTCCCTCCTTTCCTTCTTCTTTCCATCTTTCCTTTTCCTTCCTTATTTCCTTCCTTCCTTCCTTCCTTCCTTCCTTCCTTCCTTCCTGCCTGCCTGCCTGCCTGCCTGCCTGCCTGCCTGCTTCCTTCTTCTTTCTTTCTGTCTTTTCTTTTCCTTCCTTCTTTCCTTCCTTCCTTCCTTCCCTCCCTCCTTCTTTCCTTCTTTCTTCCTTCCTTCCCTCCCTCCTTTCCTTCTTCTTTCCATCTTTCCTTTTCCTTCCTTATTTCCTTCCTTCCTTCCTTCCTTCCTTCCTTCCTTCCTTCCTTCCTTCCTGCCTGCCTGCCTGCCTGCCTGCCTGCCTGCCTGCCTGCCTGCCTGCCTGCCTTCTAGCACTGATGATGTTTCCTAGTTGGGTCATAAAACATCTGCAAGGAAATCACGAAGCTCTGAGAGCACCAAAGACCCCCCAGTCCTTCCTTCCCTCCCTCCCTCCCTCCCTCCCTCTTTCTTTCTTTCTTTTTCTTTCTTCCTTCCTTCCCCCCTTTCCTTCTTCTTTCTTTCTGTCTTTTCTTTTCCTTCCTTCTTTCCTTCCTTCCTTCCTTCCCTCCCTCCTTCTTTCCTTCTTTCTTCCTTCCTTCCCTCCCTCCTTTCCTTCTTCTTTCCATCTTTCCTTTTCCTTCCTTATTTCCTTCCTTCCTTCCTTCCTTCCTTCCTTCCTTCCTTCCTTCCTTCCTTCCTTCCTGCCTGCCTGCCTGCCTGCCTGCCTGCCTGCCTGCCTGCCTGCCTGCCTGCCTGCCTGCCTTCTAGCACTGATGATGTTTCCTAGTTGGGTCATAAAACATCTGCAAGGAAATCACAAAGCTCTGAGAGCACCAAAGACCCCCCAGTCCTTCCTTCCCTCCCTCCCTCCCTCCCTCCCTCCCTCCCTCCCTCTTTCTTTCTTTCTTTTTCTTTCTTCCTTCCTTCCCCCCTTTCCTTCTTCTTTCTTTCTGTCTTTTCTTTTCCTTCCTTCTTTCCTTCCTTCCTTCCTTCCCTCCCTCCTTCTTTCCTTCTTTCTTCCTTCCTTCCCTCCCTCCTTTCCTTCTTCTTTCCATCTTTCCTTTTCCTTCCTTATTTCCTTATTTCCTTCCTTCCTTCCTTCCTTCCTTCCTTCCTTCCTTCCTTCCTTCCTGCCTGCCTGCCTGCCTGCCTGCCTGCCTGCCTGCCTGCCTGCCTGCCTGCCTGCCTTCTAGCACTGATGATGTTTCCTAGTTGGGTCATAAAACATCTGCAAGGAAATCACGAAGCTCTGAGAGCACCAAGGACCTTCCTTCCTTCCCTCCCTCCCTCCTTCTTTCTTTCTTCCTTCCTTCCTTCCCTCCCTCCTTCTTTCCTTCTTTCTTTCCTTTTCCTTCTTTCCCTCTTTCTTTCTTCCTTCCTTCCTTCCCTCCCTCCCTCTTTCTTTCTTTCTTCCTTCCCTCCCTCCTTCCTTCCTTCTTTCTTTCCTTTTCCTTCTTTCTTTCCTTCCTTCTTGTAGCACTGATTATGTTCCCTAGTTGGGTCATGAAACGTTTGCAAGGAAACCACCAAGCTCAGAGAGCACCAAGGACCCCACAGTCCTTCCTTCCTTCCCTCCCTCCCTCCCTCCTCCTCTTCTCCACAAACCCACTCCCTTTAGCACTGATGATGTTATCTAGTTTGCTAATCAAACATCTCTAAGAAAACTACCAAACTCATTGTTCAACCCTGAGCTATGAATATTCTTCTCCATTGATTCCTCCCTCCTTCCTTCCTTCCTTCCTCCCAGGTTGTACCTTGAGAGAGGCTCTTCCCCCCACAACCGTCTGGACCACGATCTGCCCCTCGTGACCTACAACCAGGTTGGAGATGGTGACCGGCAGGGAACTCTCGCATGGGGGCTTCAACGACTTCATGAACTGCCCTCGGCGGATGGTGTGAACAAGGATGGTGCCATCCTGACAGAGGTGGGAAGGAAGAAAACATATTCTAAATTAGGGTTATGCCCAGCGAAACGCCCACAGCAGGGGTCCCCAAACTTGGCAACTTTAAGACTTGTGGACTTCAACTCCCAGAATTCTCCAGCCAGCTATGCTGGGAGTTGAAGTCCACAAGTCTTAAAGTTGCCAAGTTTGAAGACCTCTGATGTAGACAATTCCCCATTGGCTGGGGGATTCTGGGAGTTGAAGTCCACAAGTCTTAAAGTTGCCAAGTTTGAAGACCTCTGGCCCACAGGATGATCAGGGAAAGGAGTGTGGCAAGAATGAGAAAAATATATGGAGATAGTGGTCTAGATTTCTAGATAACAGTCATAAAATGGAACAATCACATGACCATCCTGATTTTACAGCATTGTTTGCAGCAGTCGTTAAGCGAATCACTGTGGTGGTAAGTGCAAATGCCTGGCTTTAAATGAACATCGCAGTAATAAGTGTGAATTCATTGTTTGCTATGGGTGTTGTTTTACTGAAAACTGGGTTGTATCCAGGTTGAAAGTAGCTTCTAAGTTTGTCTGTCATAACTTTGACAGTTGCTAAGTGACCAGTCGTAAATCAAGGACTACCTGCAAAGAGGCAGAAGACTGTTGTGTAAATAGTTTTGTTACGTTTCTCCAAAATTAATGAAAATATGATCTTCTGTATAAGATGCTTGAAAGAACATAGAATAACAGAATTGGAAGGGACCTTGGAGGTCTCCTAGTCCAACCCCCTCCTCAAGCTGG